>MU225655.1:405252-507942 GCA_018584345.1 Thuja plicata | reverse complement strand
ATATATATATATATATATATATATATGGAGAACTTTTTGTTGAGCGAAGATAATATTGATGTGAGATGATTGGATGGATAATATGTGAATTGTAGAGAAGAGGATGACAAAGACCATTGATGAGCTATGTCAGGAACTATCTAAGCATTAGAGATGCTTGTTTTGGTTCATTACTGAGAACATTTTGTAATAGAATTACATTATAAGAGCTGTAAGCTCAGGTGGCCCCTAACAAGGTGTTGTATACCTGTAATAGGGTTGTAATTCCTTTAACAAGGAAATTTACTATGTAATATTCAGCTCCTAATAGAGACACTATACTTTAGCACATGCTTGTGGGTACCATCCCCACTGGGATTTTCCCTTGGCTTGGGTTTCCTCGACAACAACATTATGGTGTTAGGAGTACTGTGTTATTTTCTTATGTTATTTTCATTTCCACAAGTATATGGTTAATGTTTAATTGGTTGAATTTTTTTAATAAGTGTGGTAATACCGATTCACCTCCCCTCTCACTATTACCTAATCCTAACAACATTGTCTACCATTCAAGTTGAGACAACTCTATGTCTGGTATAGCTATATACACTGCCCATAAGATGCTGAAAGAGAATAAGGAGTATGAATCATGTGAGGTGATGAGAGGTCAGTTAATTGAGAACCTAATTAAGATAAAAAAGGACAAGAAGAACTCTTTTAAGTTTGGAACTCTAATATTCTGCATATTCTTTTACTTTATGAATGAGTTTCCTAGAGTTGGTCCCATAAATTGGTCTGGTGAGAGACCTATAGCAGTACAAATCAGGGATTTGATGTATGGTATGAGAAGTGAGGTGATAAAAACAACCATATGGGGTTACTTCAAGGCATTTCAAAATTTAATGCTTAAAAGGGAGAGAATCCCTAAGTCCATAATGGAGAGATATGAGAAAACCATCTATTTTATGGTAGACATAGAAACGTGCATGATGGAAGTAGTTGAACCCAAAACTTTATGGGTAATGCTGTTGGGTTATGAGGTGGACGAGTAGATATTAGATTTGTATGCCAAGGATCTACTAAGCAAGCCTATTGGTCCAAGTGAAGAAAGATTTGGAACATACAATGAGAAAGGTCTCAAGGTACACAGAGAGCTCAAAGCACCTGAAATTGAGAGAAATGTGAGAAGAAAGGTAGCAAATGTTAATTAGTTTTTTGATTTTTATATTAAAAGAAGTCTACAAGGTGCTGCTAATGAGGAGAATATAGAGGTTGGAGAATCTAGCTTTGCACACCACACTTGATCTGGGTCGTCAGATAATAAATGCTACATTGAAGAAACTACAAGTGTCTCCACCTGCTAGAGAGACAAAGAGAAAACAACTAGAAGGATAAAATAAGCTAGAAGAAATGAAGAAAATAGGGGAAAAGAAAATGCATCTAGAGAAGAAGAAAACTAAGAAAAATAAATAAGAAGAGGAGAGGAAGTAGGAAGAAGAAGTCATCATTGAAGATGATGAAGAAACACAGTCTAATGTTGAAGTAAAGAAGTTAAAGAAGAAAAAGAAGACTCAAGTTCATCAAGCCCCCAAACCTAAATGGTCTGATGGAGGAGAAGAACAAGTAAGTCCACCAAACTTGAATCTGATAGACTCAGAATGTCTTTGAATGATGTTGAGAAAAGTATCATAGTATATGGAGCCTTAAGAGTCCTATTCAAGCTGTATGACAAGTTTGACAAAGATGGACAAAGAGTTATTGAAGAAGTAGTAGTGAAATATTTGAACAAATATAAGAGAGCACTCATTGAGATTGAGCCAGAGGTACCAAAGAGCCTATACAACATTTTAGATGCAAGAAAGACATGCAGTAGGTGAGGGAAAGAGGTTGAGAGAAAAAGTGATAATAGAACTCTGTAAGGTGTTGTTGATGAGGCAACTATAGAGGTTGGAGAATATATCTCTACACCCACACTTTCTCTGGGTAGCCAGCCAAGAATTTCTACATTGAAGAAACCACAAGCATCTCCACTTGCTAGAGAAACAAAGAGAAAGAAGCCATAAGGAGAAAAGAAGATAGAAGAAGTGAATAAAACAAGGGAAAAGAAAAAGTAGACAGAGAAGAAGAAGACTGAGGAGAAAAATAAAACATAAGAGAAGAAGAAGTAGGAAGAAGAAGTCATCATTGAAGATGATGAAGAAACAATGTCAAATGTTGAAGTAAAGAAGTTAAAGAAGAAAAAGAACACTTAGGTTCCTCAAGTCCACAAACCTAAATGGTCCAAGAGAGGAGAAGAACAAGTAAGTAAGTCCACCAAAATTGAATCTGATAGACTTGAAATGTCTATGAATGATGTTGAGAAAAGTATCATGGTATATGGTGACTGAAGACCCCTATTCAAGTTCTATGACAAGTTTAAGAAAGACAAGAAAAGAGTTATTGAAGTAGTAGTTAACTATTTGAACAAATAAAAGACATGACTCATTGAGATTGAGTCAGAGGTACCAAAGAGCTTATAAAGCATTTTAGATGCAATAAAGACATGCATTAGTTGAGGACAAGAGGCTGAGAGAAAAAGTGATAATAGAACTTTGTCCGGTCATAGCCAATGATAAATTAAAAAGGATCCTTAAGGGAACAAAGAAATATTTCAAGAGAAAACGTAGGATGAATAAAATCATGATCGGAAACACAAAGGATATTGTAGAAGAAATGAAGAATATCATGAGAGATTACATGGGAAATCACAAATATGAAGTTATACCTGTGAGTCAAGGTGCAAGAAATTCAACATCCAAACATGGTATTCCAGCCATTGTTATTCCTAGTGTTGCTCTAGTTAGTGTGTCTAGTGTTCCGAAAGTGGAACAACCAATTGAGATAGATATGATGGAAGTTCCTGTAACTGTGAAAGAACTAGTTCAAGTGGTAGAAAAGGAGCAGGTAATTGGAAAGGGAGAGATAGAGGAAGAAGTAGAGAAAGAGGCAAAGGAAGATAAATATGAAGAGACAAAGAAATAAATAGAGAAGGAAGTAGAGGAAAAAAGGGTAGAACATATAGAGGATGTTCAATATCTAGATTAGATGATGCAAATGACTGTAGAAGAGCCCAAGGAGGTAGAAGATAACAATGAAGCAGTAGACAAAGTGATGAGAGGTAAGGGCAAGGCAAGAGACACTGCCAAGGCAGTGGAATAATTTTTGATAAAGGATACAATAGAGATTGATCTTGAATTATCACATGGTCCCATTGATCTCTCAATGCTCACACCCCTTCATAAGCTCAAATTAGCACAATTTGCTGAAGCTCAAGCAAGGGAAGAAATGCTTAAGACACATATTGAAGATACTACATTGTTGGAGTAGGCATTTGAGATACTTGACAATTTTATGCCAACCTATATAAAGATTGAAGCAGACAACCCCTCTGAAAAACTTAAGAACTTGATTGGTGCGGTAAGTGCTCACTTTGAGTCTTTCAAGAGGTCAACTGAGCTAAAGGTGAGGAGGATTTTGATGCAAAGAGGTTCAATGAGTTGAAGGTTAGGATAGCATATGATAAGGTAGTATTAGATATCCAAATTAGGAGCATACACAATGCTCTAAGTGAAGGTGGGAACATATACAAGTCATTCTTATCCAACACAAAGTTTATTGAGGGCATAGTGAAGCAAATAAAGGAATGTGATAAGAAATTGGAGCAAATTGCTCAAAATTTTGACCCTTAAAGTGCTTCCACATCAATTCGGAAGCAGGCACTATATTTTCTTGATAAGATTAAAATACTTGAGAAATAAAATGATAGATTCATCGCCAGAGTAGAAATTAGGAGTCTAATTTCTCTTAAATTACTGACTTTGTTTAGTGCATTGAAAGAGGCACAAGAAGCCACATCTGCCTCAACCCTTGTTAGTTTGCAAGTGGAAGAAGCAAAAGAATACTTATTCAATGGCCCCATATTAGTATTGAGGAGTCTCAAGAAAGGTTGGGACAAGGATTGGCAGCTGCAAAGTCAATCTGTGTAAGATATATTCATGCTGATGTAAGCTAAACAATTTTTGTATGTAAATATGTATATAAGTTTTGGTATGCATAGTTTAAGGGGAAGTCTAGGACATTTTTGGCACCCTTTTCCATTGATGTCAAAGGGGGAGCATAAGAAAGTGGAAAATGTGTCTATTATGTTCAAAAGGAGTCATCATGGAATTTTGTTTGAAACATTTTGGGGAAGTTAAGATCTGTGCAGTAATGCAGTTTTTGGACAAAATTATTTTTCATAAAGTGTTACCATTAATTCCAAAAGGGGAGATTGTTGGAAAAATAACAAGAGACATTATAGATTTGGTTGAGTGTTTTCATTGATGGAAAAAATTTGATGTATAGATCCTAATTCTACGTGCACAACAAATCAGGAGATCATACCAGAACTTAGTATCAGATTTGGCTAAGTACAGAATGAAGAACAAAGTGTACAAACAATTTAAAGTAAAAGTTCTGGTGTTCCTTTCCATGTTAAAATCATTTGGCATGCATCTAAGGGAAGCATTGTGGATGTATATAGATGCTAATTCAGGAATTTGAAGGTTCAGTGACATGTTTCGATAGAATTACAAGGATCTGAGTAGTGTTATTTCATGTTTGACAATTTAGGAGGCCGACATGGTGAAAGATCTTTGCACAAACATGGTTATTTGTTTTTGGAGCTAAATTTTATGTTTCAATGATAAAGATGACATAGTTAGCTACAAGTATATAATTTTTTTGGAGGGAAATCAATTCACATTGAGAATTTGAGCAACTTGGTCAAAATGTATCACATTTCCCTAGGAATTTTTGGTAACCGATATGGGAGATAAAATATCTAGTTGCGTACCTATATAATTGATGGATTAGGGTTTTGAGGTATTTTTGGATGATATTTGATGTATGTTTGAAGTGCGCAAGTTACCTACATGCAAATTTGATGTAGGACAGTGTGATCTGGTAATCTGATTAGCGATAAACAAAGAACATGATAGGCATAGATAAAAGTGTATTAGATCAGATTCATGTGCTCATATATGGAACTATAACTAGACATAGTTGATGCTACTATAGTAGTTCAAAATAATTTGTGATCATTGTAGTGATTTAGTAAGGCTATGAGCCTTCTTGTAAAGGGTTGTAGCCCTAGTTGTAATTGAGTAGTGAGCTCTTGGTAGTGAGCTCTTGGTAGTGAGCTTGAATGCAAGTGCATTTCTAATTATTATAAGACAATATTTTTTGTAGAGAATTGCCTTGTGCATGTCATCCCCTCCATGGTTTTCATGATAAAACACCATGTGTTATGGTGTGATGTTTATTTTCTTTATGTTCTTGCACATTGTTTTCTATTATATGAATTAAGTTGTTTGATAATTAGTTTAATAAGTCAAAATTTTATAGAACATTGATTCACCCCCCCTCTCTAAGTGTTCATTCAAACAATTGATATTAGAGCTATTGGTCCCTTGGATAAATTTTAAAAACTTGAGGGAGATCCGGGGATGAACAATAGATTCAGGTTTGCAAGAACAACTCTTGGTTGTATTAGAGGATCTTGATCAATCCAAAAGTGAAGTAAGAATGTTGCAGGATGACCTAAGATAATATGAAGATTTCATCATGAAGCTGGAAGCACAACTAAAGAAAGCCAAGGTGAGTAGAAGAGAACTTTGTGACTAGTTACAACAAAAGGATAATGATAGCTCAAATGGTGAGCAGTTGATTCAAGATTTGAAAGAAAAGACAAAAGAATGTGAAAAACTTAAGCAAGAGAATGCCAACTTGAAGCATGAGATAGAATCTATGGTGATGAAGATGACCAAGGAGATTGAGGCTAGGAATAATAAAGAATAAAATTTAGAAAAATCCTTGAAGGAAAGATTTGATGAGTGTAAGAGACTTGTTGCTGATCTGTAGGGAGCCAATGATCTTGAAGAAGAACTCAAAGATGAACTTGTGATAGAAAATGATTACAAAAAAAGTTCATGATCAATTAAACCAAGCTTGACTCATTTATTGAAATTCAAAGGAGTCCAAATGACAAGAGAGGTCTCAGATATGAGGAAGGAGAAACTTCTTAATCTGGTCAAACCAAAATAAGATCTGACACGCCTAGATCTGAAAAGAAGATTAACAAGAATTCATCAGCAAGACAACCTAATGCTAAAAGAATTTATGGTAAGTGCTTCATCTTTCATAAATTTTTTCATAAAGTCATGCATTGTAGACATAGGATGAATAACAATCATGCATCTTTTCCTGATCAATGGTTTAAGTGTAATAAACATGGTCATAAGATAAGTGAGTGCAAATTTTTTGTGAAGAATACTTCTTCCAACAAAGGCAATGTTAAATGTCATGCATGCAATGGGTTTGGACACATTTCCAAGTAGTGTGCAAGCAAGAGAAACTAGATGAACCAAAAAAATGGACAAAGGAACATTGTTTGTTATAAATGCAACAAATCTGGTTATTACAAGGAACTATAGGAGTAATAATGTGAACAATAGAGGTCCAGTCAATAGGAGATGGAATAAGCCAGGATATGACAAAGACAAGGCAAAGGTGAATATTGAAGTGATTAGGAAACAAATGAAGCAAACATGGGTTAAGAAGAAAGTTGAGAACACACCAGAAGGGCCCACACCTTGATTTGGTGCTAAAAATTGCTCAGGGAATTAAAGATATGCCTTTGGCTTAAGGAGAGATTATAAGCTAAATTATATAAAAAACCCTTAAGATGGTGATGCTTGAATCTGAAAAGCATAGAATAGTTGAATCATGTTGGGACAGATGTTTTGGAGTCCTTACTAGAAGGATCTGTTAAGTTTTGAAGGTGTGCGGTCAATTTTTGTGAACCTAGACAATGAACAAGGTGTTTGAAGTAATTAGGGAACAATGCATTTAATACACCTAGAAATTAGGTAAACATTATACAAAAGGAAATTTGTGACTCTCATTTGTCACATTGCAATTGAGAACAAGAAAAGAAGAGCTCTAAAGGAAAATTTCATCAAGATCAAAGTTTATCAAATAAGATTAGATTCATGTGCTCATATATAGAACTGTAATTATGCATAGTTGATGCTAGTTTAGCAGTTCAAAAGAATTTGTGATCGTTGTATTGATCTAGTAAGGTAGTGCACCTTCTTGTAAAGGGTTGTATCCCTAGTTGTAATTGACCAGTGAGCTCTACGCAGTGAGGCTGAATGGAAGTGTATTCCTAACTATTGTAGGACAATATTTTTTGCAGAGTATTGGCTTATGGGTGTCATCCCCACTGTGGTTTTTCCCCTAACAGGGTTTCCATGATATAAATCCATGTGTTATGTTGTGATTTTTATTTTCTAAATGTTCTTACACTTTATTTTCTATTATATGCATTGAGTGGTTTGAGAATCAGTTTAATAAGTCAAAATTTTATAGAACACTGATATACTCCCCCACCTCTTAGTTTTCCTTCATTCAAATAGTTGTTGTGCATTTTGGGCATTTTAGCATCTACAATCTTGTTTTTTTTAGACTTGAAGCTTCTTATTCAGTGTTAGAAGAGCCAGTGTCTCCCACCAAGAAGAAGATAAAGTTCAAATATGACATATATTAGAATGCAATTGCACCTACTCAAGTGATTCTCCCATTAATGAGATTAGGGATATAGAGACTTGACATGTTGATATGTCTGAATTTCTTGAGAGGATAGTTGAAAATGTAGAAGATAATGACACAATCATTGTTGAACAATAATATACATTTGGTATCCACCTTTCTAGAGGCTTCCTTAGAACCTAATTTTTTCCTTTCTTGTGCATTTCACTTTGACAAAAAGTTGAGAACAATCAAGGATGATAATGGTAAAGTCATTATCTGACTGGATGCAAAAACCATTGGAAAAATATTCAAGGTTCCCGCTGCCCCAGTATATGCAGACATAACAATGGAGAAGACTCTTGACCATTATAAATGGAAAACCAAGGAATGCATAAGGCACATAAATGGAAAGTGGATTCTACAAAATAGAACTTGTCAATCTCGATGGCCCAAGTTGTCTGCAATGACTTTAAAGAAAAAATTAATGACACAATTACCCCCGTGAGTCAAATCATGGGTTTGAGGGAGTGTAATGTTTTTGAGACATGAATGTATAGATACATTGTGATAATGAGACATAATAAACAAAAAATATTTTGGGTTGAGGTAATTAGTGACGCCTTATGTGAGAAACTTCCACAGGTTCTTACAACTCTCACATTCTATATGAACTCATGTTTAGTATACATAACAACATCACTAAGGGATTTTCCAGGTCTTTGTATTAGGGGTGACAGATCATTGGAGCCAGTATGAGAATACTATCAACAACTGACTCTAAGGCCTAGCCATATTCACTCCAAGAGAGTACAAGATGCTTTCCTTAGACATTTCATTTGTTTAATTGATAAAAAAATTGAGAAAAGAAGCGTGTCTGATGCAACTTGGAAAATGATAAATGAATATGGGTGCATCTTTCTTCAGTTTCCTACCTTTACATATACGAGAATTGGTTGTTATGATGACCCTCCCTACATGCTTCCTCAATATCCTGTTAACAAGATCATTCTCATGGAATTAGCTAGGCAATTGATGGTTGTTCATGCATATCAATTAGCCCAACATAAATTAGGGATTAACACATCTACTCACAAGCCACTGCAAATTGGAAGGTATTCCTTGATAACTTCAGTGAGAGCCAATGCCATGGAAACAAAGTTGCAGGAGATCACATTGAAAAAAATTGAGGCAAGGAGGGATTTTGATTATAGGGGGATGAAAGATATAATCAAAAGATCTTTTAATCATGTTCACCATCTTGAATAAATTTTGATTGATCTTCATACAAAGGATAAAATTAGGAGAATGGATTACAACAAACTTGCCTTAGAAAAAATCATAGACCTTGACCAAAATTCCAGAAGGGATGGTGGATGACGGAGAGATCCTTGATCTAGAATTTGTAGATCTATACCATTTCTCTAATGTTCATGTAGGGAGTATATGTTAATGTATGATAGGTTTCAATCCATTTGAGCCAACACCAATGCTGGGTTAAAGAGAAGAGGTGTCAAAACAATAAATCTTAAAGCTGGAACATGTAATGATACAATAAAGCCAGTTGGGTGTAAGTATGAAATAAGAGAAAATACTAAAGAAGATGATTATTCATTTGGAACCAAGATTAAGCTCAAGGTAAAGAAGGGATATGAATGTATCACCAGAGGAGACATCAGAGAAATGAAAGGGAAAGCAATCAGAGTAGATATAGATCGTTGAGACTGAGGAAGAATTCCAAGAAGAAAATGCTTCAAAAATTATTCCTACAATGATTATAGAAGTTTCTCTTGTGGTACAGTCTCAGGTATTTATTCTTTCTATAGATGTTCCTATGTCTCCCATAGACATTGATGTTGATTCATTTTCTATGGTCTATGTTACAATTGTATCCCAATTATAACTATTGTTTCTTCATCAACTATTGAATCCCAACTTGAAAGTCCTCATGATAACCTAGCGAATGTTTTTGAATCCTATTAGATACATATCCTAGTTTTTTAGATGTGTTAGTACCTTTTCTTGATACCTCCATTGCAGGATTTGATAGATTCATGATAGAGGCCTCTCAAAGTATGTTATCCATCCAAAAATCTTGTGGTTGTCCAAACCAAAGCACCACCAATAGTGACAACTATGGTATAGTCTCAGGTTGATAGTACATAGGCTACAATTGTTATTTAAAACCATGTTATTCAAATATACCCCCGTGGTTGAGTTCATTCACTCCTAAGAGGAAGAAATAGGAAGTCTCTTTTGATGTGCTTGACTTTTCGCAGATTAATAAATCTAGACCAAAACTTGCTAAGAAAGCCAAGACAAGTTCAAAGGTAATTGTGGACAAAAATAGGTGAAATATGTTGAGATTGTAGAATATCTCACTAATAAGCTATCAGAAAAGATGCAGATGGTTGATTATAGGTTTACAAGAGTGGAACTAGGAAAGCAAATTTCTATTGGATTGAAGAATGATGAACAAGACTCTGTGGCAATGTTGGCTCAAGGTTATGATGAACTCTGGGCAAAGAAATAAAAAATCAGGGAGGAGAAAGAACTACTTATTGCATTGATTTAGAAGATCACAAAATATTTTGAAAGTGTGTATCACTTGACTTCTATTTTCAAAGATTGCATCAAATAAAAAAATAAAGTTTAGGAGAAAGATAAATCAATTGACACTTGGGTGGACCAAATAATAATACAAGGAATAGAGTTGGTGAAGAAAAAACTCCAGGTGTTGGCATATTCAAGGACAGTAACGTCCAAGTTAAATTTCTTGGAACTTTTAATCGGAACTTGGAGTCCCTTGAGAAAGATCTTGAAATATGAAATAAATTTTTAGATTTTGAATTGGGAATGTTTTGCAAGAATGGAATAATACCTTCTCGTGAGAATTATGTTGCATACAAGGATTTTTTAGTTAATAGAGGTTAGTTCATTGAAGGCTTGGTTACAGACTTAGAAGCAACTATTGAGACTTGCATTGAGAAAGAGAAAGAGATCAGTGCTAAGTTTGAGGAAGTGTTTTGAAAACTAGTAACTGAAGACCAAGAGCTGATTTTTGAAGACACTGTAGTTGCAGAACTCCTGCTAATGATCCATCTAGAGCTTGAGGTGGATCATTTTATGATAAATTCCCTTCACAAGCTCACAAGGTACCAATTTTCACTAGATTGGATTCAGGATGTTCTTGAGGATAACAAGACAATAATCACCAGGTGTTTAGATGCAGTTATCAAGACAACTATGGTGGTAGAGAGCACAAGTGTTCCTAATCCTAAAGAAGTGTGCGAGTCAATTTTCAAATATCAAGCATTCATGAACGAGAGTGAAGAAGATCAAAGAGTGTCTCATAACATTAAGTCATTTTTCCCCTTTTAGTTGTAGGATGCAATTTGTTTTTCACAAATTACATGCTGATGAAAAGTTCTAATTGCATATAAACATTTAACATATGTATTGTAACTTGTAATTACATGTAAATAAATTGCAAGTCAAGTTGTACATTAGGAATGCAATTTGGAATAAGTCATAGTCAATTGTGGAAAAAATCATAGTTAGTTGGACTTCTCCCATATTTTTCTCTTAACCCCTCACCTATATATATGAGGGTAATTCATTATAATTTCCATCATTGTTTTTATGCCAGTAGGTGGTGCTCAAATTGTTGCAAGAGTAAAAAATTTGAGTTTTATTGTGCAAGTTTTTTCAAAGTGAAGAATAGATCAAGTTCATCCTAGACTTTGTGTTGAAGAGGCTTGAGGTGTTAAATCTTTATTCTTATGTTGTATTTGTGATACCAACTTGAATTCATTAAGAGGCACATGTTTTTTTTATGTAATTTTTCATGTGTTCAATTTGCTTTCTTCTGTAGACTTTGTTTTAGAATTTTGTTGATTGAAGTAAGTTTAGTTTTTATAAGATAGGTAAGAATCGAGAGACTTTGCACCTCAATTCTAGTTATCTTAGAAATTTTTAAGGTGCATCAACTTAATATAATTTGTGATTTTTCTTGTTGTATATCATAACATAACCATTTTAAGAAAAGCTTAGAAAATGTTAGGTTTCTGCAACAATCTTGTTAGGAAAAAGAACGGGTATAATCTTGATTGTTCTTACGTCAATCAAAAGACTATCACTATAGTAACTACTTTTTGGTGAGAATTGTGTCAAGTTTTTGGAGAAATTTGTGAATCATTCATGAAATAAGAGGAATTGATTTTGTGTTCTGCTCATTTTGAATTCCTATTTTAGTACTTGTTGAACAAAAAAATGGTAAGAAGGGCACCTCCACTATTGCTGAGAGGAGAGAATTATCTCACATACATATTGTCTAAAATCACTATTTTGCACGTTGTTAATTAAGTTACATGCAAAATATTTATCCAACATGTTGTTTATAGAGGCTTGCCTAAGTCAAACCCTAAGTAAATGTTTCCACTTCTACTACAACAATGTTGGATAAACGAAAGCTTACCCTTGGTAGGGCAGAGCCTGAAAACCTTAAAGAAAATGTTTGAATTGGAAAATACCTTGACGTGAAACTCTTTTCCTTGAAGCCTTACATAAAGCTTGATGTTGTTTGATAGGTTTGAATGCATGCATTCATTCATGGAGGAACACATTACATGATCATGATTGTTGAGATTGAATGTTTGAATTCTTGAGTTCAGATTTCTTCTCAATTTCCTTGAAGATGCATAAATGGAATTCTCAATTGGACTGATTACTTGAAATTAGGAGATTTTCAAATAAAGGGGAGAGAGTTATATTTATACACACTTACTCCTTTTCAAGATAAATGTTTTAAGAATATTGACATCATGGAGTAATTTTTGGCTAACCAAAATCTTGATCATTAGGATTCCAAATTTGGTCCTGAAATGGTTGGACTAGGGTGCTAGGTGCTATTGTCATGGAGGTCGATGGTAGTAGGCCTCATAGGTCTGGATTTTGAGACAAAACCAAGTTCAAAGATCTTAGGATTGTGTTTTAAGGTTCCATAAATGACCATGGGCCGATCACAATTAGTCATGAATTAGGAGCATGAGGGATAACCAACAAAGTGATCCCAAAATAAGTGTGAAATTGTTATAGGATATAAATTTTGATATTATATTTAGCCCCTACCCTATCAAGAGTATGAACCTACACTAATTTTCTTAGTAAAGTATATGGTATCATAAAAATATTTTTTCCTAGACATTAAAGAGATGACAATACCAAACTTAGGACTTAAGATCTTATCAATCTAAAATATTAATATAAAAGGAGCAACTTGATCAACATAGGTTACACTACTGGTGCAGGGCACCTAGGACACCTCCATGGAACTAATAAATGGAAACACATGATATGATAGATATTTGGATCCATTTCGATCAAGTAGTGTAATCAAGACCATTTGTAAGGTTAATAGGATCTAAGGTGATGTTATGAGCCTAGATGCCAAATTGAACCAAGGGTCTTAGTTAGGTAGAATATGTGATATGTAAGGGAATTAGTTGGATTTAGTCTTAAGATGGACATATTTGATCCATTTGTTCATTACATAGACCTACTAGAAGCAATGGAGCAAAAATGAAAAGTTGTCAGGACAAAATGAAAAGTTCCTGACAACATTTCAAAAGTTGCTCGACAACTTTTGAAAAGTTGCTCAAAAAGTGCAAATTGGTTGATAACCATTTGAAAGTTGGTTATAGCCATTGGCCTGAGTCTATTTAGACAAGTGGAGGTCGTATATCCAAGGGGATGTCAGATTGTACGGAGGATTTAAGAAAACAAATATCAAACCCTGAATTTCTAGAAATTTTCTCTATTTTTGTGCATGGTACAGATCTGTACAATCATGAAATGATATGAATTTTTAAGTTTTGGATAGAGGAGTTGGTATTTTGATAAATTATTTTGGTTTGAAGTGTTTCAGATTCTATTTGTGCAAGTTATTCAAATTTTGGTATAGACTGGTCTGTTAAGCCTTGAATTTGAGGGTTTCAAAGAAATGGTCCTCTAACCTGCTATTCCATCATGGGATTTCCATGGACCTCTGGATAATGCAAGTTGGGGATGTTTTCTTAAGGATTCGAGAGACTCAGGGTGAGGAGAGTTGGTTTGCTAACATTCCAAGCCAACCCTAGGCTAAACATCGCTTTGTGTTTAGCCAGGAAAGTGGAGAAGAAGTGGAGACACTCAACCAATTGGATTGAATCAACTTGGTGAAAGGAAGATTTAGGACATTTTTGGATAGTAGAAGATATCCAAGGCATTGGGAAGTTTTTAGGAATCCATATACTCACATTTTCTTTGTTAACCATGCCTAGTCTGACCAATTAGGCCTGTGAACCTAGTAAGTGTTTAGGGGTGCTGGATTAGAATCAAACCAAATCCTTTTTGAATCCATTATAGGTTGATAAAGGGTATCAAAATCTATGGGGGAATCACCAAGTTTCTTAGAAGTTTTGCAAGTTAAATACCAAAAATTAGTGAACTAGGGCTAGTAGAGATTCTGGTTTGAGTTGAGAAGGTTGTGTTGTTGGTGTTGGAGGACTAAATAGGGAGTTGAATCCTAGTTCTTTGGGCACCAATAGATTGTTTCCACTATTGGTTTGAAGATCCAAATAGGGAGGGGTAGTTTTCCCTATTTTGGTCTCATTTAGGAAATTGATCCCTAAAGAAAGTTTTTGGTCCAAATACAAAGGAGTTCCTAGGTGTTACGAGGATCATTGGAGGATTGATCATCCACTTGGAGAGACTTAGGGTCCCTAAGAAGAGGTTTGAATAAATAAACTTAGAGTAAGGTTAAGGTGTCTAAAGGAAGAGTTAGACCCTAAGGTGTGGTAGTGGTTGTGCACTCTGCATCAACTACACATGGAGCATGCAATAACAAAGAATGATATGACATTTTAGGGCTAGTAAGGAATACTTACTAGGAGCCATAAGAGAGTAGGCATCACATGTAACTTTTGCAAGGGTTGTTTAGTAGGAGTCACATTAGAGAGAGATGATAGTCAAACATGTCTATCAAGGTGTATAATGTTAGTTGACTCGTGCTAAGAAAGATTACAAAGAAAAATATCTATTTTCAAGATAGTCTTAAAAAAATGACTACATAATGGGTGTTGTAGCGTGCCTTAAAAATGGGTTCTACAGTGGCACCAAGAACATCACGTTGTGTGGTCAAAATGTACAAATCAATTTCATGCATAAAGTGTAAGATATAGCATCATGTATGCCCCTAGATTAAAGTGATTTCATATGCATTACTGAGAATAGTTACTTTAGAGTAGCATACATACATCCAAAAGATAGGCATGTCACAATAGTGAAATACCCCCAAAAATAGACAAAACAAAGGGGATGGTCACATGATAAAAAAGAGCACATAAGGGATCCACTACCTAAGGTCAATATGTGAATTAGATAAAGTCATGTATATCAAGTATGATTATTTTGAATTGACCACACCCCCCAAATTTAGTGGAACTACAAGTACAATGGTAGAAAAATAGATAAGATGAACAAAAATTCTTTTGGGTCAACATGGAAGATACCAAAAAGATCTCAATTCTTTTCATCATCCCCAAGTAGACAAATATAAAGCACATTTACAAAAAGAGCACATTTATGATATAAGATGATACAATATATAAAATAATGATGATACAAATAGAGGAATGTTATGATAGGGATGACCCCTTTGTATCATTGTGCCAATGGAGCAACCAGGGTCACCCAAAGAGATATTAACAAACAAAAGGACTTGCCAAACACTACATTACTGAAGATCACATTACATGCAAGAAAAAACACAAAATAATAATTGCATGAACAAGTTAGTCTAGAAATCATCCATCTCATGATCTTTCTCAACACGTGATGTAGGAGAATCTTGGGTCCTTGGCAATCCTCCTCAACCAAAAAGATGTTTACTTTTGATTTTTAGTTTGTCTTCTATTGCTTGGGTTCGTGCTTTACCGACAGGTTTCAGTGTTCTCTTTATCGACAGGTTTTCTGATGCTCGAGTATGCTTTTACCAACGGATTTTGGTGATCTCTTTACCGACGGGTTATCTGATGCTCGGGTATGTCCTTACCGACAGTTTCTGATTTTTAGTAATCATCCTCTCGAGATATTTTATCCTGATCTGGCCGACTTCTACATTTAATTTCTGTTGCTGAATTAATGTGGGGTCTCTCATTGGGATCTGTGTGGACCTAAATCTAGGTCTCTCTTATGGATTTGAGCACCGACCTCTTTGGAGGACTCTTTTATATATTATTCTGTATGTTTTTATTTTTGGTAGCAATCTTAGAGAAAGAAGAAAATGTTTAGATATTGGGATCGAAGGTCTGTGATCTCTATTGTATGAAGATAAGTGTGTAATTCATTTATATATATGGCCAAAACTAGGAAGACCTTACATCCTGGCATGTAATGATTTTGATCAAATTAGTATAAAGGACCTCTGCTATTTCTTCTCTCACTATGTTGTTTGGCTTCCACATTGGTTCGGCAAGGTGGTCTGGTAGTTGGGAGAGCCTTTGGCCCCTTCTCCATACTCTCCTTGCGTCAGGTGGTATCAGAACATTGGTGAGATCTAAGTTCCTTCTTATAAACCCTAACCCTAGTTGGTATTGTTGTGGGGTAGCAGATTGTGATATGACCTACAATTACAAAGAGATTCAAGATGGTTCGTGGGAGAGGAAATGTAGATTCATGTCTAGATGATATGCTTAGATAGATGGCTACTAGATTGGAAGATGATGAGACAACCCAACGTAGAGGAAGCCATCTTGAGGATGTTAGTGATGATGAAATTGAAGAGGTTCAAGGTGAAGCTACACCTACACCTATGATGAATCAGGAAGAAGAGAGATTCCTGAGAGCTTTGACAAGTTTAAACTCCACACCTCAATTTAATCCTCCTGAGTATAGTGGAAAATAAGATTCTGATGTATTGATTGACTGGATAACTAAGATGAAAAAGTATTTTGAATATGAGAATGTAGCAGAGGATAAGAAGGTGAAGATTACAAGCACAAAGTTGAAAGGACAAGCATCCTTATGGTGGGAACATCTGCAATTGGATTGAAAGAAGAAAGGTAAAGACAAAATAAAGTTATGGGATAAGATGGTAAACAAATTTAAAGGCAAGTTTCTACCTTGTGATTATTAGATTAACCTAATCAGGCGAATGCAAAGTTTGAAGCAGAAAGACAAGTCAGTAAAAGACTATACTAAAGAATTCTATAGATTGGACATCAGATGATCTGGACATGTTGAAGATGAAGTGGAAAGAGTAGCAAGATGCCTGAATGGATTGAGAAGTTCTATACAAGATGAGATTAGTTTGGTCAAGATAGAGAGCATTGAGGAGACATACCAATTTTCCCTAAAAGCTGAGGAAAAGTTGAACAAAAGATATGAATAGAGACAAAGAGGCAGCCATGGTAGATTCCCTAGAGGAAGAGGTAGATCTCATGGTGAAAACAGTAGATCTGAACTAGAAAAGTCAGTTTTAGACACATCTGAAGACAAAGGAAAGACTGAATGGAAAGGTGTAAATTCATACCGAGGAAGAGGTAATTATTCTAGAGGTGGTTATAACAGAAAAGGATTCCAAGTAACTTGTTACAATTGTGGTGAAGAAGGACATAAATCATTTAAATGTACATATGCAAGCAAGAAATGCAGTAGTAGAATAAATTCATTGGTGCAAGAGGAGTCACCAACTAAAGATGAGAAGAAAGGAAACCTCATGATCCGAAGGATACTATGGAGTGAGAAAGATAAGCAAGATCTTGTTAGGAAAAGTTTGTTCAAGACCAGATGTAGAGTTGCAGACAATGTTTGGAAGGTGATTGTTGATAGTGGAAGCTTAGAGAATCTAGCATCTGAGGATATTGTTACAAATTTGCAGTTGGAGAGGAGGACCCATCTGAAGCCCTATCAGATCTCATGGATCAAGGATGAGCATACATTAATGGTGAGTGAACAATGTTTTGTGAATATGAAAAATTGGAAAATACTATGATAAGGTATTATGTGATATTATGCCTATGGATTGTTGTCATATTTGTTGGGTAGACCTTGGAAATATGATAAACATGCTATACATGATCGAAGATTGAATATATATTCTATTTGGGTTGATGGTAAGAAGAAAGTTTTGTTACCTTTGGTTGAAGAATCTATTGGTGAAATATGTACTTCTGTGAAGGTTTGTTTGATGGAAGGTAGACAATTTGTTAAGGATTTGAAATGAGATGATATTTATTATGCTTTGATTCCTAACAAACCAAGTAAGAATATATAAGATGACATTCCTGTAGAAGTTGTAAAGTTACTCACTGAGTACAAGGAGATAATTTTAGATAATGTACCTGATGGTTTTCCACCAATGAGAGATATTAGTCATTGTATGGATCTGATTCCTTGAGCTAGTTTACCTAACAAAGCACCACATTAGTTAACACCTACCAAAAATGAAGAGCTTAACCAATAAGTTCATGAATTATTGAACAAAGCTTTGATCTGAGAGAGTTTGAGTCCATGTGTAGTACCAGCTGTGTTGGCACCTAAGAAGAATGGAGAATGTCAAATGTGCACCGATTCTAGAGCAATCAATAAGATCACATTGAAGTATAGGTTTCCTATACCGAGAATTGATGACATAATGGATTGTTTGAGTGGAGCAAGATATTTTTCCAAAATTGATTTGAAGAGTGGATATCATCAGATCAAAATAAGAGAAGGTGATGAATGGAAAAATTCTTTGAAGAAAAAAGAAGGTTTATATGAGTGGTTGGTTATGCCATTTGGTTTAACTAATGCACCGAGTACTTTTATGAGGTTAATGAATGAAGTTTAGAAGAAATTCTTGAATAAATGTGTGATTGTATACTTGGATGATATTCTGATATTCAGTAAGACTAGAGAAGAGCATTTGATGCATATAAGGCAAGTGTTGTAGAGATTGAAAGAGGAAAAGTTGCTGATAAATCTGGAGAAGTCTTCCTTAATAAATGAAGAGATTGTGTATTTGGGTTTTGTGATTTCAGCTGATGGTTTGAAGATGGATCCAGAGAAGGTTGAAGCTATATTGAGTTGGCCTACACCTAAAAATGTCAATAAGGAAAGATCATTTCATGGATTGGTAAGTTTTTACAGAAAGTTTATCAAAAATTTCAGTTCTATTTGTAAAGCTATGACTGAAACAATAAGAGGAGACAGAAGGGAATTAAAATGGACACATGGAGATGATAAAAGTTTTGAGGCTTTGAAGCTGAAGGTTGCTGAATTACATGTGTTAGCATTACCTGATTTCAATAAGGTATTTCAAGTTGAATGTAATGCAAGTGGTAGTGCAATTGGAGCTATATTGACTGAAGAAGGTAAACATGCTGCTTTCTTTAGTGAAAAGTTGAATGATGCAAACAGGAAATATTTTGTCTATGATCACGAGTTCTATGCTATTGTGCAAGCGATGAAGAAATGGAAAATTATTTGATGCCAAATGAATTTGTGTTGTATATTGATCATAAGGCTTTATAGTATTTGGGTAGTCAGAATAAGCTGAATCAGAGACATATGAAATGGGTAGAGTATTTACAGAGTTTCACATTTGTGATGAAGCATAAGAGTGAAGTTTCTAACAGAGTTGTTGATGCACTGAGTAGAATAATATCTTTGTTGACTGAAATGAGAATTGAGGTTCCTGGTTTTGATGACATAAAGAATTTGTATGAAAGTGATCCTGGTTTTCTAGAGCAGTGGAGAGTGTGAAGAGCACCTAATTCAAATCAATCAAGTAAGTATGAAGACTATTTCATTCAGGAAGATATGTTGTTCAAAGGGCATTCAGTTGTGCATACCAAGAGGTTCAATGAGAACTAATTTGATAAAGGAGAAACATAGCAGTGGATTGACTGGACACTTTGGTATTGATAAACCATTGAGTTTGCTGAAGGAGAGGTATTTTTGCCCTTAGTTATATAAGGATGTTCAGAAATTTGTGAAAATTTATGGAGTTTGTCAAGTTGCAAAGGAGTAAGTCAGAATACTGGTTTGTATACACCTATTACTGATCCTGAGAAACCTTGGAGTGATATCATCATGGATTTTGTTCTTGGCTTACCTAGGACAACAAGAGGTAATGATTCTATATTTGTTGCTGTGGATAGATTTTCTAAAATGACACATTTCATACCATGTAATAAAACATCAGGTGTGGTACATATAGTAAATCTTTTCTTTAAGGAGATTGCCAGATTGCATGGATTACCGAGGAGTATCATCTTTGACCGCGACAATAAATTTGTTAGTTATTTTTGGAGAACACTTTGGAAGAAGTTGGATACTGAGTTGAAGTTTAGCTCTGCATTTCATCCACAAACTGATGGACAAAAAGAGGTTGTAAACCAAAGTTTGGGTAACTTGTTGAGATGCTTAGTTGGAGACACACCACGTAATTGGGATTTGATGTCGACATAAGCACAATTTGCATACAATAGTTCAGTAAATAGAAGTACTGGAAAAACACCTTTTGAGATTGTTCATGGCACACAACTGAGAGGTATATCAGATTTGAGAGATATTATTGGAGAAGAGAAAAGAAGTGCAGAAGTAGAGGAATTTGCTGAGTTTATGAAGACATTGCATGAAGATGTAAAACATAAGTTGGAGAAAAGTAATCAGAAGTACAAACACAGTGCAGAAAGATCAAGAAGACATAAAAGATTTGAAGTTGGTGATGCTGTAATGGTTCATTTGAAGAAAGGTAGATTTCCTATTGGAACATATGGTAAACTAAAGATGAAGAAATTTGGTCCTTGCAAAATACTGAAAATATTTGACAGTGGAAATGCTTATGAAGTTGAATTACCTGATGACATGGATATATCACCTTTATTCAATATTTCAAACTTGTATGAATATCATTAACCTGATGAAGAAGTGATAGTACCAAGTGATTATCCTAAGAAGCAGATAGAGGAAGTTGAAAATATTTTGAAATAGAGAGTTGACAGAAGTACAAGAGGAAAAGAATACATGGAGTATCTGGTAAAGTAGAAAAATAAACGGATTGAGGAATCATCTTAGATTTCTCAATCTAAGTTGGATTCATTTTAGGTTGGACCTGATATATGATTCAGGGAATAATTTTTTGTAACCCCAGGTGTATGATGTAGGAGCATCTTGGGTCCTTGGCAGTCCTGATAAACCAAAAAGATGTTTACTTTTCCTTTGTAGTTTGTCTTCTGTTGCTCGGGTTCGTGCTTTACTGATGGGTTTTGGTGATTTCTTTACTGTCGGGTTTTAGGATTCTTGGGTATGCTTTTACCGAGAGATTTTAGTGATCCCTTTACCAATGGGTTATTTGATGCTTTGGTATGTTGTTACCGATGGTTGCTGATTTTCGGTAATCATCCTCTCGAGATGTTTTATCCTGATCTGGCCGACTTCTACATTTAATTTCCGTTGCTGAATTAATGTGGGGTCTCTCATTGGGATCTGTGTGGACCTAAATTTGGGTCTCTCTTATGGATTTGAGTGCCAACCTCTTTGGTGGACTCTTGTATATATTATTTTGTATGCTTTTAGTTTAGGTAGAAATCTTAGAGAAAGAAAGAAAATATTTAGATATTTGGATCGAAGGTCTGTGATTTTTGTTGTATGAAGATAAGTATATAATTTATTGTTATATATGTGGCCAAAACTAGGAAGGCCTTACAGCCTGACATGTAATGATTTTGATCAAATTAATATAAAGGATCTCTATTGTTTCTTCTCTCACTGTGTTGTTTGGTTTCTGCATTGGTTCTGCAAGGTGGTCTGGTAGTTGGGAGAGCCTTTGGCCCCTTCTCCATACTCTCCTTGTGTCAACATCTTTTAGGGATGGTGGAAAAAAAGCCAAAGGAGCTACAAATAGTATGATAGATGGATCAATAGCTAGTGCCAAATATGCACCTTTCTCTAGTGATGGATCACAATGTGTGTCACTAGGAGCTAGAGTTAATTCTTTGGAAAAGATTAAAGACATCATCGTTAGTATTTTTACTAGTTTAAATATTATTATCAAAATCCTCATGTAAATTGATCACAATAGAAGATTTTATGGGAGGAGAATAAGAAGAATAATTTAGGTTCAACAATTTCATGTTTTGACGAGGTTGGACAAGAAAAGGCTCATCTCTAGGATTATGGAAATGAAGGCCAAAAAAGTGAGATCAAATCCACATCTAAATTCTTAAGAGAAGAATCACTTTTTGAAGCAAGCTCATGAGCCTTGGCACGACATTTCCATTGATGTCTTTTTGTAGGAGAATGTTGAGGATCAATCAAAATTAATTCCTTTTCTTCTATTGATCTAGGAACAAAAGGATGAATAAAAGGATGGTAGAAGGGAATGAATTCATTTATGTGCACTAAGGATGACCCAACTTCATATGCAATTGGTTTGAATTAAGGATAATGGTAAATCAAACATATAAAAATTTAGAGACAAATTGTACTAGAAGGGTGATGCAACCTATGATAGGACAAGTGAAACCATCATGCACCTTGATTAAAATATAAGATTCATCATGTGTCTTGACATAATCCTTGTGTTTAAAGATATACTTCTATTATAAGCATATTTACCATATATATTGGATCAATAAGTACTCATGAGAGTTTTTCTTTGATTTTTGTAGTAATGTATAATTGAGAATCACATCCTTTTATGATATCACTTGAGATAAATAATATATTAGGTTCATGTTAGGCTTAGGTTCATTCTTCTTGGTCTATAAAGTTCACAATGTTTTTTTGGTCAAATAAGTCATCAATGGTTATATGCCTATCATCTTTAAGCTCAAGAATATTCATGGAATGGGAAGACAAAGGATTGGTAAAGATTTTCAATTTTTGATTAGGTGGTGTTTCATATTTATTCCCTTTATTATTCACACCATCCACCACTATAGCATTAAAATAAGTTAGGCCTTGACTTCCATGTTTAAGACACATATATCTCTCCATATCATGCTCGACTTGACAATGATATTGGCAAAAGTATTTTGAGTTAAAGGAAAGAGGTAGAGGTTTATCTACCAGATGGACATGGTGAATATTTATCAAATTACTAATAATCAATTGAAGCATAATGGAATGTAACGGCTCAGAAAGAAGTGTGAAGTTACAATATTTGAATGGTTTGGAAGGAAAATGAGCTACACTAGTGGTGTTGTGGTTACAACTTGAGTGTTAATATTATTGAAAGAATTGTTGTTATTGATCTTTTTGAATTTCTTTTTTTTTTCTAAAGCTTTGGTAAGTTTCATGAGCATATTCAAACTTATCAACTAGAGTCAAAGATGAAGAACCTTTGTATTGACTAACTTGAAGATGATATTCATGAATTTTTATGCACAAGTTTGTGAAAGATTGCTATTTTATAAGAAAACTATATCTCTTATATGTGGTTGTAAACTACCATTAAAAATAATTTTAATATTAGCATCATGAATATCATAAGCAATTTGTGAATGCAAATGTTGATATCTACGAATGAAATGAATCATTTTTTCCTTAGCGAATTGTTTACAATGCAATAAATCAGTTAACGCAAATTGTGACCCAATGTTGTTTTGAACATGTTGCAACATGCATCTACCAATTGCTTAAAATTAACAATTGAATTATTAGGAAAGGAGAAAAACAATTCCAAAGCAGTGTCTTTTGAGGATTTAGGGAAGAGTTTTGCAAGAAGTTTTGGGTCTAAGAAGAAATCATTGCATAAAGTAATTTTTTTTTTCACATGAGTATGGGGGTCACTTTTTCCATTGTATTTCTTAAAACAAGAGAACTCAATGTTTTGTGGGAGTTGGGTTTGAGGAATCTCAACAAAAAGTGGGCTATTTGCGATATGTAAGGCATAGTGGATTGAGATTGGGTTATGTTGCCCAATTGTTGTAAAGATGAAACATCTTGCAAAAATTTGTTTATGGTAGCTTATATGGTGAATTGGTTTGGGAACAATTTGATTGTGATGGAGGATTGAAAGGTATGGTGGTAGGTAAGTGAACCATTGTGGTAAGTGGGTGGAGGAGATGGTTGGTGCATGTTTTGAGAAACAAAACAAAGATTGAATGAAGGTAGAGAACAAGCATATTGATTGATAATCCCATTATTAATATGGATAAAATTACCATTTTGTATAGTAGTTTCCATGATGTAAGATGTGTATGTAAGAATATTTTCTATTGTTATAGGAATAGTAGACATTAATATCTCAACTTGGGTTGGACAAACAAAAATTCCAATTATGTTTATACAACTAGTCAACTTCATAGTGTTTTCATCCACTATGTCAGATATGCCACATTTAACTTCCACACCGTATTCATCACCTTGAACCAACTTCTTTAAACCCTCAATAAAGGGGATTGTCCCTCCATCCAAGTGCTCTTGACTAACAAATTGTTGAATATTTTCCAATTTCTTGTCTATCTTTACCAGTTGTTCATTAGGCACTTGTGTTTAAGGGCCATTCTCATCATGAGAAGTGTGAGGGGAAGGATTCTTTTTAATATTAGGCAATGTAAGTTCTAGATTAAGAGAAAATGATTTACCCAATCTCTTAGGAAAGAATAAATTAACACTCAACTTAGACTCAATGCCATTAGGATTCAAACCACAAGAAGCCATGAGTCTATAACTTTTTGCATGGATATTGAATTCATAATAATAGGTTATCAAACTCATAAAAAGGTAGAAGCTCCAACAACACAATTTCTCCTCTAAATGAAAGCTAGAGGCATAGGTGAATGGATTGGTTTATGCTTACAATCTCTTTAATTAATTGAAACAATGTAGTGCGATTGTGAATAATGATAACATAATCAACTAAAATGATATGCAACAAGATACCAATAATAAAATTGATTGAACAAGTGATTAAACTATGCAATATAGAAATGAAATGATCAACTAGCCACTTATTTAAGCAATATGGGCTAACAAAATGATGCTTAATAATGAATACAAGTACATAAAAGATGAATTTAAGAAATTAATATCTTTAAATCTGAATTTTTTATAAGTTAAACTAAAAAATGAACATCCAAATTAGAAATATGCAAGCTATGCTGGGTTCACTCAAATGAAATGGGCAAAGAAATGGGATCTTAGCTGAGAAGTGTAAACTAGGGACTCACCCACCATTTCCAAACTTATTTAAATTGGGAAATAAAAAGTTAGACTCAAATTTAATGTTCTAGGAGAGTTGAGAACAATGAATGATTGTTCACTTTTGAGAATTGATTGAATAGCTATAATTATGATTCAAATTGATGCAATAACTAGGTAAAATGATGTAAAACCAACAAAATTTAGCATAAATAGAGATAAACAGATAAAAACGCTAACACAAAAATATAGGTATGGAAATAAGCTATAGTAAGGAACCTATCATTGGAATTTGAGCTCAAAAATTTCAGTCAAGTATGCTAGATTCCTTAGTCTTTGACAAGATTCTGCCAGCTATAATTTTAGATTCAAGATTAGAATGCACTATAGATCACTCCCTTTGAAATTCAGCCAAACAATTTTAGTCAAGTACGCTAATTGACATAATGTGTCTGGTCTCTATATATGCAATTGGTTGGTGTAGACAACTCAATACACTCTCCTAGAAGCAACTAATCCATGATTACTTAACCTTTTGTTCTAAGTGAGGCTCATTTAATTATTGACCAGAAACATATGTACTTGGATGATACTGTCACTGTATGTGTAATAGAGGGTTCCTAGCTTTTTAGTAAATTCATTAAAATAATAATTATTCTAAAGAAAGAAAAAAAATGATCCTAAAACAAGTCCAAGTTACATAGTAGTGGCTAAGGGTGAAATAATGCAATAGTGGCTACATGTAATCAAGTGGTGAACTCACAACAATCTAACGATGAATGAAAGACACACTTGCAATTCTAATCAACACAATTAAATAATAGAATTGATTGACATAAAGTAATTAAAAGATAACAACTTGATTAACTATCAATTAACTAAAAACACATTTAAGTATTGAACAATATAGTTACTATCATTAAATGAGCTAATATCTAATCTATTCTAATTACAAAATTACTTCACCTCAAGTGACCCTTGATTGAGGGGATGTAATCTTAGACAATGAAGAACTTCAACTCAAATTGATATCAATCATCCAATTTTTTAATGGTACTAAAAATACAATAACAAAAATCTTCTCCTATTTCTACCTTTCCAATCTAGATGAAATCCAAAAACATTTGAGCCAAATAATCTAAGACCATTCTAGAGTTTATAGACAATTCAAGAATTAGTGATCATAACTGCTATTAAATTATTCTACACACATGTCATTCTTCAATAGAGATATGACTTATTCTTCAACTGAACAACTACTAACTAAGCTAACAATGTTGAGTTAAAAAAGGATTCAAAATGTACATCATTAATTACATGGTTTTGCAATAACATGTTATATGTTCAACAGATAACCAATACTAGTGATGCAGTCATGGAAAGATTTTCCCCAATGGAGACAGTCCAACCATGCAGCAAGATTCAACACAACTGAAACAATCCAAAACAATACATAAGCAACTAAGAAATGAACAACAAACATGCCTCACAGGACTTCATATTATCATCCTCCAAGATTTACATCTTACATGCCTAACCACATGCTAGGTTACATTCTAAAGCACACATGCCTGATTGCAGTCAGAAAAATAGATCCATACTAGATGCTAACCTCTTGAAGCTATTTATCCCCTTCCACTACTAATTGAAGACGCTAAGACTACAAATATATACAAGACCGCAAGCCACAAGTCATCTAGAAAAGATCACATCCATCAAGAAGAAGAAAACATGTTACAAAAAATAGGTCAAGACCCATAACATTAGGAACAACCTCCATTGCAAGAATTAAGGGATGCGATCATGCAATAATCTCAGCCCCAATCGTATAATGATTTGGCATGATCGCACACAGAGATTACCACCAGAACATCAAAAAATGATCAGAAATCACCAAGACCAATCTGGCAACTGAAGAATAGAGTAGGATCAGAACAATCTTAAGATATCTTCTAGAAGATAGAAAGAAACACGATGTGATCATAAACAAATGTTCACTAGGCTATCTAGAACAAATCTAATAGATTGCATAAGATAATGAGCCAACTGGAGTGACCGCCACCTAAAACACCAAAAATAACCCAACTAGAATAGAACAACAAACAAACAAGAAGGGAAATCTTTTTGGTTGATACAGAATTGCCAAGATCCCAAGATGCTCCTGCATAAACTAGTCTCATAAATTCTCCATCCTGTCTGTGCATTGGACCAACAAGGAAATGTCGTTATAGTGAGGATATCCACACTGGGCATCGTTGATGCAAGAACATCCTTGGGTTGTTGACAATATTGCATCAACCAAAAATATTTCCTTTTCAGTTCTGTTCTTGTTTTCAATTTTAGTTTTTTGATCGGCGATCCTTCCATTTGGTTCCTTATCTCTTGTGATCCAAATGACATGTTTGGACATCATGATAAATATATGTTTGGCTTCGCATCCTGATACATTCTTTCTTGATGAATATTTATTAAGTTTGGGTTCGATACTATTTGTTCTTCTTGTTCCAACATTCAGATTGGGTTTTCCAATCTTCAAAGATTTTTCACGATCGACAAAGCTTATTGGATGTTCTTACATTGATGGAAAACCACCATGTGCAATCACATGACATTTAATTCTTATTTGGAGGTGTTCATATGGATTTAGGTCCTGACCTATATATTGTAATATATTTTCTTCTTCTTGGAGAATGTGATCTTTTATGGCTGACTTGTGGTTTGCGATCTTGTATATATTTTTAGTCTTGAGTCCTTAGTTAGTAGTCGAAGGGATAGAGTAGTAGCTTAGTATCCAACATGGATCTGGATTTCTATTTGTAAGCAGATATGTATGCTTGGAATGTAATATGACATGTTGTTGGGCATGTATGATGTAAATATTTGATTCTGGATAATAAGAAGGCCTGCGAGGCATGTTGTTTATTCATTACTAAGTTCTTAATGATTTGGTGTTGGTTGTTTCTACTATGTTGACTCCTGGTGCATGGTTGGACCATCTCCATGGGGGAAACTCCGATTGTGGATGCATCAATTGTCTTGACTTATTCCTCATGAATATGACAAAGATACATATTCCCCTTGGCCACATGTGGATCACTCACTTTTGAAGCTATATGTTAGTCAAAATAGAGTAGATATACATACATCCAATATCTATCCAAAACATCATGTAATTTTAATTAATCATGACATCACACAATAACCATGTACCATATCATATATCATTATATTATATGTATGGCATAATTATAAGTCTAACATGAATAATATCAAATATTAAAGGTTTGATAAAGTATGATAAAATAGGATAAAGTCTAACCAAAAGCTATAAAAAAGACATATTTTAGGACTCATCAATGATTTTTCTCCTATTCAAAAATTTGAACTATATGTTTAGTCTTCTCTGCACAATTTTAGTTTACAATTTTGACAATTGAATCTATAACCTGCACATTAAAAAAGAGGGAAAATTATTGTGTTGTGTAGGGGGTTGCCTAAGTCATACCCCAGGTAAGTGTTTCCACTTCCACTACAACAATGTGGGATGAAAGAGAACTTATTGTTGGGAATATTATGACTGAGATGGAGGTGAATAGGTACAAACATGTAATGAACAAATTAAACCACCGATATGATTATATGCCGTAGCAACTTCCAAACCAAAAAGTATATAACTGAAGTAAAAAAACAACATTAAACAATATCAAGCATCCAAAACCTTGACACACACAACACATGTATTTTATCATGGAAACCCTTGTTAGAGGGAAAAAACCATGGTGGGGATGACACCCACAAGCCCAATACTATAGTAAAAGAGTTTACCCTGTTAGGAGCAACAAATACCCTTTCTAAGGGTTCCCCCTATTAGGAGTGATAAGTATACTGTTAGGAGTACAAACAAATCAGATATGATCTACCTCACTAGAGGATCTCAAACCTAAATAAAGAAGCTACCCTATTAAAGGATTTACAAATAATAACATGTTAAAGTTCACCCTATTAGGGGATTTGACTTGTTGCAACTATTAGGGAACAACAAGATTGTTGACCTGTAGAATGACACTCATTCCTATCATATCCTTTCAGCCCCATTCCTTCTTGATACTATACTAATCTCCGATCCTTCAATTCATGACCTCCCAATCTGAAAATATGATCGCAACCCTAAATCAAATGATTTAGTGCTCCTTATATAGACAATCATTAGGTCACACAAGACCTAGAACTTTCCACCATAGTCAGCTCAAAATTTTATCCAACCTCCTCGAAATCAGTGTCACTAACATCCAATATGTCATCCTCAAAATGTATTACCAATATTAGAATTACTATGTCAGCCTCAGATCCACCACCTTAAAAAAATTAATATGAAACTCTGATCAGTGATCAGATAGGTAAAGTGCCTTCACACTCAAAACATAATTTAATCAAAACTCGAGAAAAAATGTTGCTGTTGGAATCATGGATTCCACATACCATATACATACAATATCTCTAATCGCAACATCTGAATCTTTCCTCAACTCGACCACTACCACAATCTATGTTTGATACTGTTCTTCTTGAGCACCGATCAACATACATAGTTGATCTTCCATTTACCGAACATGTATAGTTCTTACCGATCACTGTAATCATGATAACTGAATACATTTCTAACAAGGATAACCAATTATGCATCCACTCATGACTGCTCTGCATATCTCCTCCAACACTATCATAATGCCAACACTTACCCTTGGTAGGACAGAGGCTGAAAACCTTAAAGGAAAATATTGAAATTGTAAATGATACCTTGATATGAAACTCCTTGATTTGAATCCTCACACAAAGCTTTATGTTGCGGGATATGTGTTAATGCTTGGCTTAATTCATGGAGGAATACACTACTTGATCATGATTATTGAACTTGAATGTTTGAATTCTTGACTTTAGATTTCTCCTCAATTGCCTTTAAGATGTCTGATTGAAATGCGCAATTGGAGTGACAACTTAAAGTTAGGAGATGTTCAAATGAGGGGGAGGGAGTGGTATTCATATACAACTTACACCTTTTTGGGTTTAAATTTTGTACAGGGTCAACATCGAGATGAATTTTATGACTAACCAAAATGAGTGTGAAATTGTTAAGGAATATAGTTTACAACACTACACATTTCTTTTATTTTTGCATTGTTAAGTAAAATAGGGAAAACTAAGAATGAAAGTAAAACCACCCCAAAGAGAGTGTGTAAGATTTTCAAAATAGGTTGGGAAAATTGACCACCTCTTCATTTGATGGATCCAATGAATCCTTAGCATGAGCTTGGATCCAAAAACTGAATGACTTTATGTATGAGAGGATTCAAATCTAATTATTTATTAGTTCTTATTCACACTTACACACTTAACCCTTCTTGGGCATTCACGTTTTGTGTTAGATGTGATATTATTAAGAATCTTGTGATGATCTTAGTATGTCTTAGAGTTTTATCTAGGGTTTCATCCTCATCTTTATAACAAGGGTTTCCTGATTGTACATTATATTGGATTTATTCACGCATCCAATGGATTTTTTGTCTTTATAGAATTTTCATTGCTTCTATCTTATGTGGATGGTTTTTGTGGTTGTATATGATCTTTGGCTCATGTGGGGCCGATTAACAATTATTACATGGTATCAAGGTCAATTATATTTATATTTCTTCCCTTATTTATATTTCAAAATTTTTAGCCAAGAGATTATAAATAGTGTCTTTTAGTAAAAAAAAAACCTCACCATTGAGCTCAATTTAAAATAAAATAAAATAATATATTGATATAAAGATGAAGTGGGTTTGGTGTTCAAATTTTTTAGATGAATGTATGAAATTATAGTTATTGTATTATCTTAGATATTCATAGATGCCATTGTTGCATAGAATAATTGAATCCCATAGAGAATATTCTTTGGGAAATTTGTACACTAATCAAAAATACTAGTTGGGTTGAAGAGTTGCATCATTACATGGACATATTTTTTTAAAAAAATCCTCAATCATATTACTGATTCAGGGCCCAACACTTGTTTCTTCTCAAGTTAGAGTTCTACATAGTAACAAGTCACCAATGTCACCTCTACCACCCACCCTCAACATTGCCAATTTTATAGCCACCACTTAGCCTAGTCCATTAGTGTTGTCCTTTGGCTATCCAAACAAGGTTAAGCCTATTTTTTATCCCATAAAGAAGATTTTTTAAAATACCCATAACTTTGACATACATTATTGGATTTTTACAAAAAATAGAGATTGGAAAGTTGGTGATGATATTAGAATGATGAGATCCGATATTGATGATGATCACATAAATGTATGGTTGTTATTGTTGGCAATCTAGTACATAGGAAAGTAAATTTTTGTGTGAGTACATGGAATTATACCAATTGGTAGAAAATTTACTAAACCGGTAACTAGAAGTCAAGTATAACAAGTGAATAGACAGACAGGTGAATAAGAGAACAGGTGAAGGTCAAATCGATTGAAGAAGTCATGTATACTATCAGTACACTAGAAGGTTCAGATACTACAGGTAAACTAAGACTTGTGACTGTGCTACTTAAGTCAGACCAGTAAAGGACATTAGTGAAAATACTACCAATGGGTTAGTTTTGTGAAAAGGTAAAAGTTAAAGGTTAAAGACCCGATTTGAATGATTATCAAAAGTGGTTATGACGGTGCAAGATTCAATGAATCTAAACTGAATGAAAAATGTAGTGCACTATTTCAAGAGTTGAATAAGTCAATTTATTGGTAGTTGTGTATAGATATTAATATGAATTCAAGGCACATTTTGGACCAATAATAATGAACTATTTCACATTAGAGAAGACAACTTGAAGTTTGTTATGGATGACGTGGTGAGATTGTGATGTTTCTATGAGTTGGTTGTAACTGACAAAGTAATTTTGGAGAGAAATTGAAACCCTAATTAGGTTTGAAATCAAAGGTAAAAGGCTATAAGAGGATAGATCATTTAACATATGTACGATAAGACAAGAGAAGAAAAAATTTGATGAATTTGTTGTGATATGTTAGATCTTGGACAATGATTGCAAAGAAAAATTACATAGAGGATTTAGAACAGAGTTCAAAGATAGAACTGAGCATCAAAGGACCTGATTAACTTTTGAAGTGCATTTCACAAGTCATTTCATTTGTTGTATTCCTAATAGTTTCAAATATCTAAAATACCTTAACATGGTAGTCTCTAATAAGACTTTTTCTTGTAAATCCCTTAATATGGTGAACACTATAATAGTGGGATTAAAATCCTTTAACAAGGTAGTCTGTAATAAGAATTTAGATACTTCTAACAAAGTATCAGTCACTCTTAATAGGGCGAGTCACATAGAAAGTGACATATTGTTAGATTATAATAGAGCATTCTTTTCTACTCCAGTGAGAAGATTGTGGGTGTCAGCCCCACTGTGGTTTTTCCCTCTGAAAAAGGGTTTCCATGATAAAAATCTAAGTGTTATGAGTGTGCATGTGTTTTTATTTCATTCATGTTACTCTTACTTTACACTTACAATTTTATGCTATATAGTTTGGAAGTTTCTTTTACTATTATTCAAAGGTATTGGTAGAAGTCTGAAATTTTTATTAGCACTGATTCACCCCCCTCTCGGTACCTATTATTTCTAACAATTGGTATCAGAGCTCAAACTCTCTAGAAGGAAAGCTCAACAACTTGGAGAGTAGATCTATGGAGATGGAAATCTATAGGTATGCTAGACAACTTGTTGCAGCTAATGAGATGATTGAAGAACTAAAGAACAAGCTTAAGGCTTCTCTGGAAGAAAGGAAAGAATTATCTGAACAACTGAGATGTAGTCTAGACAATGTTGATGAATTATCTAAAGGTAGTGTTAACTTAGAGGAAGATGAGGAAATTATAGAAGATTTGATGGAAAAGAACAAGATCCTGACTGATGAAGGATCTAAGATGAAAAGAGAACAATAAAGTCAAGCTGTACGGATGCGTGAGGTACTTGAAGGAATGAGGGCCGCTGAATATGCTAAGAGAACTGCTGAAACTACAAATAATAATGCTGAAGAATTGATCAAAGAGAAATACATTATACTTCAAAGATTGACACATGAGAACCATGCACTGAATGAATAATTGAGTGACACCAGTGATGAGAACTTATAACTATGTGATAAAAACAAATTGCTGAGAAAAGAGAATGAACGATTGAAAGAAGACTTGAAGATTGAGAGAGACAAATTAAAAACTTAAGCAATATGAACAAAGTATGTAAAAGATCAATGAGAAATAGAAAAACCAAAGGTGACCTAGAGATACTTTTGGTCTAGGATTTATAGGTGAAAACAAATTTAAGAAAGGAGAATCATCCAAGTCTGGTGTTGAGCAAGAATCTAAGATTCCTATAGTATACATAAGTCCACAAGGTAAGAAACCTACTAAACCCACTTTTTACAATTGTGGAAATCTTGGACACACTGCAAATGTATCTAGAAGCCAACCGGTGAATGTTCCAAGAACCACTCATTTTAATGGTTATTGTTACAATTGCAATAAGCATGGTCATGAAGCTTGTGAGTGCAAATCAAGAACAAGTAACAGATCATCTGAAAGGAATTTCAATGGCTACTATTATTCATGCAACAAGTTTGGACGTAAGGCAAAATATTACAGATCAACAACACCTATCAAACCGGTGGATGTTCTAAGAAGAGAAGGTAACATGAATGTTTCATGCACTGTTTGTGGAAATTATTTACAAGTTGCTATAAGTTTTTGATTGAGAAGACCTAGAGGTAATGCTAGACCGTGGAGTATACTAGGCATGGCTCATTTCTATTGTCATAAGATTGGACATCTTACAAGAGATTGTAGATATAGGATCCGGTTACCAAGCAATGAAGATGAGAAAGGAGAAAAGACTGTTAATATTGAAGAAGTGAGGAATGAGATGAAAAAGGTTTGGGTGAAGAAAGAAAAAAGTAAAGAAGATGCCAACACATCGAAAGGTAACTCTACATCCTCTGGCTCAGGGGATTCATCCTCGAACTAAGCAAGTAAGTTTCACTTAGGGACTTAATTTCATTGTTATATCTAATCTGTCCCTTATAATGATGAGCAGTAATATCTATTTGCATAATGAGATGCATTGAGGTTATTTTTTGTAAATTTCATAAAGATGAGTTGTTATGTATCACTAATTTTATCATTTGGAAAAATGTGTTAATGCCACTTTTTGCATTAACCGGTAGAAGTTGTAATTGGTGATGTGAGATTGGTGAACTATATTTAATGTTCTAACTAGCTGTTGGTTAACATTTTGGGAAAATAAATTAGACGTAAACCTATTCATTATGTGCCTTGCAATTCGAAGAGTGTTTACAAGAGTAAAGAGTGATTTGATATTGATATTGATTATGAGAATTATCTAAGATAATCAATTACAAAGATTTGAACTATGAATTCAAAAGCCCTAAGTGATATATTAAGCAGAGTAGTAATCATTGCAAAAAGAATTTGGAGTTTTAGAGTTACTAAGCAGAAATCTATTGGTTTACTATGGCGTCAAGGGTTGCTACACCTACGTTGATCAAGATATCTAAGGAGGCAAAACCTGAACATAAGCTACATCCATTGAAGGCAGAAAAAGTTGAAAAAGCTGGTGCCCTATCCCTAATTTCACCTTGAGCTCTATTGATTGAAGATGTAAGAACTTTCATTCATTGCAATATTGTATAAAATGATAAAATAAATTTTGTAATGCTATCCTAAGTATATCCAGCAATCAAAACAGAAGTAAAAATGCAAAAAGTGCGAACTACTATGTAAATGAGAATATTAATAAATACTTATCATATACATATTAGGGATAAAAACATGCAAAATTGGAACCCCTACAATATTAAAAAAAATGGACCTATTTTTGCAAAATATTAAAGTAAAAATTAAAATATAAAAAGTAACTTTAAATTAAAATTAAAATTATGTTGTGTTGTATGGTGCCTCCCGTGTTTTCTTTTTGACCCATGGTTATTTTGATTTGAGAGATACCTTGGATGTTATGATTTGATTATCTACATGATGAGATGCATCAATGACTATTCATTATTTTGGTTTCCAGTATCATAGCTGTTAGATGTTAGAATATGTTGCTATTTCACTTTGGTCATATCTGCATGATGATGCTATTTGATGTGACATGATTGTTTATGATGATATCTGGTTTATTTTGTATTCAGACTATTGATTATGAATTATACATTAGGATTATTATTATTGGACTCATGATTATTGTTCCTTTATGCTGTGGATATCAGTTGTTTACTTTTAGTTGATATATGCTTAGAATAGCCATGAAATGATTATTAAAATACTTTTAATTTAAATACATTATTATATGATTATATGTTGTGTATGATGTATTACACATTTTCTATGCATTTTACCCATTGGTGCTAGTATGAAGTGAGACATAGTCATATTCACTTTCTTGCGAGATCTACACAATGTCTCGTTCTCCTTCATTGTGATTATCTGCATTATATGTGCTTTTTCTATTTGTATATTGAGCATCTACACTTGATGTTTTCATTTTTACTTAATAGGTACCAGTACATTCATCCTAAGTTTCAAGAGTTGAGTGTGTACTTATATCCCCGACAGTGGCACCAGGAGATAGTGACTTTGGCCTTACATACTCAGCCAATGTCATCCCTGTATGGACGTCGTATTTGTGTTATTGACATTGTTATCCATCTAGTACTTATGGTAAATCCAAAATTCATAATGCATTATGTGATTTGACCGGTGAGTGTGTCTGTGCATTTGAGCTCCATAGCTATCGTGGAAGGTGTTTATTTTAAATGTTGATTTTATTGTGTTTGGGGATATTTTAATTATTTAATTTAATTTACGAGCTAATTTGTTGTAGTTGGATTGCAAATGCCTGGAATCAATTTTAATTTGGGAAAATGGGCTAGTAGATTATTTAAGTGGTTGAATGATCTATTTTATAAGTCACTTTGAGTAAGTTCTTATATTGGCAAAAGTGAGTTTTAATCCTCACTTCTTTTTGGTTTTAGAGAAAATTTGTAATTGTTCCCCAAAACCCTCTTGGAGCACTTTGGTATTTCGCTTGTTGGGTGAGATTAATTCATTAGATCTTCGCGAGGAGAAGACCATTGGATTCAGGACACGATTCCTCATCTTTCCTGAAGGTTTCATCCCATTCGACGTTCTTTTCATTTTTCTCTCTTCATTTCAATTTTTGGTTCATATGCTTGAGGTAGGGCCTTTGAGATCTATTTTTTGTCTTCTTTATTTCATTTTATTTGGATTGCATTAGATTTGTGGGTTGAGAATTAGTGTTCCCCCACCATTTTATATATTTACATTACCCGGTTGGAGAGGAACGAGTATTTCCTTGTTTTTATGCTTGGGGTCTGAAGTTTTCACCCTGTTATGCTGTCAAAATTTTTGTATATTGCCATATTTTATTTTTCATTTGATTTTTGGTAGTTTGTTTATAAAAGGGATAATGGGTTTTAATTTTGTCAATTTATGAGAAGTTTGATATTTGAATGTTTTTGTGTCAGCCTTGTTTTGTGTGCCACCCAAATTTGTGTTGGGATATTGTTTGACATTTCTTGTTTATTAGATTGGATTTTCCTATAGGTTTCCAATCATCTTATGGTTTTAATTTGTGGTTTTGGATTTGTGGACGAATCTGTACTCCCAACAAAGTGTTTGGTTCAGTAAGTTTGTGCATTTTCTTGAGATATTGGTTTTCTTCTTATTTTTCCTCTTTTATTGTTTTGGATTGCATTGAGATGCATGGTGATGGTGTCTGTGCCCACCCATGAGCACATTGAGTGTGGCTTGATGGGATCTTGTGTGACCTGTACTCTTGGCTTAAGGCCAATCGAGTCCCTTTGAGCATTTTGAGAGTTTTGAGAGTTTGTCATTATGTCTTGCATTGTGGATCCTCATTGTATAAAAAGAGGGTTTATGTTTGGGTAGAGGGTAGAGTGGCTTCTCATAGGTACCCTCACCTAGAAGTGGTTGATCTGATAACGTGTAGAATTTATTAATAAGTGATAACTTAATAAACACATTAGGTAATAAAACTTAATAAGAAAGAAAATTTTAATTCTACCTGACCTCCCAAGGGAGTTGATCGAAGGTGAGTCAGTGTTTGGCCTCCTGAGGGTGTTGATCAAAGACTTGATGCTACTTGGGCTACTGTGAGCCACGTAATGACACTCTACTAGAGTTCTTTCATGGTAGCTTATAGAGAGCTCTGAGTAGTGACCTGAGACTTGCATTGAGATACACTTGAGTTTTTGTGTTGCTCTTGACTCATGCATTATTTAGTGTGTGTGTAGCCTCTTGTATTTTTTTTTCATTGTGACTTTGGCTAGGTTTCTATTTCTATGAGCACAACAGGGTGGGCCTGTGGGTTCCACATGGTAGGGTGGCATTGCTAACTACACCATTGTTGGGGATTGGAGTATAGGGATGGTCTTTCTAGCTACAGGATTTCAAGCTTGTATGATCACTCTTGTAAGTGAATTTATATTTTATGTTGTTTTTATTAGATATTTGAGCTAGAATTTTATGTTCATGCTTTCATTTTATTCTTATTGATGCAAACTAGTGACTATTTCCTTGGTATGCATGTATCTGGTACTCCCTGGTGTGGAGTTAGATGTTTTTCAAGGCATGTGTGTGTGCCAACTTAGTTTGTGGTTTTTTCCTTATGTTTTCAGCCCAAATTCCCCCAATTGTCATCTACGATTAACCAGAGTCATCTCCAACTCTCAAGTTTGAGACTTTTTTGGTCTCAGACTTCATGAGACAAATCTTCTTGGTGAATCATCATTTGTGCAGATCAACATTTGTGTTCAAGATCAGTCGTCTTCAACTTCACTGGATTGGATATTTTTTGGACTTTACTAGTGTTCCAATCGATGTCTATGTAGATCGATGTTTACATAGACCAATCGATGTTTATTCCTATTTCATCATTGTCTTCGCCTAGTTTTGAGTGGATTCCAGTTTTGAGCTACAGGCTTGAATTGCGAGCTTTTGGGTTGGATCCTTGAGGGTCCCTAAGTATCTTGGGGGATTTCTCATTGCTCTTTATGATTTTTTATTAGTCGTTTGGGTTAAGATGTGATTTAAAAAGGTAAATGAACTTGTATGCTTAACCATTATAGGAATTATACTTGGGGCTTAAAAGAGAAACTACTAGTATTGAATAAGTTGGTTGTGGCTTGTGAATCTTTGGAAGTGTTGTAAGGCTTCTGCTTGTGTTAAAGGACATGTGAATGTTTACCATGTTCCTTATATTATGTTTATGCTTATTTCTCTTGGGTTCTTTTATGATATGAAATATATCTTAAAAAAAAATTTATTCAGTACATGTACATTTAATCCTTGTTTTCTAAGGGTTCCTGGGTGGGGCATTACATCTGGTATCAGAGCCCATCTTCATATGCTGGGATCTCTATGTTATGCTCCCATTGTGGTTGGTGTGAGTGATGTGTAGCTATTGTATGTTTTGATGGTTATCATTTATTGCATATGGCCTTAGCATGGCTAGTGGTGTTTGTTATATGTGATTTTGAGCCATCTCTTGTTATGCTCTTTAGGATGCCTCCTAGATGAGGACGTGGTCAGTGGAATGCCCATCAGTATGACTAAAAAGAGGACCACCATGAGGAGGAGCATCATGAGGAATAGCATAAAGAGGGAGAGAAGCATGAGGATCACCACAAGGACTACATAAAGGGTCATGGTGGTAAAGATGGGAACCCCTTATTAGTTCATTTGATGCAAGATCTTATAGCTCGGTTAGAGCCTCGATAAGAGGAATCTCATCAGGGGATTCTTAGATATCTGAGCATGAGGAGAGGAGAGAGTGTGATAATTCTTGTACACAACCAATTAGGAGAGGCATGTTAGTGTAGGATGAGGACTCCATCTGTGTGGGATTGATGAGAGACCTTATGCAGTATTGACCTCCTTTCTTTGATGGTAAGGGCAACAGTAGTAAGGCTCACACATGGTTGTTAGACCTTGGATGTTTCTTCTCTATGCATTCTTATGTGAGAAACCTTAGAGCCCCTTGTTTCATCACACACCTGAGAGGCTTTGCATATACTTGGTGGCATATAGAGGAGAAAAAGCTCCAGTTAGATATTTCGATCGTCTCTTGGGAGATATTTGAGGAGCAGTTCCATGATCGCTTCCTTTTTGAGTAGTATAGAGAGGCATTTGATGATTAATTCCATGAGCTGCAATGAGGGACTATGTTTGTAGATCAGTATGAGCAAAGGTTCTTTGAGCTAAGGCAATATTCCAGCTATAACCATGATGAGCCCCTATTAGTACAACACTTTATTCGGGGCCTTAATGGGTGCATTATTAGGGATGTATGGAACTGCAGCCTAGGACACTTGCAGTTGCTATCAATAAGATGAGATTGGATGAGATAAATATTTATAGGGGTTATAGCGACAAGAAAGGTACACAAATTCATAGTGCACAACCTTCAGTGTTAGCTACACAGGGTAAATAGGTATAGCCCAAAAGATCATCTTGGGTATAGTCGGCACATCCCAGGGTAGGTCTCTAGTAGAACCGTCAATGTCATTCCTAGGGTCAGCAGAGTGGCTGTGGTTTAGGTACCCTAACATCAAGAGGTTGTGATTGACACCATGGTAGATAATACCAGTCTAGTCATCTGACCCAAAGTGTTCAACTAAGTGCTAGTAGAGAGTTGTTAGCACTCCAGTGCTCCTTCAGAAGTACGTGGTTATTGTCTAGGTGCATGTTTCACTTGTGGGAAGTTTGGGAATAAGACAATGATGTGTCCTTAGAGTTCATCGGCTGAACCGAGTCAGAGGGCAGCTATGTCCAAGCCTATAGTTGGGGATGCATGTAGATCCCACAGAGTATTTGCTGCGGTTGATAACCATGAAGTAGAACACTAGGGAATCATTATTGAGACTACAGATGTGTTTCATGGTATTACTACCTTTGTGCTATTTGATTCAGGTACTTCTAATTATTTCATTCCCCTCCCTTGTTCAGCGATGTGGGCTAGTAACAACACAACAAGTTGATAATTGGTAGGTTGAGTTAGCCATAGGTTCTAGAGTGATCGTGGACTCCCATGTTTGTGGTTGTGTGTTAGATTTGGGAACTTTCACCACCACTATAGATATTCATATCCTATTCTTGGGTTTGTATGGTATTGTCTTGGGTATGGACTGGTTAGCTTCCCTCCAGGAAAGTATTGATTTCCAACACAAGTCTGTAGAGTGTGTCGATGACACAGGTGGGCGTGTTGAGATTTTTGGAGTTCAAAGACCTATTTCACTTCCCATGGTCTCAACCATGTAGTTGAAGCAAAGTATGTGATGGGGATGTCAGTTGTTCATAGTCTTTATTAGTGACCTTGACAATGTTGTGAGTCGGGAGGTGTCTCTTGATGATCACCCACTTCTTCATGAGTTTGTAAATGTGTTTCCAAATGAGATCCCATGCTTGCCGCCTCAGCATGATATAGATTTTTGCATTGATCTCATTCCTGGAGATGAGCCTATTTCTTGGGCACCTTACCACATGACTACTCAAGGGTTGAGTGAGCTTTGTCTACTGTTAGAGGAGTTTAGATTGAAGGGTCATATTCATCCTAGTGTATCCCCATGGAGTGCACCAGTCATCTTCATGTAGAAGGATGGATCCTTGTGTTTGTGCATTGAATATCGACAGTTGAATAAGGTGATAGTGAAGAACTGATATCCCTTGCCAAGGATTGATGATTTATTTGATCAGATGAAGGGATCTAGAGTGTTCTCAAAGATAGATCTTAAGCTGGAAAACCACCAGCTTTGTATTCACAAGTCTGACATTCATCTGACAAATTTTCATACATGTTATGGGCATGATGAGTTTATGGTTGTACCCTTCAAGTTGACCAATGCACCATCAGTATTAATGAGTTTCATGAATGGTGTGTTCTGCACCTATCTTGATTGCTTTTTTCTTGTGTTTCCAGATGATATCTTAATATATTTGAGGACTATGGGGGAGAAAAAGGTCCATTTGCGTCAATTATTACAGTGTTTATGTGACCATCAGTTGTATGGAAACTTGGCCAAATGTGAGTTCTTGCAGACTGAGGTGAATTATTTGGACCATATCATTTCTAGAGAGGCTATTTTTGTGGACCCTTCAAAGATCCAGGCTATTATGGATTGGCTACCATCAACTAGTGTTCTTGAGGTTTGTAGTTTCATGGTTTTGATAGGTTATTACCATCAATTCATGAAGGACTTCTCTTGGTTGGCTCATGCTATCACTTCTCTTTAGAGGAAAGGGAAGAAGTATGTTTGGTCCATGCAATGTGAGTCAAATTTTGAGGCTTTTAAGGAGCATTTGACCAGTGCACCTATTGTGGCAATGCTAGATCCTGTAGGTAATTTTATGGTGTGCATTGATCCATCATTGGAGGGTGTGGGGTTAGTTCTTATGTAGGGGGGACGAGTGATTGCATATGAGTCCCGAAATCTCAAGGATCATGAGTTAAAATACCCCACCCATGATTTGGAGTTAGCGGCGGTTGTTCATGCACTTGTACATTAGAGACATTTTCTTTTGGGCCATAGGTTTGAGTTGCATAGTGATCATTGTAGCTTGTAGTATATCTTTTCTCACGTAAATCTGAATGCACAACATCATCATTGGATGGAGTTTTTATTTGAGTACGATGTTGACGTTCATTACATCAAGAGGAAGAAAATTTTTGTTGCAGATGCCTTGAGCAAGAGGAGACATGAGATCTCTGTGTTGTTCCTTGGTGTGGATTTTCATAGCCATATCTTAGAGGTTTTTCCAAGTGACACATGGTATAAGGAGGTTAGAACGGAGATCAAGTTTGTATGTACCCTTGCAAGATGATTTTTAGATTATTCATTAGAGTTAGATGGAATCTTGAAGCACCATGGGAGTATTTATGTGTGGTTTTGAGGTAATCTTCATTCCTTGGTTTTGTCAGAGGCACATCGTGTGTCGTATTCTGCACATCCTAGCATCAAGAAGATTCATGTTGATCTTAGATAGTTTTACTTTTGGGTAGGGATAAGTTGTGATGTTGATGATTTTGTTGCTTGATTTCTAGAGTGCCAGTGAGTGAATGCTGAGCATCAGCATTCGACAAGTCTTTTGCACACACATTCCATTCCTGAATGGAAGCGAGACTCTATATCTATTAATTTGATTACTGGTTTGCCTATGTCATCACATCATCATGATGCTATTATGGTTACAGTGGAAAATATGTCTAAGGTGGCTCATTTTTCACCCATGAGAGATTCGTATACTGCTATTTCAGTAGTAGGTGTGTTCATGGAGGATATAGTTCAGTTGCACGAGATAACTCGTAGGATTATTTTAATAGAGATTGAATGTTTACATCAGCACTATGTAAATCTCTCGAGAATGCTTTGGGCACACAACTCAACTTTAGTTCAACCTATCACCCCAAGACTGATGGTCAGATGGAATGGGTGAACCAAGTTCTTGAGGACATGCTTCACATGTATGTGATGGATCAACAAATGAGGTGGGAGGACTATTTGTACTTGGTTGAGTTTGCATATAATAATGGGTACCATAGTTATCTTTAGTTATCTTAAAATGTCTCCTTTCCAACCTTTGTATGGTCTACCATGTCCTACACCATTGAGTTGGGATTGGTTCAAGGACTGAGTAGTTTTGGGTCCTGATATGCTTCAGGATATGGAGAAAAAGGTTGTCCATATTAGAGAGAATTTGGTTACTGCTGAGGATCGGTAGGAGAAGTATGATGATGGCCATAGGATTGACTATCACTTTTTAGTTGGTGACCATGTATTTTTGTGAGTTCATCCATGGAAGAGCCCCATTTGGTATGGGAAATTATCTAAGTTAGCATCATGCTTTGTTGTAACTTTTGAAATCCTTAAGAGGATTGGTCCTGTTTCCTATCACTTAGCATTGTTGTTGGCATTATGGTGGTTTTTAAAGTTCTTATGAGGAGCGGTCTTAAGGGATGCATAATTGGTTATCATTGATGGAAAAATTGTTATTTAACTTGATTGGAGTGACCAGTAAGATCCTTGTATGATCGGTAATGGAAGAAATAATTAAGTGCAATGATCGGTGTATAGGAATAACAACTTCAGTCAGAGAATTTGATAGTGGTCAAGTTTCAGCAAATATTAATCATTGTGATCATAGAGGAGGTTTTTTTATGGTTAGTGGAATCTATTATTTTGTTCCTAACAGGTAATTAAGTGATTTGAGTGAATTGTGTTTTTGGTGAAGAACACAGTTACCTATTGGTTCACCAATTAGAGTTTCATATTAAATCAGTTAAGGCAGTGGATCTGAGGTCGGCTATTAGTCATAAACATGAATATTAAATTTGATGCTGACATGTTAGGTATTGTTAATGTTGATCTTTAGGTGGTTGGTCAATACTTTGTGTCGATTATGATGGAAAGTTTCTAGGTCTTAAGTGACTTAAGGACATCACTATATAAGGTGGTCTAAATTGTTTGATTTAGGGTTGCGATCATATTTTCAAGTGGAGCGATCAGATATTGAAGGAACAAAGATTAATGTAGCATTAGAAAGTAGAGAGAAGAGTGGCTATGATAGGAAAAAAATTCCATTCTATAGATCAAGAGATAAATTTCATTACTGTAGGCCAACCTTCTAGGTTGGAAAACTAAATCCCTTAACTAGATGAACTTTAAATGTTCCTAATGTAAATCCTTTAACATGGTAACTTCTTAATTAGAGTTTTGAAATCCTCTAGCAAGGTAGTCTCTAATAGGTATTTTTGTACTTCTAACAAGGTACTAATCACTTTGAACAGGGTGAACCCTTGACAGGGTATTGTAGCTCCTAACAGGGCAAACACTTTATACTGCAGTCAAGTGAATTTGTGGGTGTCATTGCCACCATGTTTTTCTCCCTCGTACAAGGGTTTCCACGTTAAAAATTTGTGTGTTATGTGTAATGATTATGTGGATGCTTGATGTTATTTACTTCTATTTGATATCATCAGTTGTATGTTTCATTTTTTGGAAGTTGCTGGTTAACTGTGTTAGATCGGTGGTGAAAATTATTAAGTACTTGTCTGCACTAATTCACCCCCTTCTCAGTGCTTTTGAATACTAAAAATTGGTGTTTGGGCATTTTTCTTCTTGATATTAAGCTTAACCACTTGAGGAAAAGATACCTAAAAACCAACATGGAGAGTTAAATGTATGAGAAGGAGCTTGATAATGCAAACAAAGTAATCAATGAACTAAAGGAAAAGCTGAGGAACTCCCTTGGAAAAAGAAGAGAACTTACTAAGCAATTGTTTGAAAGCCAATATTACATTGATAAATGGTCTGAAGGTAGCATGTCTGAAGAATCTAAGGAAGAAATTGCATATCAGATGGATAAGAATAATGGACTTAAAGAAGGAGTGTCAAATTTGAAAAGAGAGCTTGAAACTTAGTATGTCAGTATGTGTGAAGAGCTTGAAGGAAGAAGAGCTGTTGAGGATGCTAAGAAAAATTTTCAAGATGCCCTTACAGCTAAAGATGAAACCCTAACAGAAAATTTTGAGCAACTATTTAGATAAGAGCAAGAGGTTGTTGTATTGAATGCACACTTACATGACACAAATGAAGAAAATAATAACAATTTAAGAGAGAATGAGGGGCTGAGAAAAGAGAATGAGAAGATGAAAGAAGAGCTTAAAGCTGTGAATGATCTTCTCGTTAAATTCAATAAGAGTTCTTCTAAAATTTATGAAGAACTCGCAAGTTAGAGGAGAAATGGAGAGAAAAAAGGTCTAGGTTTTTCAAACTTTGAAGTTGGTGAATCATATGGCACTAAGGACATCAATGCAGGAGACAAATCAACGCCCAAGGTGAACAACAACACTGGTAAGAGAAGGTATAGACTAGTGTGTTTTAAGTGTCATAAGGAAGGTCATAGTGCTAATATATGTTGGTCTAAACCTATTGGTCCTAATGTTAGACCTAGAGGTCCTACTGCTAGATCAGGAAATTCCTAAGGTAGAATTGATAACTACAATGCTAGATCTAATGCATTCCATGGAGCTTGTTATTATTGCAATAAGTTTGGACATAGGGATAATGAGTGCATGACCAAAATCAATAATCAGTGGTCATATGATTACAACAAGCATAGACCTAATAATTAGGGTAACCAGTCATATGTTACCAGTTCTATTTGCCATAACTATGGATATATGGCTATGAATTGTAGATAAAGGTCAACTAGAGGCAATGTTGGACCTTCGAAACAAACATGTATGGCTTTTTATATTTGCAAAAAAGTTTTTCATCTTGATAGAACATGTAGAGAAAGAAAGAATACCAGAGGTCAACCAAATGAACAAGGTTGTAAATGATATACATAAGAAAATTGCTGATGTTGAGGAAGTCACAAGTGAGATGAAGAAGACATGGGTGAAGAAAGGTGAATTGAAATCTTCTGAGTTGATTGAGAACTCCACAAATTCAGGAGATGTGGAGAATATATCAGTGAACTAAGTCTATTTTTGGCTTAGGAGGAGTAGTAAATGGAAAAATCCTAAACAACCCCTACAAGTGAATGAGTGGTAAGATTCATAAGCATAATGATGCCTATTTTTTATTTAAATGATGGCTAGTAAAGATAAAGTGTTATATTTGATTTTGTGCATGTATATAACAGATGTTATGTTTTAACCATTGTGATCAGTGAGAAGTACTATTTGATCATTGTGTATAACGACTATATTTTCAATGATAAAAAAGTGCAAAAGTAAACTCATTTTTTACTTTGCATTCTAACGAGTTTTACTAGAGCACTTGTTCATTCCGAAGCAATTAAGAGTGTTGTGTGTTTGTGAATTGTGAATTTGAGTGATGAATAATTTTAGTTGTCAAAAAACACTAATCGGTGAAGTTGAAGGTTGTTTCTTGTATTGTGAAGATTTTTCACAAGTATTATTGCAGAGAGTTGATTGTTGACATAATGGATACCCCTATGTTGGTCGACTTTATTGATGAGTTGAGACCTATATTCAAGTTACATCCTTTGAAGTAAAACCAAAATGATCCAATGGGTGCTCTATCCTTGATAACCTATGGTGCATTGCTGATAGAATATATTTGATCATTCATCGACTATAAGTTGGAAGATCTTGGAGCTTACAAAATCTACGATGAGTTCACTAAACTGTACAATGATCAAAATTTGAAGAACAAGCATCTGCATCTAATGCAAAAAGTTTTTACATATGTGGGTGAGATACCTGACGATTTTCATCCAGATTAGATAAGATATGTATTGGGAAGAGTCCATGATCAATTCATTTGGTTGGACAAGCCACACAAGATTACAAAGGAGATAATCAACAAGGTTACTGGGTTCAACACGATCGGTGAGCCACCAACTCTTTGAAATATAGATGCTAATTTGGTTACTTATTTGACCAAATCCAAACAAGATCTCTGAGTCATGAATATCAAATATATAGAACAAAAGGAAGTGAGATTTCCTTCAATGGTGGTAGGGTATAGAGTGTACTAGTCTAGTCGGTTGAAGAGTGTACTTGGTGGAGCAATTCATATTGCTTGCAGAATGGTGAAGGAAGATGCCCAATACAACCTATGTGAGATGTTGAGGAGTCAATTCTTTGTAAACATGGAAAGGATCAATAAGGATAAGAAAAAAATGTTCAAATATGGATCACTCCTCGTATGTATATTCTTTTATTTGTAGTCAATTTCCTGGAATAGGTCCAATTACATGGTCAAATGACCAACTGGTAATAATGCAGATTAAGAAATGTATTAGGACATTAGGAAACAATTTTAATACTGTTATGTGGGGATATTTCAAATATTTTCAAGGGAAAATGCACATGAGAGAGAATCCCAACCGGTATTGTTGAAAAATATAAAGATTATCATAGTTGTTTTCTAGTAGATACAAATGCCTGTTTGTTGCAAGCAGTTCAACCTAGGACATTTTGGGCACCAACTATGGGATATGAGGTAGATGGTGATTTAGCCACTTTACATGTTGGTGTACTATTTTCAAAACCAATTGATACATCAACACCTAGGTTTGGAACTTATGAAGAGTCATCCCTAAAAATTCACAGTGAATTGAAAGCACAGATAATCCAAAGAAAAATAAGGAAACAAGTTGATAACTTAGCCAAAATGAGTGGCATTAACCAATAAATGATGACAAAACTTAGGAAGAAATGGGAGAGTGAGGAAGGAGGCACGTTTGCTGCTGCAGCAGTCAAGAAAGTTGAAGTTGAAGTTGAAGAGATAACACCTCGGAGGGTCACTAGGAGTTCAACACTAAAAAAAACTCAATCTACTACTAATCCTATTATGACTAAGCCACTAAAGAAGTCACCTGTGACTTTTTGACAAACTTATAGAAGGAAGAAAGAGAAGACATCTGGCTATAAAGATTAAAAAGGGAAAAAAAGTGAGTAAGGATAAGGTTGAAGCAGACGAAGTTGAAACTAAGTTTGATAAGGAACAAAAAGAGATAAGAAAACTATTGAGAAAACTATCAATATTGATAAAAATATTACTGTAATTAGCATAATCCAAGATGTAAAGGGATATGGAAGAATGAATGATGTGATGAACTACTTTGATAAATTTGACAGTGAAGGTAAAAATAAGATAGAGGATGTAGTTGTAGAGAGCCTACATGCATTTTGCAAAGAACCAAGTGAATTATACAAGGCTATACCTAAGGAACAATACAAGGACGTAGATAAGAGATGGATAGAATCTCTGAAGATTGACAAAGTGGTGATAGAACAAGAAATTGAAATATTACAACTTGAATTGACAACAAAGGATGTGAAGATAATGGTTGAAGCAATAATGTCAAAATTCAAGACAAGGAACATAGTATTAAGGATTCTCTTTGGAGAAATTTAATCGGCAAGAGATGAGACAGTGGATATTTGGAAAAAGTTAGTGAAACCTAAGAAAGAAACTAAAGAAAAATCAACATAAGAGAAAGGACAACATCAAGAGTCAACAACTAAAGAGATAAGAGATGCCATAGATAATGTTATCTCCAATATCCCTGAGCAGATATAAATTATTGATACACAATCTAAAGTGGATGAACTAAGAGAATAGGCTGAAGAGAAAGTGACAAAACATAAAGGTGAAGGTCAAAAGGGTGATGAAGAGGTACTTTTAGTGAAGAGGAAGCTATATCTAACCAATGAATCTAGCACTAAGAAGAAGAGTACAACAAAGGCTTCAACCAGTTTTGAGAAAGACAATGAAGGTGGACCAGAAGATGAAAACATTCAAGCACCTATTGATATAACAAAGATAATCCCTAAGGAGTTAGTGAAAGTATCTGAGAAGCGTAGGGTGAAAGCAGTAAGTAACATACTAAAGGGTATGAATAAGAAGGTTAGAGTACTGAAGGATAATAGGAACATAATCAGTAAATTAGTTCCTGATGTGGAATATAAAAAACATGATAGTCCTATTGATCAACTGGATGTATCGATCAAAGCCATTTTTGATCAAGTACCTGACTTGGAGAATGCACCAATGAAGTTGGATGAGTATTAGTATGAGAAGAAAAGAACAATAAAGTTGGTAGAGAATATTGCTAAAGACAAGATGACACTTTCAGAACTTGCAGATCAGACAAAGAACACACTAAAAGAGGTCGGTAAGTTATTGACCAAGGTGTCAAAAATCTCAGATTTTACCAAGGATTTGGAGAAGAACATAGATCATGCATAAAAGGAGATGGACAAATTAGTTGAAACATTTGATCCTATCACAAGCAATACATCATAATACAATGCCAAATTAAAAATGATCACACACAATGTGAGGCAGTTGCAGGAAGAACAAGATAAGAGGGTCATCACACTAATTGAATTAAAAACATAACTAGCACCCATAGTAGAGGTGACACAACAAATTGTGAAGAATGGAAAAACTCTAATTGAGTTACCAGACTTGAGAAATCGAGATGGCATAAAGGAGTTAACATACGATCTACATGGGAAAATCATTGCTATGAACCATTTGAAAAGGTCATGGGATATATCATTGGATAAAACTAAGTTAAACCTAAAAGATGTATTTGAAAAAATGTAAGCCTGGTATGCATAATTTTGAACCTTTATCATTATATGAAAAAGGGGGAGTATGAGTGTGAGTATGGGACTAGTGAAAATAATTTTAATGAGAAGCATGATCTTAGGAGGAGGTACATATGGAAGAATGTTATTAAGGATGGTAAGCATAATATTTTCATAGAGTTTTTGCCATCAATGCCAAAGGAGGAGATTGTTGGAATTATGGTGGTTTTTGAAGTTCTTATGAGGAATGGTCATAAGGGATGCATAATTGGTTGTGATTGATGGAACTATTGTCAGTTAACTTGATTGGAGTGATCAGTAAGATCTTTGCATGATCGATAATGGAAGAAACAGTTAAGTGTGTTGATTGGTGTACATGAAGAACAGTTTCAATTAGAGAATTTGGTAGCAGTTAAGTTTCACTACAAATCACATAGGAGGTTTTTATATGGTCAGTGGAATCTATGATTCTAATCGCGACAGGTAATTTAGTGATTTGAGTGAATTGCATTTGTGGTGAAGAACATAGTATACCTATTGGTTCACTGATTAGAGTTTCATATTAAATCAGCTAAGGCAGTGGATCTGTGGTCAACTATTGGTCATAAACATGAATATTACATTTGATTCTAATATGTTAGGTATTGTTGATGCTGATCTTGAGGTGGTTGGTCAATATTTTTGTGCCGACTATGATGGAAAGTTTCTAGGTCTTATGTGACTTAAGGACATCACTATATAAGGTGATCTAAATCCTTTGATTTAGGGTTGCGATCGTATTTTCAAGTGGAGAGATCAAAGATTGAAGGATCATAGATTAATGCAGCATTAGAAAGTAGAGAGAAGAGAAGCTATGATAGGCAAAAAATGCCATTCTATAGATCAATAGATAAAGTTCATTACTCTAGGCCAACCTTCTAGGTTGGAAAACTAAATCCATTAACTGGGTGAACTTTAACATGTTCCTATTGTAAATCCTTTAACATGGTAACTTCTTAATTGGGGTTTTGAAATCCTCTAGCGAGGTAGTCTCTAATAGGTTTTTTTGTACTTCTAACAAGGTACTAATCACTTTGAACAGGGTGAACCCTTGACAGGGTATTGTAGCTCCTAACAAGGCAAACACTTTATACTGTAGTGAAGTAAATTTGTGGGTGTCATCCCCACTGTGGTTTTCTCCCTCTTACAAGGGTTTCCACATGAAAAATTTGGGTTATTTGTGATACTTATGTGGATTCTTGATGTTGTTTACTTCTATTTGGTATCATCAGTTGTATGTTTCATTATTTAGAAGTTGCTGGTTAACTTTGTTAGATCGATGATGAAAATTATTAAGTAGTTGTCTGCACTGATTGATCCCCCCTCATAGTGATTCTTAATACTAACAGTTTCCACCTAGCCTATCACACATCTATGATGTTTTTCATGTTTCAGTGTTGAGACAATATATTCCTGATGATAGGCCATTTTAATGGCATACTTTAGATACCTTAGAAGAACTTTTTCTAGGTCTTGTCCTATGTTTTATTTTATTACTCCAAGGCTTTATGCTCTAAAATTATTAATATGTGGTAGTCAAACACTAGACCTATGCCATGGACATATGCTACTTAATATGCTTTATGTGGATGAATATGCTCTGTTTATTACTATGAAATTATGATAATGTTTTATGAATGAATTGATTGTTTGAGCAATAGATAATGCATATGTACTTTGAATGATTATTTGCCATGAATGCTTTTATCCTAATAGCTTTAATGCAACACATTGAAGTAGCAACCATCATCTTGTTCAGGTGAGCACGTCTATGTGCTGGATGCTTGACGCAATCCTGCAACAGACGTGCATAGATGAAACATCAACGTAGCAGTGGTGAAAGGTTTCCAGTTGATCTAGGTGGAGATAGTTGTGCAAAGGATTGGAAAACACAATAATTTTCTTGATGAAATCTATGAGAGAGTGGGAAGTTAGATGTATTGTCTAAGCAGTTCTTTCCTCTTTTCTAGACCGATTCCATTTCCTATTTTGTAGCTTTCCTTTCTGTTAGTTTTTTGTAACAAAAGCTCCGCCTTTTCTTAGGGCATGTAGAGTTTAGCAGTTAGATTTTTTTCCTTTAAATAAAGCCCCACTCCTGTGTAAGAAGGAGGGTAGTAGTCATATTATGATAGCTGAAAGATAATTCAATTATGTTATTTTACTGTTGATAAGAATCTTTGTACTCTGTTATTCATTTTAATGAGAAAATAAAGTTTTGAGATTATTTCTGTGTAATTGAGTATTCTAGGTACTCACCCAAGGGGGAACACTTGGTCAGGAATCCATAGTTAGATTCATTCTAGTTTAGCTCATTTTCCTGAATTTCCATTATTTCAATTCCTATGCTAAATAACTCCTACAACCAAAGCCACAAGATAGCTACTACTTCCTGCGGCCATACGACAGAGTAACTAAGGCATTATAGTTATTTTGTGCACTCTTCCATCCTGCTAGAAACATTCATTTCCATCATTTACTTTCAAGTGTTTACTTTCACAACAATAGTTTAGCTTTCCTTTGAGTATTTATTTCATGCAGCAATATTATAGTTTCCCTTCAAAAGCATTCATTTCCTGCAGCCATATAATAGTTTCTTTCCATCATTTATTTCCTACAGCAACTATAGAATGATTGGTTGATAAAGTATTTGGTGCATATATTTTTTTGGCCCATTTCAAGTAACACGTCCCTGGGTTTTACATATTAAATGAGTTTCTTATAAAGTGGATGAAGTGCTTAGTTGGATGTCCAATCCCTGAGTTGAAGGATTATGCCTAGTTTCTAAGCCTTTATAACAAGCGATCATTTTTGGCACCGCTGCCAGGGACAGTGCTGAGCCTGGTTCTTATTCAACCATTCTTAGCATTTTTTTTCATGCTTTCATTCCCTACTTTAAGTATATTAAGCCTTATCTTGACAAAGAAAACCGCTATTCACATCATTCCATACAATCTGCATGCCTAATAGACGAAGAGATGCCCAAGGAAGGTACTTGCCAAATCCATCCAACAACCTATTTGAGGAATAAAACCAGTTTGTTGACGCTATTGTTGAGCTTTCTGAAGCCCCTTCATCATCGTCATCTTGTGAGGGTGAATTTTGTAGGTTCTTCCAAGACCAACTAGAAGCCAATCTATTTGCTGAAGCCTTTGCCAATCTAGAACTCCAAAATCCTCAAGAAGAAAATCCTTGGTAGTTAGTCATCTACCAACCTTAGAACCCGCCTCAAAATCCACCTCATAAATAATGAAGGATGGCCAATCCTACTACCTTTTCTTTCCCCATCTCCGATCAGCGAGATAATAACAACCTCAAAAATATTTCATCTTCTGCTCTTCCAAAATTTTACGACCTTGTCACAGAGGACCGAGATACCTTTCTCTTTGAGTTTGATATCCTTTGTAGGAGCTGTGACTACACCACCAATGCCCATAGGCTTAAGCTCTTTCCTGCAACACTTAAGGAGTCTGCATTGCGATAGTTTATGGGCTTAGGACAGGATGTTGTCCATAATTGGGATGAAATGAAGGATGATTTCTTGCTGAAATACAAGGAGTACTATCAAGGGAATGATATGTGAGGGGATGAAATATTTAATATGTCACAGAAGGAGGATAAGAGTCTTGAGGATTATCTCTCAAGGTTCATGTTGAGTTTGTAGAAGAATACTTAGTATGAGCTCAATGAGGAATCTTAGAAGTTGCTCTTTTTGTGAGGCATTCATGACAGATGCACAAAGGCACTAGACCTAATGGCCAGAGGAGATATCACCTAGGCTTTATGGGTTGATATCTGGAAGATTTGCCTTAAGTACTCAAGAGCTACTGTTAAGAAAGGAAGAGGATATAGGTCCACCCTAGGGAAGTCCAATTGTTGGTGCTTCATGGACAGAGATAACCAATCTCTTGTCTGATTTTAGGCAAGATATCATTAACAACATGGCCACCTAGCTAGACACCATGCAGGCTAAATAGAAACATGAGGAAGCAGAGGCCATGCTAGCAGAATTCTACCCACATTGTAGACAAAAGAAGAGAGACTTCAGATGCAAACTGGTTGCTAACATGGAGACTACACAAATGCCAATTGATTACAAACTAGTTGAACCAGAGGATGAGAAGATGTTCTTTGTCGCTTAGCGATGACCATGGGCATAGAGACAAGGTATGCTTCAGGACCCTATTTCATTTAGTGGTTCTTTTTATAATAGTCAATGGAAACCTCCCATGAATTACCAAAATCCTCCCTAGAATAATTCCTAGAATCAATGGCAGAATTACCCCAATCCATAGTGGCCAAATGCTCAAGGAGGTTGGAAACAACCTCAAGGGGTGTGGCAGCCACCATAGGGTAATTGGAAAAAAAACCCATAGTGGCGAGGCGGCCAACAATGGCCAAATAAACCACAAGGATTTTTTCCACCACCTATGCAGCCTCCACAACAGCAAGCTCTTTTTCCACCTCCTGCAGCTACTAACCCACCTCCTAAGCCTACTCAGTTACCTACACAGCCGTAGCCAAAACCCAAAAATCAACCTCCTCCACCTCAACAAAATGTGTATGCTACAGACCAGTCACAGTATCCCATGCAATACCCTACGTATGAAATCAACCTCAATGATATTCACCTACGGTCTGGTACCACTCTTCTTGCACCTGAGCCTCCTGTAATTACTAAAATTCCTTCTGAGGAGCCCAATCAACCTGACAATCCATCTAATATAGTAGCCCCTACATCACCAGCTAAATCCAATCAGCCTACCATTCCTCCTTTCCCACAAAGATTGTAGTATAGCAATCCGAAAACCACTGATGAAGCAACTTTTAATATCCTTGACCAACTAAAGAATGCCAGCGTCCGAATTCCCCTTTTCCAGGAAATCAAATATGTTCCCACATATGGAAAAGCTATCAAGGAAGCTTTCTTTAAAAATCCTAGCTGCAATAAGAAGGATCCCCAGATTGTCCATGTCCTAGGAAAACTGGCGGACATCATGTTAGGGAAGCTTACCATCCCAAAATATTCTGACCCTAGTAGCCCTATTGTCGAGGTCATTATTAATGGGACTGCTATAAAAAATGCCTTGATTGATCTTGGAGCCTCCATTAATGTCATGACCAAGGACATTATGCAACGCCTTGGTATCACCAACCTCTGCAATACACCTAGTGTCTTGCATCTCACAGACAGTTCGACTATAAAGCCTGATGGAGTGGTAAAGGACATTGTGGTTGACCTTGAGTCTTGATCCTACCCTACAGATTTCATGATCCTCTCACCAAAAGCTACCATAGGAGGCTATCTAATTATTCTAGGACATCCTTGGTTGGCTACTACTGATGCCTATATCGATTGTCGGTCAGGAGATATGACCATTTCTGATGGCCAACACACCAAAACTTTGGCCTTATATCCTCCTACTCAACCTTAGATGGAATTAGCCTCTCCCATATGGCTAGATGTAGGGGAGGAACCTGAAGTTATTAATTCAGTCTCCCAATTAATGATGTTAACAAGGGATCCTTTCCTGCAGCTTCAAGAGGAAGATAAAGTAATCACCAACATCATGCATAACTAGTATGGATCGAACTTAGACCCTTTGGATAGTTCCTTCCAAAACTACTCCCTATAGCCATTGTACGTTGATTACCAAATATCTTCCCCTATATCCAACCAGCTCTATCACCAAATTCTTCTCTATGAGATGCAATTACCCTCATTAACCGATGCATCTATGGTCGAGCTCACTAAGAAACTGGAAGTTTCCCCTGAACGCTACTTGAAGATTAATAGCAAATTTACTCCTCAACAACAAACATCATTGACCAAGTTACTGAAGAACCACACTACAAATTTTTCCTAGGATTACACTGATATGAAAGGTCTGGACCCAAAGTTATGCACTCATAGGATTTTCCTAAAAGAGGATAAACCCCTAGTAAGGCAATTTCAAAGACGTGTCAACCCTTCTCTCCGTGAGATAGTCAAAGCCGAACTCCAAAAACTCCTTAAAGTCGGCTTCATATATCCTATATTAGATAGCCAGTGGGTTTCCCCACTAGTCATATTTCCTAGGAAAGGTGGCAAGTGAAGAGTGTGTGTGGATTAAAAAGAGCTTAACAACGCCACTAAAAAGGACCATTTCCCTCTTCCATTCATTGACCAGGTTCTGGACTCTCTAGCAAGAAAGAAATACTTTTATTTTCTTGGATGGGTACAGTGGATACAATCAAATCTGGATTCTTCCTGAGGATTAGGGAAAGACCAAATTCACCTGCCCATGGGGGAATTTTTCTTATTCAGTTTTACCATTTGGCCTCTACAACACTCCTGCTACTTTTCAGCGGGCTGTTATCAACATTTTTGCTGACATTTCCCATGACTGTATGGAGATCTACATGGATGACTTTACAACTTATGGTGAAACTTATGAGGAAGCATTGGAAAATTTGGAAAAAGTCCTCACTAGGTGAAAAGAACACAACCTATCTTTGAACAGAGAGAAGTGTTTTATGATGATGCAGGAAGGAGTAGTGCTTGGCCACTAAATTTATGCTCTTGGCATTCAGGTAGACCCAACCAAAATTGAATTCATTGTGAATCTCCCTACCCCATCCAAACAAAAATATGTCATAAGATTTCTTGGTTATGTTGGGTATTACAAAATATTCATAAAGGACTTCAGCAAGATGGCCAGCCCTATGTATTCACTGCTCACTAAAGATGGCGACTTTATCTGGACATCAGAATATGATGAAGCTTTCCTGCGGCTGAAGTATGTACTCACTCAGGCACCTATTTTGCAAGGTCCTAATTGGACACTCCCATTCCACATACATACATATTCCTCTGATCATGCCATTGGAGTAGTTATTGGACAGAAGGAAGGTAATCTAGAACATGCTATTTATTTTATTAGCAAAAATCTACAAGGAGCTGAGTTGAACTACACAGTTACTGAAAATGAGCTATTGGTTGTCATCTATGCTCTAAACAAATTCTGCCACTATGTCACTGGTTATCAAATCTTTGTGCATACGGACCATGCAGCTATTAAGTACTTAGCTAACAAACCTTCCATAACAGGGAGGTTAGCTAGATGGTTATTACTGCTATAGGAGTTTGATATTACCATCGTAGATAAGCTAGGCATATCAAACGTGGTGGCCGATTTTCTCTCATGCCTGCAGAATGCTGATGAACCTATGACAATGGGTGATAGTTTCCCTAATGACCACCTATTCTCTATTGCAGAAAAAGCACCCTGGTACACTGATATTGCTAACTATCTGGTTTCCCAAAAGGTAGCTCCACACTTCTCTCTAAAGGAAAAGAGGTTACTAATAGAGAAAACTTTCAACATTTCATGGATTGCTGATTGTTTGTTTTATACTGGCCCCAACCAAGTATTGAGAAGATGTATTTGAGAGGAAAAAACTTATAACATCCTCTAGGCTTGTCATGATGAGCCCTATGGAGGACATTTTTCTACCAAAAGGATAGCCATGAAGGTACTTAATACTGGTTACTACTGGCCATCCCTCTACAAGGATTCAACCAATTACACCAGGAAGTGTGATCAATGCTAGAGGATGGGGCGAACTACTAAATCTGATGAAATTACACTCTTTCCTTAGGTCGTAGTGACTCCATTTGATAAATGGGGAATCAATTTTGTCAGTCCCATCACTCCTACATATGATGATAATTCGTACATACTTGTATGTATTGCTTATGTAACTAAGTGGGTGGAGGTTAGAGCCATGAAGCATGCCAGGGATAACATAGTTGCATAGTTTCTGTATGAGGAGATATTCACGCGCTATGGTGTACCCCGTGAGTTAGTCACTGATCAAGGAGCTCAATTTACCTCTACATTTATTATTGCTATGATGAACAAGTATAATATTCGCCACTGAAAATCAATCCCCTATCACCCACATGCAAATGGTCAGGCAGAAATCACCAATAGCGAGATAAAAGCTATCCTTGTGAAGAAAGTTCAATTGTACAAGAAATATTGGAGCATTCGCCTCCAAGAAGCAGTATGGGCCTACCAAACTACATGGAAAACTGCAACAGGGTTTACCCCTTTTGAGTTGGTATATGGAAAAATAATTGTGATACCGATTGAGTTTGAACATAAGAATTTACAGACAACATTGCAGCTAAACAATAATCTTACTGAGGAACAATGCTACAAGATCTTGTTGCTTAACCATTTGAATGAGATAAGGAAAGCCGCACTGCAGCACACAAAATTGGTTCAGACACAGTGGAAAAAGTGGCATGATTCTCATATCCTTTCCGAATAGTTTGCTCCTGGCGACTCATGGGCTCTTTTGTATGACTCAAGATTCCAAGAAAAACCAAGGTATGCTTACAACATGTTGGCTTGGCCCTTATGAGATTATTCATGTTTATTCTAATGGAGTAGTTCAGCTATCCACCATCGACCCTGTACATTTCAAGTTACTAGTGAATGGTCATAGGCTTCGCTTGTACCATAAACCACAGACAAAGGCCGATTTCCTGTGGTAGTTTGAGATTTCTCCTGCCATAGCTGAACCTCTTGCAGCCACAAAACCTCCTGTAGTTGATGAACATCCTCCTCATGCCGAAGACTTTCCTGTAGTCGAAGGCCCTCCTCTAGCTGACGAATTTCCTATAGCCGAAGGATCTCTTCCTACTGAGGGCATTCCTACAGCCATCCAGAGTAATTATTTGCTTCGGTCATCTCTTTGATCCACATGCAGTCATAATTAAATTTTTGTTTCCCACAAAAATCTCTTGTCCATAATAAAAATGTCATTCCATCCAATTTTTCATTCCCTTTTTATACCATCAACACATTCAGGTCACCTCATTATTGTGCTAGCTTGAATTTTTGCTTTGCCTATGTCATCAAATATTTCTGGATTTGGGCATTTAACAGTATGATATTCCAAGGTACACATTACTTTATTGTCTCAAAAAGTTTTTTACTTCATTTAATATGATTATGACACATTGTAATTAATATAGAGATTCATCCATGATTTTGCCGTACTTTTCCATGCAAGTGAGGACACTTGTCACCTTTTTTGTAGGTGGTCATAAATAGGTTTTTTGTGTAATAAATGAAATATCCCATCAACTCAAATATTCTATCATTTCCAAATCAGCTATCATAATTGCCATCCTTTGTCATTACTATTTTTTCTACCAGAATTGTACTGAGTCGTCATATCAAAAATAATGATTTGACAACCCCTGCGTGTAACCTGTCGAAACCAACCCTGTCTTTTTAACTCAAAATTTCAGCTTAGATTCACAACACTATTTCAAAATTTTTATGTTGTGTCTTGCCTACCCAGAAACCTTGAAATTTTTATTTCAATTTTGGGCACAACAGAGATATTTCAGCAAAAAGAATAGATAGTATCAGTGGAGTAAGAGGGTTTTTCTGAGTTTTTCAAACATTGTTGGAAATTTAAAACAATAGAATGGGTGGTTCTCCTATATGACATGAACCGGTAAACCACTTCGCTTTGTTATAGGACCAGGACAGTTTTCAAGTTTTAAATAGAGTAGGGTGGCTCACCTATTTTTTTAGGTTAAATGGGTATGATGAAACCACAACACATGAATTATTGAGAACGTACAATAATGGAGTTGCATATGTTAAAGGGTTGCAAATTGAAGCTTCTAAAGCATGAATTGCCAAAGTCTCTAGGCTTCCTTCTATAGGAGAAGCATTTCCACATGGGAATGATGCATGCACAGCTAGAGTGGAATTTTCTTTGCCAACAGATGCCCCAATAGATTACAACAAACAGGGTGTAAAGCGGACATCTCTTCCAGGAGAATATCCTCAGTTAGCAGTTCATGTTATCAGGTACATTACCTATGAGGGACATTTTTCCTTCTTGCATGTAGTACACTTTAAATTGTTGAGCCATTTATGGCATAACCATTTAGTAAATGTTCCCAATTTTCTTTACGCCCTTTTGAATTTAAGTGCTAAAGTGGTACGGAAGGGGTGGCAGAACGCAGTGACCCACCATGGTTTAATCAAACTATTGGTGGAAAAGGTCACTGAGGGATGTCTCTCCCATGTCCTAGGGAAGATTTATTATAGAACCTCATGTTCAATTGCATGGAGAGGGGCCATGGCCTGAAATTCAAGAAGAACAGGGAAATAACCCTGATGAGGAAGAAGAATTTGTTGAACAAGGTAAACCTTTGAGGAATTCTTCTCCTTTGGGAGTTAATGTGGAGAATGTGTCATCTGGCCATCCAAACCCTACCTCAGGGAGTGGAGAAACTGAGGTTCCCATAGTTTCTCAGATAAAAGATAAAAAGGGCAAGGGAAAGGTCAAAATGGTAGAATATATGAGTCGAGATGTTCCTATTTCTACTATTTCTCCTGCAGCCACAAGAAAAGAAAAATTTCACAGAAGCAACCTGTAGCCTCTACTGATAACCCATTGCGTAGAAGTGTTCATTTGAACACTACACACTCAGATAGCAAGGACTCCCCTATTACGGTTGACGCTTCTCATGTCTCCTCTAAGGAGCCCTTACAAGAACAACCATAAATAGGTATTCCGATTGTAGAATGCCAGGGTATGATGGAAAAGGAACCTGCAGCCGCTGAGGTGATTACAGAAGCAGAGTGTGTAATACCAGAAGTAGCAGAGTGTAAAAGAGCCAGAACATAATCTTCTTCTGTATAGGAAGGCAATCACGGGGAAAAGCCCCTTATTCCAGATAATGTTCCAGTTTATACAAAGAAAGAGGAAGGCCCACAAGCAGCCAGGCCAGTCCCACATCAGAAACTAGAGGAGGTAACTATTCATGCTCTCTCGGTTGACTATTTCAATGCAATGCAATATGAAAAGTCATTGTGGGAATTGGGAAAGATAAAATTAAGAAGGGAGATTGAAAGAAAACAAAAAAAAATTGAATTCCTACAGAATAAGATAAATAACATTACAGATATAATTTTGGATTTAATAGAATGCAGACCACCACCACAGGTTTTTACCCTATGCCTCAAGGAGCAATTTTTTCTGTTTAAATTATTGAGAGTCCTTCAAGATCTTAACTCAGGTATAGAAACCCCACAAGAATTTGTGGCTGCATACAACACATCACCTAATTGTGTCCGAAATTTGTTATGTGAGTTATACATGCACAATTATGCTGTTCCTTTTAATACTGATTGGAATCCCCTTCTTTTTATTGGTGATATACATTTGTCTGCCCTCCTTTCCTGGATTCGAAATGAAATAGATTATGGTGGGAAATTACATAAGTGCAGAATCCTGGAATAGTCCATTTCATTGCCCCTTCATCCTGAAAGCCGGTCACCACAATGACTTTACTATGACTGGATACAAATTGTTTAAGGATTTCATGATTATGCACCTAGGAAACAGATTCTAGAATGCTGTGAGGAATTTTTCTTGGCATTTGAAATATTGTCATTATTAGATCGGGCCAGGGTAGCTGAAGGATTAAGGCAAAGATGAGAGAGACTCACTATGGCACTTAAGAAGGTAGAACCACATAGCCTGATTAACTTGCGGGCTAGAATGCAGTGTGTTAGCTAGTATATATGCCAAGGAAGACAACCATAACCCAAGAGATGGTTTCCAGTCACCTTCCAGCCTCCTTTACTTTTATGGCCACTGTACAATTGTGTAGATGATGAAATAGATAAACAAAAGGAACTGAGCAGATGAGTGAAGGTGGAGCAAACAAATGGATTCTACTGGAGAGTGGGAACCTCCATGATTGGAGAGACATAGGAAGGAGACCTCTGAGTTCTTTCCAAGGTCTGAAACATCTCAGTGCCTGAGGACCGACACTAGTTTTTGTAGGGGGCCAAATGATAGGCCATTTTAATGGCATACTTTAGATACCTTAGAAGAACTTTTGCTAGGTCTTTTCCTATGTTTTCTTTTATTACTCCAAGATTTTATGCTCTAAAACTGTTAATATGTGGTAGTCAACCACTGGACCTATGCCATGGACATATGCTACTTAATATGCTTTATCTGGATGAATATGTTCTATTTATTGCTATGAAATTATGATCATGTTTTATGAATGAATTGACTATTTGAGCAATAGATAATGCATATGTACTTTGAATGATTATTTTCCATGAATGTTTTTATCCTAATAGTTTTAATGCAACTCATTGAAGTAGCAACCATCATCTTGTTTAGGTGAGCACGTCTATGTGTTGGACACTTGACTCGGTCCTATAGGAGACATGCATAGATGAAACATCAGCGTAGAAGTGGTGGAAGGTTTCTGGTTGATCCAGGTGGAGACAGTTGAGCAAAGACTTGGCAAACACAATAATTTTCCTTATGAAATCTAGGAGAGAGTGGGAAGTTAGATCTGCTGTCTAAGCAGTTCTTTCCTCTTTTCTGGACCGATTCCATTTCCTGTTTTCTAGCTTTCCTTTCTGTTAGTTGTTTGTAATAAAAGCTCCACCTTTTCTTAGGGCATGTGGAGTTTACTATTTAGATGTTTTTCCTTTAAATAAATCTCCTCTCCTGTGTGAGAAGGAGGGCAGTAGTAGTATTATTGATTATTCTAGGTAATTACCCAAGGGGGCCCACTTGGTGAGGAATCCATAGTTAGTTGATTCATTATAGTTTAGCTCTCTTTCCTGCATTTCTATTATTTCAATTCCTATGCTGAATAGCTCCTACAGCCAAAGCCACAAGACAACTACCACTTCCTGCAGCCGAATGACAGAGTAACTAAGGCATTATAGTTATTTTGTGCACTCTTCCATCCTGTTAGTAGCATTCATTTACATCATTTACTTTTAAGTGTTTAATTTCACAGCAATAGTTTAGCTTTCCTTTGAGTATTCATTTCATGCATCCATAGTATAGTTTCCCTTCGAAAGCATTTATTTCCTACAGCTATAGAATAGTTTCTTTCCAACATTTATTTCCTGCAACAACTATAGAATGATTGGTTGAGAAAGTGCTTGATGCATATATTTTGTTGGCCCGTTTCAAGTAGCATGTCCATGGGTTTGACATATTAAATGAGTTTCTTATAAAGTGGATGAAGTGCTTAGTTGGATGTCCAATCCCTAAGTTAAAGGATTATGCCTAGTTTCTGAGCCTTTATAACAAGCGATCACCCTATGTGAGCCATGTTCTTTATTGGGGTACTTTATAGGTAGAGGATGGGAAACTTTCTTTGGAACCCATACACATTATTCAGCATCAGAGGTTGACCCTCATAGATCATGACATAAAGTAGGTAAGGGTCCAATGGGACTTGAGTGATGAGACTTCTGCTACATGGGAGGATGCTTCGGGGTTGAGAGTTTTGTACCCTTATCTTTTTGCAGGCTTCCACGAGTAACCCTATGTGTAGTGGGGGAGGATGTAGTGCGTCCCGTGTTTTCTTTTTGACCCATGGTTATTTTGATCTGAGAGATAACTTGGTTATTATGATTTGATCATCTTCATGATGAGATGCATCGATGACTATTTATTATTTTGATTACCAGTATCATAGCTGTTAGATGTTAGACTATGTTGCTATTTCAGTTAAATCATATCTGCATGATGATGTTATTTTATGTGACATGATTGTTTATGATGATATCTAGTTTATTTTGCATTCAGACTATGGATTATATATTATACATCAGGATGATGATTATTGGACTCAAGATTATTGTGCCTTTATGCTGTGGATATAAGTTGTTTACTTTCAGTTGATATATGCTTAGAATATGCATGAAATGATTATTAAAATGATTTTAATTTAAATGCATTATTATATAGTTATATATTGTGTATGATGTACTGCACTTGTTATGCATTTTGTCCATTGGTGCTGGTACGAAGTGAGATGAAGCCTTAGTCACTTGCTTGCAAGATTTAAAAGGTGTCCCATTCTCCTTCATTGTGATTATCTGCATTATATGTGCTTCAACCATTTATACATTGAGCATATGTACTTTATGTTTTCATGTTTACTGAACAAGTACCATGTACATTCATCCTAAGATCCAGGAGTTGAGTGTGTACCTATATCCCCAACAGTGGCACCAGGAGATAGTGACTTTGACCTTGCATACTGAGTCAATGTTGTCTGTGTGTCGATGATGTATCTGTGTCATTTCTATTGTTATCCCTTCAGTACTTGTGGTAAATCCAAACTTCATAATGCATTATGTGATTTGACCTGTGAGTGTGTCTGTGCATTTGAGTTTCGTAGCTATCATGAAAGGTGTTTATTTTAAATGCTGATTTTATTGCGTTTGGGGAGATTTTAATTATTTAATTTAATTTACTGGAACTAATTTTTCGTAGTTGGATTCCAAATTTCTATAATCAATTTTAATTTTGGAAAATAAGCCAATAGATTATTTAAGTGGTTGAATAATCTATTTTATAAGTCACTTTGAGTAAAAGTGCTTATATTGGCAAAAGTGAATTTTAATCCTCACTTCTTTTTGGTTTTAGAGAAATTTTGTAATTTTTCTCCAAAACACTCTTGGAGCAATTTGTTATTTTACTTTTTGGGTGAGATTCGTTCATCAGATCTTTGTGAGGAGTAGGTCATTGGATTTGGGATGTGATTCCTCTTTTTTTCCAAAGGTTTCATCCCATTCAGCGTTCTTTTAATTTTTGTCTCTTCATTTCAATTTTTGGCTCATACGCTTGAGGTAGGGAATTTTAGATCTATATCCTCTCTTTGTTATTTAATTTTCTTTGAATCACATTAGATTTATGGGTTGAGAACTAGTGTTCCCCCACCATTTCATTATTTTTGTTACCTGGTTGGACGGGGATGAGTTTCCTTGTTTTAATGCTTGGGGTTTGATGTTTTCACCCCATTATGCTGCCAAAATTTGTATGTGTACCCATATCTAAATTTTTATTTTATTTTTGGTAGTTTGGGTATAAAAGAGATAATGGGCTTTATTTTCATCAATTTCTGAGAAGTTTGATATTTGAGCATTTTTATGTTGGCCTTGTTTTGTGTGTTGCCCAGATTTGTGTTGGGATCTTGTTTGAAACTTCTTGTTTATTAGATTGGATTGTCCTCTAGGTTTCTAATCATCCTATGGTTTTCCTTTTTGATCTCCAGATTTGTGGATGAATTTGTACTCCTGACAAAGTGCCCGGTTGAGTGAGTTTGTACATTTTCTTGAGATATTGGTTTTCTTGTTATTTTACCTCTTTGCTTGTTTTAGATTTTATTGAGATGCATGGTGATGGTGTCTATGCCCATCCACAAGCACATTGAGTGTGCCTTGATGGGATCTTGCAAAACCCGTACTCTATGCTTGAGGCCAATCGAGTCCCTTTGAGCATTTTGGGAGTTTTGAGTGTTTGGCATTTTGTCTTGCATTATGGGTCCTCGTATAATGAGAGGGTTTATGTTTGAGTAGAGGGTGGAGTGGCTTCTCATGGGTACCCCAGCCAGAAGTGGCTAATCTAGTAACTTTTAAAAGTTATCAATAAGTGATAACTTAATAAACACATGAGGTAATACAACTTAATAAGAAAGAAATTATTTGACTACCTGGCCTACGAGGGAGTTGATCGAAGGTGAGCCAAACATGAGAGTTGATCAAAGAAACTGTATCTAGCCTCCCAAGGGACTTGATCAAAGATACATTCTGAGCCTAGCCTCATGAGGGAGTTGATCAAATAATCGATGCTACTTGGGATATTGTGAGATAATTAATGACACTCCACTAGAGTCCCTGCATAGTAGCCTATAGAGAGCTCTGAGTAGTGACCCAAGATTTGCATTAAGATCCACTTGGGTTGTTGTGTCACCCTTAATTCATGATTTTCTTAGCATGTCTATCCTCTTGTATGTTTTGTTCATTGTGATTGTGGTCTGGTTTCTATCTCTCTGAGCATGATAGGGTGGGATTGCGGGTTCCACATGGTAGGGTGGCGTTGCTAACTACACTAGTGCTAGGGATCATAGTATAGGGACAGTCTCTCTAGCTACAAGATTTGGAGCTTGCATGCTCACTCTCATTAGTGATTTTATATTTGATGTTGTTTATATTAGATATTTGAGCTAGCATTTTATGTTCATGATTTCCTTTCATGTTTATTGATGCAAATGAGTGACAATTGCCTTGGTATGCATGTATTCGATACTCCCCAGTGTGAAGTTAGATGTATTTCAAGCCATGTGTTGGTGTTGACTCAGTTTTTGGCTTTTTCCTTTTTTTTCTGCCCAAATTCCCCCAATCATCATCTACTATTAACCAGAGTCATCTCCGACTCTCAGGTCTGAAACTTTTTTGGTCCTAGAATTCACAAGACAACTCTTCTTGGTGAATCATTGTATGCGCAGATCGACGTTTATGTCTGAGGTCCCTCATGTTCAAACTCACTAGACTGGGTCTTTTTGGACTTCACTAGAGTTCCAATCGACATCTGCACAGATCAACATTTGCGTAGACAAATCAACTTCTATTCCAGTTTCATCGTCGTCTCTGCCCAATTTTGACTTGATTCTATTTTGAGTTGCAAGCTTGAATTGTGAGCTTTTGGATTGGATTCCTGAGGGTCCCTGAGTGTTGTGGGGTCCTTTGCATTGCTCGTTACAATTGTTTTATTAGTCATTTGGGTTGGGATGTGATTTAAAAAGGTAGATGAACTTGTATGCTTAACCATTATAGAAATTGTACTTGGGGCTTAAAAAGAACAACTACTGGGATTGAATGAGTTGGTTGTGTCTTTGGAATCTTGAGAGTGTTGTAAGGATTTCTCTTGTGTCCAAGAACATGTGAATGTTTACCATGTTCCTTATATTATGTTTACACTTTTTTCACTTGGGTTATTTTATGCTATTGCAATATATCTTCAAATTTTTTTTTATTTAGTGCATGTTTAATCCTTGTTTTCCAAGGGTTCCCAGGTGGGGCATTATATGTTGCCTTATCAATGCTCTGTTCCTTGCACTAACAGTCTCACTAAGGGGATTTTCCAACTTATTGGCCCTTGTTATGGTGTTCCTAATGATAGTATTTCCTAGAATGTTGTTCATTGGAGGAAGAAATATTGTTATTCCTCCTCTCCCTATTCTTTTCCACGCATTGTGGGTTAGTTTTCTACCCATCCCATATGTGGGTTCCTAGTTCAGCTAGTGTGATGTAAGTGGTCTATTTTGGTATTTTTTTTATCAATGGCTTCTTCTTGATCAACTAGTTGTAAGTGTCCTTTTTGGCTTATCCTCATAAGGTCCAACACCCTTGTTTTGTTATTTTTATTATAAAAAACAAATACCTAGAGTGAAAACAAGAGAACCAAGCATATGGTTGTAAAGTACATAGAACCATCTTTCTAATGCTTATTTGTTTGTGAAAATTCAATATCCTATGTCAAAGTTATGATCATTTTCATAAAAATTCTTATTTATAGGCCCAACCCTATTTGGGCAGCAAAAGAGAAACACTACTGGACTAGGTTGAGTAGTGGTTGTGAAACTGGCAATATTGGGGCCAAGCACTACAGATAACACTACGAAAACTTATTATTGTGTATCCCTCTTTAATTTTATTAAGTTCTCCATAGAAAAAGTGACTCCTAAAAGGATTTAGTTTTTTCAATAAGGCATAAATACTATGTCATACAGTGTCTCTCTCATGATCAAACTTAACTTTATAGTTTCTAAAGAATAATATTCTAAGATTTTTCTTTCTATTCTTAATTTAGATTTACTAATTCTTGACCTTTAATCAATGTTACTTTAGGAATCTCTCTATCAGAATATCTACTAGAGTAAGATAATTTAATTTACCTTTTATATTTGTGCACATTTAAGGATCATTCAACATCTCAAGTATAATTTAAATATAAATAATATTTAAGCATGCATGAACCTAATACTTGGCTAGTCATATTCTTTAGCTTTCTAAGTCCTATTATTCTACTTATGAATTGTAATGTATCTTTTTTTGGTTTGACCTAAATCTATCCTAAAACCATAGATTCCATTCAAATAAGAGATGTAAGATAGTTCAAAGTATAACTTTACCACTTAAAAATGCTTTTTTACAATATAAAACTTGATTTAAGTCCTACGACCATGTATACACACACACACATACACACACACACACACACACACACACACACACACACACACACACACACACACACACACACACACACACACACACACACACACACACACACACACACACACACACACACACACACACACACACACACACACACACACACACACACTACTTATTATTTCCAAGAACCTTGATATTATCAAGTATGTTGGCTTCCTTTATTATTAATTTTGAAACCAGTTGTAAACTTTGATGCTTCCTTGAATGGATCAATTGTTCTTCTTGGTGGTTTGATAATTGTTGAATGCTTGATGTTTGTATGAATGATTTGATTGAATGGATTAATTTTATTTGATGATTCAAGGTATTGGTGAGTTATGATTAAGTGATTGTTGATTAGTTGATTGAAAGTGACAATATAATGAATGCTTATTTGATATAATGGTGGATGATGATTGATGAATGTTGATATGATAGACAAATGCTTGATTGTTTAATGTTTTCTTGATCCCAAGATGAAGTGATAATTGATGTGAATTTGATGTTTTTTTGCTTGATCTTGTTGATTGATTATTTGTTTCATTACTTGAGGAATTAATGATTGGTGGATGAAGGATTGTGATTGTGAAAGGTTGTAACCAGTGCAAAGGGAAGACATGATGAAAATTTGTGACTCTCCCTCACATTGAAAGATATAAAGAGAGGTTTCATTTGATGAGGACATCCAAGGGAGAATAATTTGTGGAATAACATATTATTCTCAAAGGAAACAATAAAAAGTGGTGAATCAATTCTTATGAAAGGTGGTTAAGTTTCACCAACAAAGTATAAACGATATTTCATTATTGGACTACAAATTATTAATATATAATAAATGAAGAATTAGAAAAAAGGGCTTATTCATAAACCCATACATATACATGAATATATCTATATATATACATGTATAAATATATACAATCATGCATACACATAAATACATCCATGCATATAGATGCATGCATACATTTATATACACACATCCATACCTAAAAATAGGTTAGCATATATAGATACATACACACATCTACACCTACCTACATATATATGTATAATTACTGTGATACATGTTTCAAACAAAATGAATAGCATTAGTAACTATGAAGCATGAGAAAACATACCAAGGATGTAATACCAAGCAATGACACACGAGCATGATGCACACACAAACATAACAAAAATGACCTAACCATGTTGCATTCACAATCCATAGAAGAATCAATATCACTCAACCATGCTACATAAACAAGCACACCAAGCACATCATAGAGTTTGATGTAACCTTCAAATGGAACTCATATAAATTAATTGAATATGTCCATATTATTTACAAAAAAAATCATCATGTAATTAAATGGTGTCATTATAGTCTTTATGTAAATGTCATGCAATCATTATTTAGAAGCATCAAGATCATGCAACCATAATATACTTCCAAAAAGAATCCATACTAAATCATTTAGATATTCAATAAAAATGCATACAACTTATTGGAATAGATTTCATTTGAACCTTTACTTGAAAATTCAAATTAATTGTCACACATGAATAATCCATTATGCATGTACCATAGAGTTTGATGAACACTTTGCATGCTGTAGGAGTTTCATGTATGTGCCTAGAGATTTAGCAGTATGGAGTGGCTCAAAATGTTTAGGTGACTTTTCAAGGAAAAAAAAATGACATTCTTGGCATTTACCCACCCAACCAAAGTTGTTGGCATATAAAAATCAAGGCCATGATGAGAATATTGAAATATGTACACAATGTTGCACCTTTCAATTAAGCACTTTTGCAACTTTTTGCAAGAACTTAAAAGTTGTCACCACGAGAAAAAATAGTTGACTCTTAAAAAAATGAGAGATATTATTGTAGGTGGTGGTAGCATGACCTTGTACCCTACAAAATATTTTTCCTATGTGGCATGGATCCTGAGAAATGTTGTGTAAAAGTTTGATGTTTTTGGCACTTTATGCACTTAAGGGGACGCACCAGTATGAAGTGACCTAGAACATTCTAGGAAATTGGCAAGGGAAACAAAAAAATCATAGCATTTACCTACCCAATTAGAGTTTTTGGTACAAACAAAATGATCCCATGATGAGAAAAATGAAAGATACACTATGTTGCACCTTTCAACTAGAGCTTTTGCAAATTTTATTTCAAGTAAAAAGTTGTCACCATGGGAAAATGGAGTGGACTCCTTAGAAATTAAGAGAGGTTAATGTAGGTGGTGATAAACCAACCTTTTATCCTTATAAAAATAATTACTCCATAGAGTAGGTTCCAATAAATACTGTGTCAAAGTTTGATGCTTTTTGTAGTTTATGCACTTAAAGGGATAAATTAGCACGGAGTGGCCATAAATGTTCAGGTGACTTAGCAAGAAAAAAAAGAGAATTATGGACATTTAATCACCCAATTGGATATTTTGGCATAGACCAATTGAGCCTACAATGAGTATATTAAAAGATAAAAAAATGTTGTACCCTTCAACTGAGTTCTTTTGCAACTTTTTATAACAACTAAAATGTTGTCACCATGGGCAAATGGAGTAGAAACTTCATAAAATGAGACAGGTTATTGTAGGTGGGGGTCACACAATCCTTCAACCTTAGATGGATCACTCCTATGTGGTGTGTGTCCTTAGAAATATGGTTTCAAAATTTGATACTTTTTGCACTTTATGCACTTAAGGGGATACCTCAATATGGAGTGATTGAAAACATTAAGGCAAATTGTGTTGACTATGCAAGAAAAATGAGAGTGGGGGGGGGGGGGGGGGGGGGGGGNGGGTGAATCAGTTGTTAACAACTCTTAATCCTTAATATAATTTTAATTGGTTCCACCAAACATATATTAATCCTTAATAAGAGAAATATAATAACATGAAATTACATCAATCACCAATCACATGAAACATAAAATTTACGTGGAAAACCCTATTAAGGGAAAAACTATAGAGAAGATTATTCTAAAGTATATGAACACCTATTAGGGTGACACTAGTTAAGATTTTTTTTACATAGAAAGGCTCACTTCTAGGGGCTCACTGTCAAAGGACTCACTGTCTGAAGAGAGAAAACTCACTGCCAGAAGAAGAAAGATAAAAGAGAATATTCCACCACTGATGTACAACAACAACTATACCAATTCATCTAGAGATACCTATGGCTCACTGCTTCCAATATATAACATGTGAATGTCCACTCTATCCACAAATAATCTTCATAACAACTCACTCAACTAGGGAGATATATACACTTTCATACATCCTCTTCCCATAAATACACACTTGCATAGAAGCTCACACAAATATATAAATGCTAATCTCCACAAACTATACCATAATGATTCATCCTTAATTTATCAAAATCCATAACTTGTGAAGTCTCCCAATGTAAGCTACACAACTAGCTAAAACCAATTTGAAATATCTCGACACTAATCATTCCCACGGTGGGGAGGAATGAGAAGTGGATCACAAAGTTCCATAATAGGGACCAAAAATATCATCATGCATGTTACATTCCATCTCTCAAAGATTGAGACAAAATAAATGAAGTGTAAACACCCGAGGTTAGACAAATCTAGAGAAAGAACACCATTGAACTTTTAAACCAAGTATTTGAAACAAAATATCTCATGCCATCTAAAATGAATGAAGATAAGGACATTAATATATCATTTCTAGAACTTCACCGTAAAAAAATATCACGGGGAGAAATGTGAAGCATGCATTTCTTGCAGAACCACTATTAGTCACATCCATACATACATAATTGCTAAATCCACTATAACTTGTTCTCAACCAAAAACCCTTTAAATAGATGTCTCAAAATAGTCTTCAATAACATATTAAAATATCAAAAGAAGATTCAAAACCTATAGAATATGCAAAGAAAAATACTCAACACAGATACCACATCAATTAATCATTAATGACAACAACAATAAGTTGACATCTATGACAATTATACCAATTTATACCAAATCAATCAATTACTCAACCAACTCATTATGCTCAATTCTACAACAAATTAGTGAGAAAAATGAGGGAATTAATGATATTTACCCATCCAACCAAATATGTTGGTGTAGATGGATTGGACCCAAAATGAGAAGATTAAAAGATATGCAATGTTGCACCTTCAACTAAGCACTTTTGCAACAAATGAAATGTTGTCACCATGGGATAATAGAGTTGAATCTTTAAAAAAAAGAGAGGATATTGTAGGTGGTGGTAACATAACCCTGTAGTTTCAGACAGATCATTCCTACGTGGCATGGGTCTCAAAAAATATTGTGTCAAAGTTTGACACTTTTTTCCCTTTATGCACTTACAGGGATGCACTGGTAAAGAGTGGACCATAATGTTCAAGCGACTTGGTGAGAAAAATGAGAGAAATGCTATATTTTACTTGCCCAATTAGAGCTATTAGTGCAAATGAAATGAGTCCATGATGAGCATATTGAAAGATACACAATGCCACACCTTTCAAATGAGCGCTTTTGTAACTCTTTGCAATAATTGAAAAATTGTCACCATAGGAAAATAGAGTGGAATATTTATAAAATGAGAGAGAATATTTTAGGTGGAAATGAAAAAAAATTGCAGTCTCATATGGATAATTTCTACGTGGCATGGGTCCCGAGAAATACTGTGTCAAATTTTGATGCTTTTTGCACTTTATGCACTTAAGGAGATGCATTGGTATGGAGTGGCCTGAGAAATTTAAATGACTTGGCAAGTGAAATGAGGGAATTCCTAGCATTTACCCACCCAATCATAGCTATTCATGGAAATAGATCAAGCCCATGGTGAGTAGATTGAAAGATATGAAACACTACACATTTCAACTAAGAACTTTAAGAACTTTTCACAATAACTAAAATATTGTCAAAATAGGAAAATAGAGTGGACTCTTTAGAAATTAAGAGAGTTTATTATAGGTGGGGGAAAAAAACTCATAGTATTAGATAGATCATTCTTACATGGTGTAAGTATCAAGAAATATTGTGTCAAAATTTGACACTTTTTGCACTTTATGCAATTGAGGGGATGTATTAGTATGGAGTGACCCAAAATGTTTAAATGACTTGGTGAGTGAAATAAGGGCATTCCTTAAATTTACCAACCTAATTGGAGCTATTGGTGTAGATGGAATGAGGATGTAATGAGTAGATTGAAAGATATGAAATACACTACCACTCAACTGAGCACTTTTGCAATTTTTTGCAACAACTGAGAAGTTGTCACCATAGGAAAATGAAGCAAACTCTTCAAAATATAACAGAGATTATTGTAAGTAGTAGTAACACAACCTTTTATCCTTAGAAAGATCATTCCTACATGGTGCAGTTCTAAGGAAATGTTTTGTCAAAGTTTAATATTTTTTGCACTTTATGCACTTAAGGGGATGCACTGGTATGGAGTGGCATGAAAAATTTAGACAAATTGACAAGTGAAATGAGGACATTCTATCCATTTAACCACATAATTAGATTTTTTGGTTCAGATGGAATGATGAGAAGATTGAAAGATACACAATGTTGCACCTTTCAACTAAGCATTTTTGTAACTTTTTGCAATAAATGAAAAGTTTTCACCACGGGAGAACATAGTAGAATCTTCATAAATTGAGTGTTTATAATAGGTGTTATTAACAGGACCATATAACCTAAAATAAATTGTTCCTACATGGCATGGATCTCGAGAAACATCGTTTCAAAGTTTAACACTTTTTTCAAATTATGCATTTAAGGGGATGTAATAATATAGAGTTGCCGAGATCAATTGGGTGACTTGGCAAGAAAATGAGAGAATTATTGGTATTTAAACACCTCATTGAAGCTATTGGCTCAAATGGAAGAATCCCGTGACAATAATATTGAAAGATACACAACATTTCACATTTCAACTAAGCGCTTTTGCAATAACTAAAAAATTATCAACACAGGAAAAGAAAGTGGACTCTTCAAAAAATGAGAGAGGTTATTGTAGCTAGGGGTAACACAACCCTATAGCCCTAGAGAGGTTGTTCCTACATGGTGTGGGTCTTGAGAAAAATTGTGTCAGTTTGATTCTTTTTTTCACTTTATGCACTTAAGGGGATGCTTTGTCTTTGTAATTTAACTCTTTACATGCTAAGGTTCTTTTGATACATTCATTTTCACCATCATTCTCCCCCTTTCCATTCCCAAACACCAAGAAATTACACATATATTGAATACGAGTGATCTTATACATCCTTCTCAATTAATAAATCATCTGAAAGTTCTTGAATTGTGATTCATAATTATTTAACCATATGATATGCTAATGATATGATATGCCCCTACTAGCCAAATCACCATAGAAAAAATCAAAGAAACCATACATAATCTATATATAATGTGTACATTCATCAATGATATAAAAATGATACTCCATCAATATCTTCTTGCTCTCCTTTGTATTGTCATGTGTGTGCATGAATTCTATATGCAGAAATATAACAACATGTTCAGAGCTCTAATACTTTCATTATACCTTGTTCGTTGATTGCACTATATAGTTCTATACAAATTCAACTACTAAAATGATGGTATCAAGTGGGAATGTGTTCTTGCATAACTTGAATTGAAAATCTAACCATAAAGCTCTATGAGTATGCCTTGCATACTCATACACTAAGTTCTCACAAAAAATGGCCATAAATTGATACACTAAAATATTTTTAATGACCAATTCACATTTTTTTTCTTCTCTTCCATCCTTAAGATTGTAGGCCAAAATCTTATATTTTCCAAATTCCCCTATTTTATTCCCAATTGCATGTGTACTCTTCATTTTTTGACAAATTGGAAAATGTTGAAAGACACTACAATTAATACACATGTCATCCAACCATGAGAGCTTGTAACATAGTGTTCAATCTACTCTTTCACATAAAATGGTAGATATAAAATCCTTTGAAGATCTAAGTGGATCCTTTATGTTAGATTGGTGAAAAACAATGTTAGACTAGAAATCTACACATATATGTTGAACATCATAATGATTAGAAAATTCAATATGTACCTTACAACTACAAGTTGCGCGTGTGTGCAATTTATTTTGGCACAAAAAGGCTTATCCATTTCAAAATATATTTGACTAGTTTTAATTTTATGATATATTTATATAAATTTAGGAAAAAAATTTGTTAGACTCAAATCCAAAAAATGCTTTGGATGTGGATCATGGATTTGATTATGAATCCTCCTTACAACATATCTTTGATTAGAAAACACTCGTATACTATTCTTCCAAAATTATTCTATTAAGAATCTTAAAGCTTCAACAATTGCTTTATCATTTTGTAGCAGTCTACCGGAGAACACCTATAACTCGTTACTATTTGGATCCTCTTCACTTTGATGCCTTGCCATGAATCTCATTAGAAACTTTCTACTCATTTTCAATGCTTTATTTTTCTTTGTAATGAGTAGATATTTCTTCATTTGAGTGCTTACTAGTGTTGATGTAAGTACATTACTATTTTTGAACACACTTCAGATGTTTAGAAGGGGGGGAATCAACATAAACCAAAATATCACTTGATTAATCAGTTAACTTCAATATTCACCACATAAAACATTAAGAAAGTAATGAACTAAAACAAAAACACAAGAACACCAAGTTTTTTATATGTGAAAAACCCAAACTTGGAAAAGCCATGGTGAGAACTTTCCCACAAAGATAATTTACTAATGTATATAGTTTGATTACAAATATCGTAGGAGCTCACTACTCTATACTTACAACCAGAGGCTCAATGCCAATACAATATTGAATACAAATAGGAGTTCACTACTCTAGACTTGCAATAAAGGCTCACTGTAAAATTAGCAAGATACAATAAAGAACTTATGCACTCCAGACTCAGTGTCCTAAGGACAAGGTACACACAACTCTCCATAATAGATGAAGATAAATTCTCTTGATAGTCGAGTTGTTCTACACAACTCAGTCAACCTATGCAACACACTTTCTTTGCCTTTCATTCTTCTCTTCTATAACTCTTTTTGTAGATCTTCACTTTCTTTGTCACCACACTCTTACCTTTTTCCAAAGAACACACTATACTTAAATACAAGATAGGTCATTGGAAATTACAACAAGGTCATCCATGCAAAATATATATTACAATTAAGTTAAAAGTTGGCCATGTCAACAACTAATAACAATAAGGTCCCATTCTAGAAGAATCCATACCAAAAAATAGATTGCACATAATATGGACCCAACCAAATAAGAGATAAACATTAATTAAATAGATCAAAAATAGCATGAACCCATTCGGATATAAGATAAACATTTAAATATAGACCCCAAACCTAAATCAAGAAGCATGATCCAATTGAGGAGAGAGAGGGACCATGAAGACATTACACATAGCATAATACTAGATCCATAATTAGTGAAACACCTTCCATATCCATCTCAAACATATAGCAATACACTGCCAAAAGAACCACATCACTTACTAGTTGTATCTAGACCTCCACACGCGATGAAGTGATCATACGCCATGTCAAAAAATCATATCACTTGCAATAAGTCCATGTCAGAAGCCATCACAACACTTTTCTAGACCAGACCACAAACTGATCACAATTGCATCACTTGATAACACAATTTTTGGATCACCATGAATAATTTTTTGATCACTAGGAAATGCCACAACCAAGACCAAAACCAGAGAATAATTCAAATAAAATCTACATATTTTCAACCTTGATTTTTGGAGAAGAAACCTTCCAGAAAACACAATGGAATATCTTCAATCTTCAAGTGCATAAATCTGTCACCGAAAAAATTGATATTAGACAAAAAAATTTACTTTCAAACCTAATAATATAACTCTAAATTATTGACAAACATCATTCACACAATCTCCAAAATACATACCTATCTTCCACTATTCGATAGGATCAGAAGAGATAACATGTCCAACACACAAAATTACATCTTTAAATATATCTGAACATGTCACCATAAAATAATTATATACTATAGTGTTTGATAAACCACAAACACCTCCAGACCATAGTGTTTGACATCAATGACAACAAACAAAAACAATGAAACTTATATTTCCAAAAACTATCTTTTGTTCCTGATGTAGAACCCACACTCTCATATGCACTCACTAGGTTCTTTACTATAGATTTATTACTTGGCTCATCCATTTTTCTTAGTCCAAGAATCTTCATGATGGCCTAGATTTCAGATTTCTCATCATTTCAACAAATAGTTGACATCTTCCAGTCTCATATAAATTCTCAAAAAATAATCTCTGTATTTGTTAGCATATCTTTGACAAGTATGCTTGGGAATATTTTTAACCATTGGTTTCAAAATATTAACATCAATATAAATCAAATACATATTATTTCTATGAAAAAAACTAGGAGGTTTTCTCACATGTTGAGTTTTCTCAACATCAGGAATGTCAACAAAGTTAGGGATGGATTGTGTACCTTCAACCATAAATGGTGTACCTTGAAATTGAGATGTAAAAGTTGGTGTACCTTCAGCTTGATATTTTGTAAATGGTTTTCCTTCAACCTAAGATGTTGCAAATGGCACGTGTTAAACTTGATATGATGTTGTGCCTTCAACTTGATATGTAGAATATGGTGGCCTTCAACATGAGATGCCACAAATGACGTGCCTGCAACTTTTTAATTCAATTATTTCATTGCATGAAGAGTTTCATCCTTTGCCTTTGTGCTACCAATTTTAATTAACTTTTATATTCTATTTATGTTTTATTTTCCTCTTCCATAATCATGTCCTCTTGTATGGTATTCAATTTCCTTCCTTCACAAATTTTCCTCATTCTTTCTCTTTTCTTTTCATTATCAGCTTCATACTCTTTTGGTGTTAGAATATTTGGTCGTTTCCTCAGCATGATGATGAATTCTACGTGTGCACACAAGAAATACATAAAGATTAGTTGACAACTTCAATTTATAGAATGCACCTTCATAATTGAAATACAATATTTAAATTTCCAAATTAGCTTCCAACTCTTAAATTTTAATTTTTTACACATCTTCCTTCTAATTCAAATTTGAATTACAATTCTAGCTTTGTCGTCTTCTGTTCTAGAACAGTCTTATCCACGGACTAATAACTTATATAGGGTAGGTGGTGTAAACAAAAAAATTTAGAATAAACTTTTATGGTTTTGAATGGAGAGGGAGAGTGGGAAAAATGTCAATGGCGGGTAGCCTGTTTCTGTGGCATGTGTTGCTGATCTCTTGTTGGGTATGTCGAATGCGAAGGAACAACCTGATGATTCTAAGGAAGATGGGAAGGATGTTGATGATGGGGACCCAAGGGATGGTGGAGTACCATTTTATCTGGGGAAAGAGCAGTCATCAATTTATTTGGGCATTTAGCCTATGGGCCAAACAAAAGGAGAATTTTTTTTGGCTACCGGTGATTCTGAGAAAGGGAAAGATGGTTTGATCCCTAAAGGAAATGCGATGGGAAAACCTTATTCATATATCTTTCGGTTCAAACCTGGTGGAAATTCTTCATTCCCACTAATAAAAAACATTTCAGACTTGTCTAACAGAAAGTATGTTGCTCTGGTTCCTGATTAGGTGGTAGATCACTCTATCTCTTCCATGACCCTCTCGCTAGTTGGAAAATTTATGGGTCCTAGACCCAATATTGAAGTGGTTAGAACTTTTGCAAAGAATAAATGATGGCTAAAGGGTTAAGTCAAGATAGTTGTGATGCCAAAGGGGTATTTATCTTTTGCCTTCTCAAACCAGGAAGATTTATCCAATATTCTTTGTGCCGGTCTATGGGTTATGGGTAAATCTTCACTGGCTCTTCAGAAATGGTCACCAAAAATAGAAATGAATGATTCAATCTTTGTTTCAGCTCTAGTCTAGGTTTTCCTCCATGGTATTCCTCTAGAGTTTTGGAATGAATATTTTTTTAAGGGGTTGGCTTGTTCATTTGGTGATCTTCTATCCATCGACCCAATGACCTCTTATAAATCCAGGCTTATCAGTGCCAGGATTTGTGTTTGTGTGGGCTAGTACATGGATCTTCCTACTTTAGTGGAGTTTGTTTCAAAACTTGGGAAATGGGTGTAGACAATGGAGTATGAGACACTCCCATTTGCTTGTTTCATTTGTAAGAAGGCTGCCACTTGGCTAAAAAGTGCTCACAGAGGTTGAATAAAATACAGAAACTGATTGAGGATGGAAAGAAAAAGGTTTGGAAAGAGAAAAAACTAGAGAATGGTGAAGGAGTGGAGAAAAATGATTAAAATATAGGGGAATGCCCTACATCAGAGAAAATAACAGGTGTTGAAAAGTTGATGGGATTTATCTCTTCCAAAGAAAAGCTGGTCTACAATGCCAATATCAAGATTTAAGGGGATGGTATGGATCCCAGGATTTCACTAGCTTCATCTGAAGGAAAGGATTCCATCTCTAATCCTCCTTGTATTGATATATCCTCTCTTAAGGGGTAGTTTGGGGCTAAAGATGCTTTGGAAGAAAAAGAGATTAGGAGGGACGATGGTTCATCCCCTATATCTAAGAATGGTAGCCTTGGGCAATCTAGAGTCTCAGAGTCTCTGCAAATGTGCTTTCCTTCCATCGAGGATGCTCAACCTTGTAATATATTTATACCTTCTTCTCCAAGCTAGGTTAAGGTTGGTCTACACAATGGGAAATGGGGTGACTGTTCCATGGATCCTCAGGATGGAAATTATACAGACAAAAAAGAGAATGAGGAAGGTTTTTGGTCAATGGTTGAAGGTAAAAGGAATATGAGGGGAGGAGAAAATAAAGGTCCTTCCTCAATAAATAACCTAGTATAAAGAAAGGGTCTCTCATCTCTATCTAGAAACTAGGGAAGGGAGAGATAGAAGACTTTCTCCTCATCTCAAAAAGGTATGACAACTAGAATTCGTCCTAAGGAATATATTGCCTCCCCTCAAAGTTCTGAAGGAAGGCCTACAAAGAAAGAGACAAGGAAGAAAGAAATTGCACATAGTATAGCTGATGGTAAGCAACTTGCCATAACATAAGTTTGTTCTCTTGGTAAAAAATGAAAATCATCTCATGGAACATAAGGGGTCTCAATGAATCCCATAAGAAGGATGTTCTTAGTCATTTTGTTCGTGATCATAATGTAGATATTTTATTAATTAAAGAAAAAAAAATGAGTAAGGATAAAGTTGAAAGGTTGAATGTTTTCAAAAGCAATCTGGTGGCAGGGAGTAATTCTGATGGAGCCTCAGGGGGAACGACTGTCTTCTGGAACCCTAGATTCAGTAGAGGTGAATTCTTGCACTCTGGAGACAATATTATGAGTGTAATATTTAAGCATATTAGGTATGAGTTTGAATGGATTATTTCTTATATTTATGCTCCTAACACTAAGAACATGAGAGATAGATTTTGGAAAAAAGCTGATAGATTTTAGGGATAAGTTTCCAAATGAATGTTGGATGGTGATGCAATAATTTAACACCCCGTTGAATGATTATAAAAAAGTGGGAGGTTCCCAAACCAAAATGGAAACTAGAATAGAATTAATGAATTTCATTAATTTGCATGCTCTTTCAGATGTTGATTTCCAAGGAACCAACTTCAATTGGAGTAATAGGAGGATCGATGAAAGTCTTATCTAGGTCAGACTTAATAGGACCCTCATTTATTGTAGATGGTTTTAAAAGTACCTCTTCTCTTTAGGTGTCTTATCTAGGATTGGTTTAAATTATTCTCCCATTTCTTTTTGGCAGATGTCATCAAGGGGAAGAGAAAATTTCCTTTTTGATTTAAAAAAGTGGTTAGCTTATCCCAAATCAGAAGATTGTATTCAGAACTGGTGGGACATTAATTTTCAAGGGACAATGATGTTTAAGGTAGCAAAAAAACTTGCACATTTTAAGAAGAAATTTAAAAGGTGGAATAAAGATACTTTTAGATATATTTTTGAAACTAAGAAAGAGATCAAGCTTCATCTATAAGAAATATAGGAATCCATCTAGAAGAAAGGATATACTACAGAGAACTTTACTAAGGAAAATAAAATCTTAGTTAATTACCATGACACCATTTCTAAGGAGGAGGTGTACTAGAGGAAAATATCTTGAGCTCTTTGGATCAATTCTGGAGATAAGAGCACCAAATTCTTCCATATGATTGCTATGAAACACAAGGCCTTTAATAAAATCTCTCACATTCTTTCTGAAAGAGGTAGATTGGGGAAGGAAGAGGATATTTGGGAGGAGGCGGTTCACTTCTTTTCCTCTCTCCTCTCAGAGGATCAACAACTTAGTCATGATGATCAAGATGTGCTTCTTGATTCTATCCCTTCTATTTTCAGAGAAGATCATAACCTATTTTTGTCTGATATACCTTCTAATAAAGAGATCAAAGAGGCTATTTTATCTTTTGAAGGGAAAAATTCCCCTGGTCCTAATGGTTTCCCGATGTTCTTCTTTAAGCACTTTTAGAACATTGTCTAGAAATATATCTCTAACGTGGTGAAGGAATATTTTGGAGCCAGGAGTCTTCCTAAAGAGAACAATTCTACTCTCATTGTTCTTATTCCTAAATTTCTGGGGTCTGACTCTTTGGATAGGTTTAGGATGATTAGCCTATGTAACTCTTTTTATAAGATTATCTCTAAATTTCTTACTTCTAGAATCTTATCTTTTCTCCCCTCTCTGATCTCTCCACAACAGAATGGCTTTATGTTGGGAAGGTAGATTATTGATTCTATCATCTCGATGCATGAAAATATTCACGCCCTTGTAAGTGCTAAGAAACAAGGATTCCTATTAAAATTGGATATTTCAAAACCATATGATAGGGTGGATTGGAAATTCCTGGAAATCTTTTTGGTGGCGTTTGGATTTGGTACTAGGGTTAGATAACTTATAAATCAATTGATTACAACCTCCTCTGCTATGGTTTTGGTCAATGGGTCTCCCTCCCACTTCTTCACCCCTACTATGGGGCTTAGATAGGTTGATCCCATTTCTCCTATCCTTTTTCTATTATGGTGGAGATTCTGGGAAGTTTTTTCAAGCATTTGGTCGAGCAAGGAGAGCTTAAGGGTTTAAACCTTCATCAATGGGGCTAACTTTATCTCATGAGCAGTTTATGGATGACACGATAATCTTGATCTCATCCTCCATTAAAGAAGTTCAAAGTATGAAAATATTGTTCAATACCTATAGTAGGTCTACCAGAAAAATTATCCATTGGAAAAAGAGTTCCCTTATTTTTGTTAACACTCCTAAAGATAGGCAAAGGATAATTTCAAATATCCTATGTTGTTTTATTGCTGCTTTACCTTCTACTTATCTTGGTTTGACTTTGGCCGTCAAGATGGATGATGCCTTCTGGAATACTATAGTTGACAAATTCAACAAGAAATTGACAGGGAAGGGATCTCTTTTAATTCAAGAAGGTAAATTGCAATTGTTGAAATATTCTCTTTAGAATCTTCCAGTGTATGCTCTCACCCTATTTAAGATCCCCTCCAAAATTTCTGATATTTTGGAGGAGAGAAAAAGGATTTCACTTATTGCTTGGTAAAATGTCTGTAAACCCATAAGGTGTGGAGGTCTTAGTAGTTGAAGCATCAAACTCTTCAAAAAGGATCTTCTTGCAAAGCAGGCCTCATGGGTATTCAACAAGAACCCTAAGGAATGGAATACCATTGGGAAACATAAGTACCTTCACCATTATCTAATCTGATTGATTTTTCTTAATTTGACTCTATTATTAGTGGATCTTTCATCTGGAACAATATTCAAAAGATAAAGGAGGTTCTTGTTAAAGGTATGAGATGGAAAGTGGGAAATGGTAGATCTGTGCGCTTTTGGGAGGATAAATAGATTTATGATAGGCCTCCTAGTTTTCTTGAAGACTTCTCTGAGTGCATCAATAGATGTAATTTTAGTTTGGGGAGTGTTGTGGTAGATTATTGGATAAACCCGCAGTGGGTCAATATTTCTACATTGGACAGGAGACTAGTTACTCTTTAACACTATCTCAATGTTATGTCTCTCAAAGATAACAATCAAGATTCTATTATTTGGGAGGCTTCTCCCTCTATAAATTTCACTGTGGCTTCCACCTTTTCTTTGTTGATTAAAGATAACAAAGGAGATCCCCCTTACTGGGCCAGATCTTGGAATAAAATCCTAATCCCTAGAATTAATATCTTCTACTGGATTTTCATAAAAAATAAATTCCTGACTATGGACAATCTTTTCAAGAGAGGATTCATGATTCCAAATAGATGCAATTTGTGGCTAGAGGTTGAAGAATCTACTTATCACTTGTTGATGTAATTCTCCTTCTCCCTAGAGCTTTGGGCTTATTTATTTAGAAGGTGGAATTTCAGTAAGTTTTCCTTGCCTCTATTCTAGAGTTTGTGATCCAATGGTGTTGTTCCTCGGCTAATCAAGTTCTCAAGGTCCTTTAGTCCTTCATGGATCCTCATACTATTTGGGGTATATGGAAAGAGAGAAATAACAAGAGTTTTAGGGATCACAGTTCCTCCTCTTTGGTTGTTTCAGTGAATATATCAAGGGATGTTATGGAAAATATTAACCTTCTATCTTCTAGGCTATCTCAAAATTAAAGTGTTATTTGTAAAATAGAGGAAATTTGTATTTCCCAAGGTTGGAAATTAGATGTTGATATTTCTAAAAGTGTTGGTAATACTAGAGTAATAGAGATAGTGTCACATGGATTTCCCCTTCTCTTGGATGGGTAAAAATTAATTTGGATGGGGTGACCAAGGGTAATCCTAGGCCAGCTGGGTGTGGGGGAGTGATAAGAGATGAGAATGACATTTCCATTGCTGCAGTCACTCTTTGCTTGGGTACCCAGTCTAACCACTATGTAGAAGCCATGGGATCCTTACAAATTATTTCTATTGCTAAATATCTTAACCTTAATAATTTTTTGTTAGAAGGGGACCCAACAATATTATAAGATGCCTTAAAGGAGAATCACCAACAACTTGATCTATAGATCATATTATAATTGATTCTAAAGAAATAATCTAAAATTTTAAAAAATGTTATATTGCCCACTCATATAGATAATCTAATAAGGTGGTGGATGGTCTCGATGTTTAAAAATTAGAAGGGGAAGGTGATTTAAATAATGACATAAAAGGTCTTTTATCCCTCGACCGTATCAATAGCAGGATTGGGAAAGTATAATATAATGATGGAAATGATGTTTCCTTCCCTTGTAATCAATATTAATGATGGTCACATATTTTCCCTTCACTTCATTATTGCTAATTTAATTTCTCATGCTTTGTGGGTGTTGAAGAGGAGTAATATTTTCTTTAATCTTGCTCTTTTCTTTATCAGTCTTTTATTTAATTTGATTTTATCTAAGATTTTTAACATGGGAGGAGACCTAAACCAATTCGAGCCAATGTCCTATGAGCATTGGAAAAGAGAAGAGGAAGTATAGAGGAAACTCATGAAGGGAGGTCTTTCTCCTTTCCTAGATAAGTTTCATGCTTATGACTGAAAGGTCACCCAACTCTTTGTTGATGACTGGGAAAATGAGGCAATCACTCTGCAAGGAAAGAAGTTTTTTTATAGATGATATTATGGTGGATGAAGCGATGGGTATGTCTACCAAAGTTTTGAAGTTTTTTAATGACAAGAAAATATCTGACCAAGATATGCAAAATTTCCCTAAAACTGAGGAGGAAAGGGAAGCCCTTATAAAAGGTAACAATTCTTACTTTGACCCTAAGCAGTTAAATCCTTTCTTAATGAGAATGACCCAAGTGATTATGGAATTTTTAATGGTGGATGGGAGATTTACAAGGATGCATAACTATCATTTTGTTTTCTTGAACCATTTTAAAAATAAGACTTTGATTTTGTTTCCTTATTTTATGTACTTCTCTCTTAATGAAAGTATTTATAACCACAAGAAGAACCCTAGAAAAGAAGTTGTTCATTAGGGGTTAATTCTGGTCCTATATGAGTATTTGAGGGCTAAGGCCTCTAAAAATCCTAGTCTTTGGCTTGTTAAGTTGGCCAAAGAGGATAATCCTAATGTTGGTGGGTCAAAGAAGGAAGTTGAGTCTGATTATGAGGAAGATATTGATACCCCATAGAGAAAGAAGCCAAAATTATCAACCAGTAAGAGGTTGGGGCTTAAAAATATAGTGTATCAAGGTGACCAAGGAGAGCATATTAAGGAAAGTGATGAAGGGATTTCCCCTCCCAAGTCAAAACCCTCATCCAAGGACAAGCCAAAGCCCAAAAATTTGGGGTTTCATGGCGACGAGGGTGACCATAATGATTATAGTGAAGATGTGTTCTCTCCTCCTGTCCCTTGCCAGGATTAGGGGACCCTTTCTATTGGCCCTCCCACTGTTTTGACATTGTATGATGGTAGATTGGCTAGTAAGGAAATAGGGGGGACTAGTACCAATGGGTTGATTGTTAAGAAGAAAAGTAGTTCTTCCCTGAGTGACATTTGTATTGGTAGTCCAACAGTGGTTAAATTCAAACTACCTAGTCCCTCAACTAGTATTTACCCTGAGAATGTTTCTAGTAGTTCCAATAAGGGAAAGGAGAGAGTGCCTAAAATCCCTCTTATGAAGGATTTTACTAGAGCGGTGATTTATGATGTTTTAAGGAAGAAGATGGTGAGAATAACATGCCTAAAATGATATCTGCTGACTTAGGGTTAGATGACTTGCATGACTATAAAGAGCCCCCTTTGGGGTTCTCTAGATGGATAAGGCTCATGCTTTGTACTCCATTCGGGTCCAAAGATGGGCCTTTCACGGGATAAAGAGTCTCAATCTAAAATACAAGGATTTTTCAGCTAAGTTTCAGGAAATGCAATAGAAGGTGGAGACCTCGAGCAAGATTCAAGATGTAGGGTCTTTGTCTCTCTGGTCACCTAAGGAGAAGAAATTAGTGTTGGATTATGTGGAAGCTGAGGGTAATGCAAGAAATGTCTTGGAGGGAAAGTTGGATGGTCTTACTATAGGGTGGAAAAAATTGAGGACACCCTTAAAGATATTCTCAAGCACAACCTAAATATAATTAAGACTACCTCAGAGAATATGAGAACTCTGGTCGCAATACTAGAAAATAATATTGAGAATGACTCAAATAATGTGGATAGTGAAAAGGAGGTGTTGGTGATGGAGGTCTCTAGGCCTATGAAGAGAACTAGAGCCCACACTAAGAAAAAAAAAGCCACTCTTCCCCAGAGATTGAAGATCTAAAGAAGGTGGCTCTCAAGATGTCTCAGATGGAAGATGAGGTGGCTCACACCCTGAACAACTTGGCCTAGGGATGCTTTCTCCTAGTTTCCTATTTTTGTTGTTTCTTTTTGGTTGGCTCGTGTCTACTGGGTGTTTGTTGTTTTTTTGGTGTTCTATTGGTTTTTGGCCTTTTGTCTCTTTCCAACTTTTTTTGTCTAGTTGTGCTTAGTATTTACCATCTTCAGCTGTCTCTTGTAAAGGGTTTTGGGGCCCCTTCAAAACCTATTTTTTCCTTATTCAAAAACTTAGTGTAAAATTTTGACCTCTACAAAATATGAGGAAATCACCTCAAAGGATCACTTTTGATCAAAAAACTTTAAATTATCATCTTCTACATTGTATAATGAACAAAAAGGTGGTGAAAATATGATAGAATACATTTATTATGCTTGATAAAAATTTCAACACCATGAAAAAGCATTTGTTTGTTGGATAATGTACATAAATCATATAAGAATCAGATAGTGTAGGAATAAAACATAGTGTTGGTCCCATTGAGAGAGGGGGGAGAATAATAAAAATAAAAACTTAAACATTTAAAACTGAACTCACTGATTCACTCGGTAATAGTGAATACAATAAATGACCAATTCACCAATAAACTCAAAAAACATAAGAAACAATACATCTCACGTATGTAAATCAATCATTCAAACTTAGCAACATCAGATTAACTCATATAACTCTAGATTTAATTCAATTGACACCAAATTTAACAAGGAAACCCAATTTGGGAAAAACCCCTATGGGAATTGTAACCAACAATAAAAATGTACCCTTTTGAAGTATGCTCGGTTAAGAACTTATCTTGTTAAAGTTTACCAACACATTTGCTAAATGTGGCCTTGTTAGGGGATTTACCTGAGATCTTTTAAGATCTTCACCCTGTTAGGAGTGGCCTTATTAGAGGTCTTTAAACACTCTTTTAGAATGTCACCTAAGTCTAGGTTTTACAAATATGACTATTAAATCCACTCAGTTAAGAGATTTATTTGTTACAAATATTAATAAGAAATATTAAACTTTGATTTGTAAATATAGAAACTACCTTTTCTTATGTCAGATTATTTATGCTCATTTGAATACTAGCATCACATACTCCATTGATCTCTTTCTCAAACTGTAGATTCTTCAATCTCTGTTTCTTTGTTCTTCTCGGTAAATGTTGTTCTTTAGCTTCTCCTTCTTCTTTGTTCAATTCGCCAGTAGCTTGTTCTATGTTCATACTTCTCATTCTTTATATAGACATGTAATTTTTCCTCTTAATCTCTTTAATTTGAATTTCCTTCATTTACGATCAGTTGTTCTATCATCTTCTTCATATTTTGCAACTCGGTAAAACATCTCACTTTTACCTCGGAACTTGAACTTTTCTTGGAACTCTTCACAATTCATTTTAACTGCTTGATATTCACCTTAGATCTTCACATTGAATTTTCCCATTCAAAGATCTTGTAAAAAACATCATTTAATTCATTTCCTCATCCATCTCATTATCGCTTCACATTAAATTTGATCTTGTCATTATTTAATATCAGTATCATGTACTCGATAAACCTTGGTTTGCACCTCGGTAAGTAACTTCATTCACTGCTCGATATCTAACTCATCTTTGGTGCTTGGTGCTTTACTTTCACTCGGTGCTTCATAACTTGTGACAAACTCACATAAAATTCTACTGACTCACTCAGTCTAGCTCAGTAAAGTAACTATTTTAGTCATAAATTAACTCATTGCACTTTCCGACTTGATCAATCAAATGTACCAACATGATAACATCAAATATATAGTAGAAAACAACTATTACTTCATCATTGTTTGATCTATATTTGTCACTCATTTAACTTCTCCTCTTAAGATATGGTAACATAATAAAAATTAATTAATCAATCGCTTGACATCAATGACAAAACAATAAGTGATCTAACCATTTCTACAATCATGATACTCGATATCACTCGGTCTGCATCATCTCCATCAGATATACATCAGTTAGTCAACAATCTCCCTCTTTGGCATTGATGGAAACCACTTTAATAGTGTTATGAAAATTGACGATGGCAGTTGTCAAATTCATAATTGTACTCCCTCTGAGTGGATATTCTGTTTCCACTTTGATCTCTAATCTGAATCTCCCTCTTGGATAAATATTTTGTTTTTATAACATAAATTCTAAATCTCCTTCATGAGTAACTATTAGAAATTCATTCTCTCTCAATATCAATATCTGCCTAAAGGATAAATTTCATCAATTCATTCTCTCCATCTTTGACAACAATGCCAAAAAAGTCATACTCTTCAAAACTTGTTCCAGTAGTGGATTATACCTGGCATGTACTCATAAATCATTACATACAAAAATCTTTTCACAACTTTAGGAATCACTTAAAGTGTGCCATACTAACATTAATTTAGAAATAGATATTCTAATGAAATATAGAATTAATACAACATGCTTCATGCTCTTTAGTGAATATTGGATAGGGGAAGAACCCCTAATTTACCTCTGAGATACTCAAAAGCATATTTAGGTAGTGGCTTTGTAAAGATATCAGCCAATTGTTCCATTAAATTCATATATTCCAATCTCACATTATTCCCTTGAACTTGTTCTCTCAAGTAGTGACACTTGATAGAAATGTGCTTTGTCTTTGAATGCATAACTGGGTTTTTTGATATATTAATAGCACTTGTATTATCACAACAAATAGTAACCAGATCTATGATATCTTCTTGCATACCTTCAATTAATTTCTTAATCCATACCATGTTTGCACAATTCATAGCAGCAATAATATATTTAGCCTCGACAATAGACTATGAAATACAACTTTGTTTCTTGCTCAGCCATGTAACCAATCTTTCACCTAGAAATAATGCACCTCCACTAGTACTTTTTTTGTCATCAATATTTCCAGCTTAATTTGTATTAGTGTAGACTTGCAGATCAAAAGTACCTCTTTTTTGTACAATAAACAAAAATCTTATGTGCCTTTCAAAAATCTAAAAAATTCTCTTTACTGTAGATATATGTGTTTCCTTCAAATTAGAAAAAAATCTTGCAACAATTCCAACAATGTGTCTTATATCAGGTCTGTTGTGAACAACATACTGCAATTTACCAATCATGGATTGGTAAAGAGTGTTATCCACCTCTTGTGTTTCATCCTCTTTAGTAAATTTATATCCAATAACCATAGGTGTTCCAACAGGTTTGGAATCTTCCATACCAAAATTTTTTAGAATCTCTTTGATATACTTGGCTTGTGTAATATATATTCTTCCATTAACTTTCTATATCTGTAGACCTAGAAAGAAATTAAACTCTCCAATCATTTACATCTCAAACTCTTTTCTCATTTCATCAAAAAATCCTTTACATAAATTTTCATTGCCTCCAAAAACAATATCATCAACAAAAATTTCAGCAATCAAAACTTTATTATCACTGTCACATTTCAAGTAAACATTACCGTTATCACTTGTTTCTTTGAAATCCTATGTTTATTAGATAAGAGTGAAATCTCTCATACCATTCTCGAGGTGCTTGTTTCAACCCATATAAATCTTTATGTAACTTACATACCTTGTTCTTGTTTGTGTTCTCTATAAATCCATCAGTTTTCTCAATGTATACTTCTTCTTCAAGTATCCCATTAAGAAATGTAGACTTAACATTCATATGATATACCTTGAATCCTTTGTAAGTAGCACATGCTAGAATTATTCTAACTCCTTCCAATCTAGCAATAGGTGAAAAAGTATCTCTATAGTCAATACCTTCTTCTTGTGCATAACCTTTGCAAACCAATCTAGCTTTATTTCTGATAACTTCTCCATGCTCATTTAGTTTGTTTCTGAAAATCCATTTAGTACCAATAAATTTTTTATCTTTGGGCCTAGGTATTAATTCCCATGTCTTGTTCTTCTCAATTTGACCATATTCTTCTTTCATTCCTTTCATCCAATCTTCATTATCTAGTGCATCCTTAATTTTCTTAGGCTCAAATGTAGATATCAAACATGTATTGTCTCTTACCTTGCTTCTGGTAATCACTCCGACGTCCTTATTTCCAATAATATTTCTTAGGTAATGGTGCCTTCTCACATACTTTTCCAAAATAGGCTCGGTAGCTCTTGGTGCTTCAACATCAACATTCGGTTATGGAACTCCTTGTTCATCTTCCTCCTCGGTAGGTGCTCTTGGTAAGGTATCAGGGACATCATGTTGTACATAAAAAAACTTATCATAATATTCAAGTTCCTTCTTACTATCCTCATCATTCCTTTCTGCAAATTCATCAATTCTTACATTTGCACTTTCCACCATTTTGTTAGTAACCTTGTTCAAACATTTGTAGGATTTACTCCTTGTAGAATATCCTAAGAAAATCCCTTCTCCTTTTGAATCAAATTTTTCGTCTCTAGAATCTTTTAGAGTATAGAATTTTCTCCAAAATTTTTTAAAGTAACTAAAACTAGGTTTGTGTTCATACTAGATTTCATGAGGTGTCTTGTTGGTACCTTTCTTCATTTGTACTCAGTTCAGTGTATAAACAACAGTACTCACAACTTCTCTCCAAAAGTTCAGTGACACCTTTTTCAATCATCAATGTCCTAGCACAATCAACAATAGATCTATTTCTTCTCTTAGAAATCTCATTCTACTGTGGTGTCCTTAGAGCTGACAACTGTCTCTTAATCCCATTCTCATTGTAGACACCTGAAATTATCCATTCACACTTTAATATTAATTCTTATTAATATTTTCCCTTAACATTATAGTTGATTTTAATTAATTAACTATATTGTTATATTCCTCTATCTATTTAATTTAATTTAGTTTAATTTAATAAATTTATTTTCCCTTTGTATTTAAATTTTATTTAAATACTGTAATATGTTAAATTCAATTTAATATATTATCCCTTCATTTCTTAATATAAAATAAATTGTATTTATTCTATTCCTCGACTAGCTTAATGTTCTTCTAAACTTGGATTAAATTAAAATAATTTTAATTTAATCCTCTTTTCACTTTTTCCTAATCTTTCTTTTTGCTAAATATTCCTCTAATCTTGATTAAAGGTGGATTACCTCTAATCATGTGCACAATCACCTTTTCCAAGGTAGCCACCTCCCCATCTCTTTTCTCCTCCAATCATTTCAAATTCCTCTTTTCCTCTAAAAGTGAAGTTTGACTTTTTCATCTTTTGCATCTTAATCTTGGCCATCCATTCTTTTGCCTCTTAATCTCCTTCAATCCCACCAAAACCCTACCTAACCTTCAATCTTAGCCACTCATTTTCCACCTCTTAATCCCAGCCCTCCATTTTCATAAGAAAATCTATAAAATAGGAGGCTTCTCCTCATAATAATAATGGATCATCTCTCATAAGTTGTTATGCTACTGGAATGTGAGCAACCACATACCTTTTACAACAACATTATCAAACTTTATCATTTTGGGAGGTTTGCATTGCATGTTTTTATGTTGAATTAGTTTATGGTTCTCTCTTTTTTCATTTCATCATATTTGCATGCTTCTTTATCCACATCATTTGAGGCATATGTGATAATGTAGGAACGAGTATAGTTGTTTATGCTTGTTTCTTATTTTTATTTTTACATATTACATTTTGGAATGCCCGGTGGGACCCCTTTGTCCTTGTTATATCTATATTTTTAGAGGCTTTTCTAACCTTGTATTGTTGTTTTATTCTATTTTTTCAAGGCTAACCCTTGTGCAGGTTGAGTTGAAGACAAAACCCTAGGATTTTTTGAAGATTTGATCATATCTTACAAAGGGCTATGAATTTGTCTATGAAATTGTTTTTGCAAGTTGGGAATGATGGATAGAAGTCTCAGTCTGAAACTCATATTTTTTGGATCCTTGTTTCGTGAGTTATAATTTTTTTATGGTTTTTCATAACAATTAATTTCTGGTCGCAAATGAGCAATTATTTTGGAAAAATTTTATATTTTTGGAAAGCTATGAAAATTATAAATGAGTTCTATTCTTTGTGTTTTTATTTTTGATGACCAATAATGGCAAAAATATCCAATCTTTGAAAACTGGTATGTTTTGGAAAATAGGGTCCCTAGGGCACAAAATAAGGTATTTTTCAAAAATTCTTACATTTTTGGAAAGCTCTCAGATTTTTAGCTGGGGGCTCTTCTTTACATTTATATTTTGGGGCCAAAATGATACCAAACAAATTAGATCTTGTTGACTAGGTCAAATTTTTTTTTATTTTTTATTTTTAATTTGTAATTTCTATGATGAGCTTGCATTTTGTTTGCACATAGTTCAAGGTACCATAAGGTCACTTTATTTATTTGGGAAATGGTCTATTATTATTTTTAATGACATGTGGAATCAAATTTTTGATGATGGGATTATCATATTTTTCATGATTTCACACACTTGATTGGAGTTTATGAAGACAACTTGGAGCTCATGATAGTGGGTCAAAGGAGCATTAAATAAAATAAAATTGGAAAGCGTGAAATCAAGGTGCACATATTCTAAACCCTCTTATTTAAATTGTAAAAAGTAATCATAGTCTTTTTTTTCATCATAAATCATTTCTTGCTTTTGGTCAACTTGTTTGGTGTGTCTTCCTCACGTTGAAAAAAGGGCTTAAAATTAATCACTCACATTTGGATTTGGGCTTAAAATGAATCCCTTTTTCTTTTAATCCCCAAGATTTTCTTATTTATGTTTTCTTCTTGCATCCTTGTTAAGGAGTTTGAGGGGAACATAAATAAGAGATCTTGCTTTTTTATTTTTTAGGAGGCCTTCTTGGGGATTTGATCACCTCAAGGGATGACCTCAACTCCTGTGTTTTGGCAAAGTATAAATATCGGGAGGTGAATCCAAAGAAACCTCTCTTGGAAGTGGAATCTTGTCATTCTTGGCTAAGCCCCAAATAACTTTATACCTTTGGGAAGTGAAGGTGGAGATTTCGGTTACCTTCTCCTCCCGAATGTGTGGCATTATTCTCTTTCATCTATAGATTTGGGCCTCACATACCTTGCGTATATAGAGGACATTCCATTAGTTGAGCTTGAATTGGATTTCTAGTGTGTTTGATGTGCTAGATTGTTTAAAACCTTCCCCATTTACAGCCAAAAGGGGACACACCATCCAAATTGAGCCTTAGGATTTTTGTCTGGTATATAATTCCATTATTTTCTTACATTTTAAATTCAAAAAATCCAAAAACATCATAACATTCAAAATCCAAAAAAAAAAGCATAAAGTTTGAAAATACAAAAATATTATAAAACTTAAAGAAATAAAAAAAACATCATAAAAAACTCAAAAACTCAAAAAAATCAAAACATTGCAAAAAAAAAAAAAAAAACCATCTTGTTTAAGTCTAGTCATCCGTCAAGTCAAGCTTTCCACATCATCTTCACATAACCTCTTCCATCTATCAACTTCATCTTCATTATCTTCTTACTTCTTATCCTAGTCACTCTATTAATCATCAAAATCATTTTTCTACATCTTTAATCATAATCCATATCCTAATCATCTTTTATTCTATCTTAATCATCCTAATCATTTATATTCTTCCTAATCATCTTATTCATTCCTCTAATATTAATCATACCTAATCCATTCATAATCCATCATTTAGGACCCTCATCCTAATAAAATTTCCTAATCCAATCAAGGTCCTAATCATCCTTCTTATCCCAATCATTCAAATCATTTCATCATCTTCCTAATCATTCCATCAAATTCCTAATCTTCATCCTAATCATTCTTCATAATCTACATCTTCATCCACTTTCTTAACCTAATCTCATCATTCATCTTCCATTCAATCTAATTACATCATCATTCTTCTAATCCAATTCACTAGTCAACCTAATATCATTCTATAAAATCCTAATCTAATTCATCTTTGATGAAGGGGACTCCCCTTAATACCAAAAATACACAATAGAAACAGAGAGAAACAACACAAATTTGCAAGAACAAAAAATTGGCTTCTTATTGGCTCCACAAATGTGGAATTACAAACTTTATAATTATAATATCAAAAGCCACATGGGCATCCCTTACAATAATCTGTAGGACAAAGCCTCCAATAACCACCCCGAACTGCCCTAGAAAAGACTACGAGCCTTCCTTAAATAGGCAATTTTCCACCGCCCGAGAAGGTTCCAAAAATCTAGCCATTAAGGCTGACTACCCTTAGCATTTAATTATTTTTCACTTTTATTACAAAAGGGTTGGCTTTAAATATTTACAAAATATGAGATTAGGTAGCCCAACTTCTGGAAGCCATAACTTTTGAATCGTAGCTCCGATTGGCTATTATAACCACTTTCCTGAAAGGGGAGATCATGAACTACAGTGGTTGATAGGAAAAGCGCCAGTCAGCCGGGGGTTCGACCTCGATCCAGAGCCTCTAAGGTCCTGAAAATTGAGCTCAAGGGTTTCACACCCTAAATTCTCAACAGTAAATCCTTAATAACTTTGCCAATACAGATGCTATGAAAATGAAACTCAACTGGCATGCTTATATGAATAAGATGATCCTTCACCTGAAAAATTAGAACATTCTGAGTTCAAATGGCCAACTTACTAAAAATAGAAAGTTTCCAAAAAATAGCAGCTTTGTACAAAATAACCCTTTTTGAATAGAAAACACATATTTTTGGGTGATGCAAGATTGCCCTTACACCTAGGATGTTCCTGCATCTGACACCTAGGGTAATTTGAGAAGTGACCCTATCACATCTCAGGTGTGTAGAGGAAAACCAAGACTATCAACCTCCTCCTTTGTCAGCCATTAGGAATCTTCTACAGGTTGTCCTCTCCAGTTGACCAGATACTCTTCATATGTCCTGTTCCTTGTGCTTCTGCCAACACGACTATCTAGTATATCTTCAATCTCCTTGGTAGCTAAAGTAGTAGCTAGAATACTCCATTGTACTTCTATGACCTCGCCTTCAACACCCCCTTCATGGTACTCTATAAAATCTGTAATGTTAAATACTGGTGAAATATTCAACTTAGTAGGCAATTCTACCTCATAAGAATTTACTGAATCATGCTTCTTCAGTATCTTACATGGCCCAAACTTATTCATTTTCAAATTTTTATATGTACCAACTAGAAATCGCTCCTTCCACAAATGAACCATGACATCATCCCCAATCTGAAATTCTTTATGCCTCCTTCTCTCATCTGCCTTAGCTTTATACTGTGCATTCATATTGGTAATGTGCTTCCTCACCTCCTCATGGATGTTCTTAAAATGTTCTGCAAAATCCTCAGCTTCAACACTACTTATCTCTCCTTTTTCTATCTTCCTCAACTCTGAAGCATTTCTGGGACTACCTCCAAATACAATCTGGAATGGTGATTTACCAGTGCTCCTGTTGACAAAATTATTGTATGCAAATTCTTCCTGTGGTAAAATTAAATCCCAACATGTTGGCTTATCTCCAACCAAACATCTCAGCAAATTCCCCAAACTCCTATTCACCACCTCTGTATGTCCATCAGTTTGTGGGTGATGTGATGAGCTGAACTTCAAGCCTATCTTCAACTTCTTCCACAATGTGCGCCAGAAATATCCAACAAACTTAGTGTCTCGATCTGAAACTATACTCTTTGGCAGACCATTTAGTCTCACCACTTCTTTGAAAAACAATTCAGCCACATGAATAGCATCATTAGTCATCTTACAAGGAATAAAATGTGTCACTTTGAAATCCTGTCAACCACCACAAAAATTGAATCATGTCCCCGCTGAGTCCTTGGTGAACCAAGAACAAAGTCCATACTGATATCCTCCCAAGGCTTCTCTGGTACAAGTAATGGCTGATATAATCCTGTATTATGCTTTGCTCCTTTTTCCATTTGACATACTCTACAACTCTGTACAAACTTCTTGACATCTTGCTGCAACTGTGGCCAATGATAATTCTCGTTAATCAGAGAAAGGATTTTCTCTCGACCAAAATGTCCAACCAATCTTCCGCTATGCTTCTCCTTGATGAGATTCTCCCTCATATAACTTCATGGAATGCACAACTAGCTCCCTCTGAATAACATTCAATCCTGAATGATGAAGTCCAGCCACTTCATTATGTCTAGAGTAACAGGTTCTGTACAAGCTTTTCAAGCTTCACCAAAATCAGGATCCTCTAGATACAAACTCTTGAGTTCCTTGAACCTAACCACCTCAATCTGCATCTTTGTTAGCAAAAGTTTCCTTCTGCTAAGAGCATTTGCAACTTTGTTAGACTTTCCACTCCTGTATTTCAAAACAAAAGTGTAACTCTACAAAAATTCAACCCCTTTCAAATGTCTTTGATTCAACTTTCCTTGACTATTCAAATATTTCAAAGCTTGATGATCAGTATACAAAACAAACTCCTTAGGAAGTAGATAGTGTCTCCACTTCTTTAATTCTTGAATTATAGCATAAAATTCCTGATCATAAACAAAATATATTCTCTTGGCATCATTTAACTTCTCATTGAAATATGCAACAAGTTTACCTTGGCTCAAAACAGCTCCTATTCCAGTACCACTAGCATCACAGTATACTCGAAACACCTTATTAAAATTAGGAAGTGCTAAAATAGGTTGTTCTGTAGCTTTTTGTTTTAATAGCTCAAAACTCTTCTCAGCCCCTTTAGTCCATTTAAACTCTTTCCTATCCCCTCTCATTGTTTCAATCAAGGGACCACAAATACTGCTAAAAATTTGGATAAACTTTCTGTAAAAGCTAGCCAAACCATGAAATGATCTTACCTCAGTAGCACTCCTTGGAGTAGGCCATTCTAGGATAGCCTGCACTTTCTTTGGTTCCATTTTCAGTCCTTCTACTGAAACTACAAATCCCAAATACACTAACTCCTTCACAAAACTGCACTTCTTCAAATTAATCAACATTTTTTCTTCGCTCAACTTCTCTAAAACCCTATGAATATGCATTAGATGCTTCTCCAATGTCTTACTAAAGATCAGAATATCATCTAGGTAAGAAATGACAAACTTACCCAAAAATTCTTTCAAGACCTCATTCATGAGCCGCATGAAAGTGCTTGGTGCATTGGTTAGCCCAAAGGGCATGACCAACCACTCAAAAAGTCCCTACTTTGTTTTGAAGGCAGTCTTCCATTCATCTCCTTCTCTGATCTGAATCTGGTGATATCCACTCTTCAGATCTATCTTTGAGAAGTACACAACTCCACTCAAACAGTCCATAATATTATCCATCCATGGTAATGGAAATCTGTACTTGATTGTGATCTTGTTGATAGCCCTAGAATCTGTGCACATCCTCCATTCTCCATTCTTCTTTGGTGCTAATACTACTGGTACAACACATGGACTGAAGTTCTCATGAATCAAACCCTTCTGCAACAACTCTTGCACTTGTCTATTCAATTCTTTACTTTCTGCTAGTGTCATTCTGTGTGCTGCCTTATTTGGCAAACTAGCTCCTGGGATCAATTCCATCTGATGACTGATCTTCCTTACTAGTGGTAATCCATCAGGCACATTATCAGATACAATATCCTAAAACTCATTCAATAGATCTGCAACTTCTATAGGCACATCTTCTACTTCCTCTTTACTATCTTTTGGAATTAAGGAAAAACACATATTCTCATGCTTCATACCCTCTAGGAATTTTCTTCCATCAACAAAAGTTATTCTTGCATTACTACATACCTTTTCTTCTGTATTGTTCAATGGTTTTAGCTTATGTCACACTCCATCCTTTGTCAGGGAATATGTATTTGCACGACCATCATGTATAGTATGCCTATCAAACTACCATGGCCTTCCTAGTAACATATGAGAAGCATCAATAGGTATGATATCACATAGTACCCCATCATAGTACCTTCCAATCTTGAACTTTACTAGGCACTGTTCATTAACCATGACCTTGTGGTCATCCTACACCCAGGCGTTCTGGTATGGATGTGGGTTTTTCTTCCTCTTGAGATTCAAGTTTGTGACCAGCTCTTCTGACTCCAGATTGTCAGTACTTCTGCTATCAATAATCACATCACAACACTTATTCTCACACTTGCACCTAGTGCGAAACAAGCTCCTCCTTTGCTCAGGTTCATTTTCACCACTCATCAGGACTCTTCTGTTAACTAGGACTTCTCCTCCTTTAGAATCTTTAGAATGATATGATTTTGCATCTTAATCCACATGTGTGACTCTAGCCTGGCTGTCATTTCTCCTATCTGCCCTTCCTTGATGTTGAGGACATTCATATGCCCTATGACCTTCTTCTCCACAGTGAAAACATGTTCCACGGAAGCCTCCTCTTCCTGATCCTTGTCCTCGTCCTCTTCCTCTTTGATCTCTATTATTTTGATTGAAATTATTTCCCCTCTGACCTTGACTACTACTGGTGTCATCCTTCTTTTTTTGATCTTCATTTTGGCCTCCATAATATCGTCCACCAGATATTCCACCACGACCTCTTTTGCTTTGCCTGCTTTCAAACTTCTTGTTCAATTTTTCCTCTACCTTTAGGGAAAATTGGTAGGCCTCTTCAATACTATTCATTTGGATCATTTTTAACTACTCTTGAATTCTCAGCCTCAACCCATTAAGGTAATAGGAAACTTTCTCCTTGTCAGCTTCTGCATGGCCTGTTCTAATGAGGATTCGATAGAACTCCTCCATATACTCCTGGACAGATTTCCCTGCTTGCTTCAAACCTTGCATTTTCTTCAGTAGATCAAGCTCATAATCAACAAGAATGAACTGTTGCTTCAATTTATCCACCATCCAATCCCATCTTGTGATTTTCTCCTTTCCTCTTCTATTTCACTCCAAGTGAATCCCCTGCCACCAGATCTTCGCATGACCCTTCAGTCTAGCCTTCGCAAATTTGACCCTATCAGGATCCTCAATATCTTCATATTCAAAATATTCTTCTATTTCATTGATCCAATCGATCAACTCTTCTGGGTTAAGATTTCTGGCAAATGTGGGAACATCAAGCTTAGGTCTTTTCCCGATCTTGGAAATGGCTCGAAAAAGCCTTTCCTCCTCTTGGTTCAGAATTTTGCCTTCTTGATTAAAATCTCCTTCTACTTCGGCTTCATCCTCACTTTCCTCTCTTACAGAAAGATTCATTCCTCTGCAAATCTCTTCCTGCAATTCTTGTACTTGTCTCTAGATGGCTCTAAATTTAGGTGGCACACCTTCGGCTCTTCTGCCATGCTCCCTTCGTGGAGGCATTTTTGTACTTATCATTGAAACACTAACCATGGTCTTGGTACAAACTGCCTCACAGTTGGCAATCTGTCTACACACTCAGGAATTTCTTGCTCTGACACCACTTGATGAAGGTGACTCCCCTTAATACCACAAATACACAATAGAAATAGAGAGAAACAACAAAAATTTGCAAGAACAGAAAATTGGCTTCTTATTGGCTCCACAAATATGGAATTACAAACTTCAGAATTATAATATCAAAAGCCACATGGGCATCCCTTACAATAATTTGTAGGACAAAGTCTCTAATAACCACCCCGAACTACCCTAGAAAGGACTATAGGCCTTCCTTAAATAGACAATTTTCCACTGCCCGAGAAGGTTCCAGAAATCTAGCCATTAAGGTTGACTACCCTTAACATTTAATTATTTTTCACTTTTATTACAAAAGCGTCGACTTTAAATATTTACAAAATATGAGATTAGGTAGTCCAACTTCTAAAATCCATAACTTTTGAACTGTAGCTCCGATTGGCTATTATAAACACTTTCCAAAAAGGGGAGATCGCGATCTACAGTGGTTGACAAGAAAAACACTAGTTAGCTGGGGGTTCAACCTCGATCTAGAGCCTCTAAGGTCCTGAAAATTGAGCTCAAGGGTTTCACACCCTAAAATCTCAATAGTTAATCCTTAATAACTTTGCCAATATAGATGCTATGGCAATGAAACTCAACTGTTATGCTTATATGACTAAGATGATCCTTCACCTAAAAAATTAGAACATTCTGAGTTCAAATGGCCAACTTACTAAAAATGGCAAGTTTCCAAAAATAGCATCTTTGTACAAAATAGCCCTTATTGAATAGAAAAAACATATTATTGGGTGATGCAAGATTGCCCTTACACCCAAGATGCTCCTGCATCAGAACCCATGGTAATTTGAGAAGTGACCCTGTCACGTCTTAGGTGTGCAGAGGAAAATCAAGACAGTCAACCTCCTCCTTTTTTAGGCATGATGAATCTTCTACAGGTCATCCTCTCCATTTGACTAGATACTCTCCATATGTCTTGTTCCTTGTGCTTCTGCCAACATGACTATCTATTATATCTTCAATCTCCTTGGTAGCTGAAGTAGTAGCTGGAATACTCCATTGTGCTTCTGTGACCTCGCTTTCAACACCCCCTTCATGGTACTCTGTCAAATCTGTAATGTTAAATACTAGTGAAATATTCAACTCAGTAGGCAATTCTACCTCATAATCATTTCCTGAGTCATGCTTCTTCAGTATCTTACATGGCCCAAACTTCTTCATTTTCAACTTGTTATATGTACCAACTAGAAATCACTCCTTCCGCAAATGAACCATGACTTCATCCCCAACCTGAAATTATTTGTGCCTCCTTCTCTCATCCGCCTTAGCTTTAAACTGTGCATTCATCTTGGTAATGTGCTTCCTCACCTCTTCATGGATGTTCTTCAAATGTTCTGCAAAATCCTCTGCTTCAACACTGCTTATCTCTCCTTTGTCTATCTTCCTCAACTCTGAAGTATATTTGGGACTACTTCCAAATACAATCTGGAATGGTGATTTACCAGTTCTCCTGTTGACAAAATTATTGTATGCAAATTCTTCCTATGGTGAAATCAAATCCCAACCTGTTGGCTTATCTCAAACCAAACATCTCAGCAAATTCCCCAAACTCCTATTCACCACCTCTATCTATCCATCAGTTTGTGGATGATGTGATGAGCTGAAATTCAAGTGTGTCTTCAACTTCTTCCATAATGTGCACTATAAATATCCAACAAACTTAGTGTCTTGATCTGAAACTATACTCTTTGGTAGACCATGTAGTCTCACCACTTAATTGAAAAACAATTCAGCCACATGAATAGCATCATTAGTCTTCTTATAGGGAATGAATGTGTCATCTTTGAAAACCTTTCAACCACCACAAAAATTGAATCATGTCCCTGTTGAGTCCTTGGTGAACCAAGAACAAAGTCCATACTAATATCCCCCCAAGGCTTCTCTGGTACAGGTAATGGCTGATACAATCTTGTATTATGCTTTGCTCATTTTTCCATTTGACATACTCTACAACTCTGTACAAACTTCTTGACATCTTGCTACAACTGTGGCCAATGATAATTCTCTCTAACCAGAGCAAGGGTTTTATCTCAACCAAAATGTCTAGCCAATCCTCCGCTATGCTTCTCCTTGATGAGATTCTCCCTCATAGAACTTCATGGAATGCACAACTGGCTCCCTCTGAATAACATTGTATCCTGAATGATGAAGTCCAGCCACTTCTTTCTGTCTAGAGTAACAGGTTCTGTACAAGCTTTTCAAGCTTCACCAAAATCAGGATCCTCTAGATACAAACTCTTGAGTTCCTTGAACCCAACCACCTTGATCTGCATCTCTGTTAGCAAAAGTTGCCTTCTGCTAAGAGCATCTGCAACTTTGTTAGACTTTCCACTCCTGTGTTTCAAAACAAATGTGTAACTCTGCAAAAATTCAACCCAATTTCAAATGTCTTTGATTCAACTTTCCTTGACTATTCAAATATTGCAAAGCTTAATGATCAGTATACAAAACAAACTCCTTAGGAAGTAGATAGTGTCTCCACTTCTTCAATGCTTGAATTATAGCATAAAATTCCTGATCATAAACAAAATATTTTCTCTTGGCATCATTTAACTTCTCACTGAAATATGCATCATGTTTACCTTCTTGGCTCAAAACAGCTCCTATTCTAGTACCACTAGCATCACAATCTACTTGAAAAACCTTATTAAAATTAGGAAGTGCTAAAACAGGTTGTTCCGTAACTTTTTGTTTTAACAGTTCAAAACTCTTCTCAGCCCCTTTAGTCCACTTAAATTCTTTCCTATCCCCTCTCATTGTTTCAGTCAAGGGACCACAAATACTACTAAAATTTCTGATAAACTTTCTGTAAAAGCTAGCCAAACCATGAAATGATCTTACCTCAATAGCACTCCTTGGAGTAGGCCATTCTAGGATAGCCTGCACTTTCTCTGGTTCCATTTTCAGTCCTTCTGCTGAAACTACAAATCCCAACTACACTAAATCCTTCTTCACAAAACTGCACTTCTTCAAATGAATCAACAATTTTCTTCCCTCGACTTCTCCAAAACCCTATGAATATGCATTAGATGCTCCTCCAATATCTTACTAAAGATCAGAATATCATCTAGGTAAACAATGACAAACTTACCCATAAATTCTTTCAAGACCTTATTCATGAGCCGCATGAAAGTGCTTGGTACATTGGTTAGCCCAAAGGGCATGAGTAACCACTCAAAAAGTCCCTCCTTTGTTTTGTAGGCATTCTTCCATTCATCTCCTTCTCTGATCCGAATCTGGTGATATCCACTCTTCAGATCTATCTTTCAGAAGTACACAGCTCCACTCAAATAGTCCATAATATCATCCATCCATGGCAATAGAAATCTATACTTGATTGTGATCTTGTTGATAGCCCTAGAATATGTGCACATCCTCCATTCTCCATTCTTCTTTGGTGCTAATATTGCTGGTACAACACATGGACTCAAGCTCTCATGAATCAAACCCTTCTGCAACAACTCTTGCACTTGTCTGTTCAATTCTTCACTTTCTGCTGGTGTCATTCTATGTGCTACCTTATTTGGCAAACTGGCTCCTGGGATCAAGTCCATCTGATGACTGATCTTCCTTACTGGTGGTAATCCATAAGGCACATTATCGAATACAATATCATAAAACTCATTCAATAGATCTCCAGCTTCTACAGGCACATCTTCTACTTCCTCTTTACTGTAAGGAAACTTAGGTGCGGAAACAGCTTCCTACGCTAATCTCTATAGGAAAGTATTGTGCAAATTCTTTTCAATCCTTACAATTACAGATTCATTAACTACTTTAACAAAGATATTGCAAC
>MU225655.1:364059-382471 GCA_018584345.1 Thuja plicata | reverse complement strand
TTGACTAGCTTCTCATCTAACACAAATACAGAAACAAACATAATGTACAAAGTGGATGCTTCTTGACTGTCACAATCCATCTAGCAGATTATCAGAGTCAAGAAGCACCCATATTATCTAACAGAAAAAAATAACACTTTACAGAAGTCTGATCAGAATAACAGAACACACAAAGTACAGACAAACTTCTTTATATTAAAAATACAGAAGATTACAATATGCTTGGCTATTCTATTCTGTCTCTGTCACTAGCTAACTATCAACAACTGATCTAAACTGAACTATCTCCCTTTTCACAGATTCTTCTTCTCTATTTATCTCTGGCTTCTCCTCGATTCTGTAACCCTAGTGGTTACCTGTCGATCTCAGTTCTCCAACTGTTCTCTGTTCTCCATTCTCATTTGCAACCTGTCACCACCTTCTCTGCATGGTTGACACTCTAGTCACCTCTTTTCCTTCGTGTCATTCTCTTTTCTATTTGGCGGTTATGAATTTTCAATGTCCTCTCTAGTTGACACATCAGCATGTTGATCAGTTGACTGTTCTATTTTCCATCGCGTAGTCGTGAGCTGAAATAACCTTTTACATTTTGCTCCGCGACTGAGCGATGACCCGCTCATTGCACTCCCGCAATGTCTTTACCCGTTCTATCTTTTCCTTTGCGACTGAGCGATGAGCTCATGTTGCACACCCGCATTGCATTGTCTTGAGTTATGTTTTCTGCTGCGACTGAGCGATGAGCTCAAGTCGCATACTCGCACTGTTCTGCGTCGAGCTACTCCTTGTTCTACGAGTCGGCGATACACATTGGTCGCGCACTCGCTGCACGTTCATCTGAGCTGCTAATTCCTTCGTGAGTCTGCGATGCACGTCAGTCGCGCACTCGCAACTCTTTCTAACGAGCTGGCCATATCTCGGTGACTGAGCGATGAGCTCAAGTCGCGCACTCACTATGTTTCTACTCGAGCTGTTATCTACTCTGCGACTGAGCGATGGGCTCAGTGTCACGCTATCGCACTGTCTGGAGATGAGCTGCCTTTTCTTCTGCAACTTGGCGATGCATCGGGTGTCGCTCACTCGCACACCATGACTTAACTTATTTGTCTTCGTGACTGAGCGATTGATTTCTCCGTCGCATTGTCGCACCGTGTTTTCTCTGATTGCGAATTGACTCGCGACTGGGCGATGAGCTCCTCGTCGCATTGTCGCGCACTATCTTTTCTACTATCCGTCTGCGACTGAGTGACTAGTTCCTCATCGCACACTCGCTCACTAATCGACTTAACTCATGACTAGCTCGCGAGTGTGTGATGCATTCCTTTTGCTGCTCTCTGCTAGTTCCGCGACTGAGCGACTAGGAAAAATATGACTTGCTCATTGGAAGACTTGTATCAAAACTGTTATCAAAATGTTGGGGCTAGGGTTTTGAGCTAACCCTAGGGTGCTCTGCACCACTTTTCCTATCACAAGATATGGAGCATCATTACCAAATCTAATATAACCTCCATCATGATTTTCCAATGAAATAAGCTTAAGTGTGTCACCATTCATGTGATGTGAACAACCACTATCTATATTCCATGTTTCATTCCCACTTGTGATATTAGGGCTCTTGGTTCTTCTTCATCAGAATAATCTTTTATAGCAACATAAAAAACTTATTTTCCATCATCACTATCAAAAGAATCATCATCACTTAATCCATTAGAAATATGATAAGATTTATTACCTTTATTTTTGTAGTCTTTGTATCTCCTGAACCTTTTTTCTCTTTTGTCCTTATCTTTGTTATCTTTCGCTGGACAATTAGATGCAAAGTGACCAACTTTATCATAATTTAAAAATTTCAAGGGTAACTTACCTAAGTATTTTCCTTTGCCTCTTTGTAGCCTTCTAGCCAACAAAGCTTCAATTTCTCTTTCATTCTCATCACATTGAGTAAATAAATCTTCTATACCTTTAGTACAACTATAAAATTTATCACTAGCACTGCTCAAATATCCATCTCTAGTAGCATCTTTTCTAATCTTTAAAGTAGACTTAAATGCAAATTCAATCTTAGAAGTAGCACACAAACTATTGTCAAAATCATTTAACTCAAATGCAGTTATCTTACCAATAGTATAATCTAGTGAAACATTCATCTAGGGCATAGATCTTAGCTCTTATATAGAAGATAAATGAATAACATAACTCGGTATCAGGGTTATCAACATTTTTCTTTTAACATCATCCTCTATTATGATCCCACTAGCTCCTTTGATAGAATTAACAGTCTCCTTAAGAATTGTACTATAATGTATTATGTTCTCTCCTTCCTTCATCCTCATAGAGTCAAATTTTCATCTTAAGCTTTCTGCTTTTGCCTTCTAAAGATACTGATCTCCACCATAGGTCAAAATAAGCTTATCCCACATTTGTTTCAAAGTAGTGCAACCATATAGCTCATCATATTCTTGGTCTCTAAGTGTAGAATAAATCTCAATCATGACTTGTGTGTGTTCCTATTTCTGTCTTTTATCACTAATAGTCATAGGTGTAGTAGTCAGTGCTACATATTCACTATCAAGAAACTGAATTCCATATTCTCCTACTCCAGACACATGCAAACTCATTCTACTTTTCCATGTAGAGAAATGATTCCTATTGAGTTTTGGTGCTTTCCTTATATACATCTTTAGATCTTGACCCAAGTCCTTTTAAACTTATCACTTCAGAATAACTGAGCTCTAATATCAATTTTTGGTCCCACTAAGGGGGGTGGGGGTGAATTAGACAAATCAAAACTTACACACTTAAAACTGAACTCACTGATTCACTTGGTAATACTGAATACAATAAATAACCAATTCACCAATAAACTCAATAACATAAGAAATAATACATCTCATACATGTAAATCAATCATTCAAACTTAGCAACATTAGATGAACTCATATAACTCTAGATTTAACTTAGTTGAAAGTATATTTAATGAAGAAACCCAATTTAGGAAAAACCTGTGGAAATTGTAACCCATAATAAAAATGTACCCTTCTGAAGTACACTTGGTTAAGAACTTATCCTGTTAAAGATTAGAAAAGACATTTGCTAAATGTGACCCTGTTAGGGGATTTACCTCAGATCTATTAAGATCTTCACCCTATTAGAAGTGGTCTTGTTATAGGTCTTTAAACAATCTTTTGGAATGTTACCTAAGTCTAGGTTTTACAAATAGGATTGTTAAATACACTCAGTTAAGAGATTTCTCTGTTACAAATATTAATAAGAAATAATAAACTTTGATCTGTAAATATAGAAACTACCTTTTCTTGTGTCAGATCCTTTATGCTCAATTGAATACTGATATCACATATCCCATTGTTCTCTTTCTCATACTGTATATTCTTCAATCTCTATTTCTTTGTTTTGCTTGGTAAATGTTGTTCTTCAGCTTCTCTTTTTTCTCTGTTCAATTTGCCAGTAGCTTGTTCTTTGTTCATATTTCTCATTCTTTATATAGACATAATTTTGCCTCTTAATCTCCTTAATTTTCTTTTCCTTCATTTACGCTCAGTCTTTCGATCATCTTCTTCATATTTTGCAACTCGGTAAACCATCTCACTTTTACCTTGAAACTTGAACTTTTCTTAGAACTCTTCACAATTTAGTTTAATCGCTTGATCTTCACCAAAGATATTCACATTCAATTTTCCTATTCATAGATCTTGTAATAAACATAATTTAATTCATTTCCTCATCCATCTCACCATTTATTCATATTAAATTTGATATTATCATCATTTATTATCAGTATCATGTACTTGGTAAAACTTGCTTTTAAAATTGGTAGCTGACTTCATTCACTACTCGGTATCTAACTCAACTTTGGTGCTGTGAGGCCTCACCCCGACCCATCATAACTTTACTGCTCGATCACACTTTGATACTTTATGTTATGATACATTGATACACTTTTTGATTATCCTAACAGAGACTCATGATATTATGTTATGATGATGATTATATTGTTTGGATTACATTTTGATACGGATTATACCTAGAACAGGTAGTTGATTTTGATTATATATGTTTAGACAAGTGAATTAATGAGGAGATCAGATCATGATTAGACTTGACTATTTCATGGATGTTATGTCATGGTGATTAAGGAATTTTTATGTTTTAAACATTTCTGTATGAAAATTCCAATTAGGGACTTAATTCTGCTTATTGATTAATGTTGCTAATTATGAATTGAAAATGTATATTACATGTGATTTTATCATCTTAGACTACTGATGCTCAAAGTTTAGTGTGCAGGAAAGGGAACCATAGAATTATTTGGAGAATCAGGGCTAAACACATGTGAATTGAGTAAGCCAAGGTTTAATCCAAAAAGGGGTTGAAACATCGTTATAATGTGATCTTTGTTGTAAACATAATCTGAATGTGTGTTAATAGTTTAAAATTCATGTTGTTATTTGGACATGTCATTGTGTATGTGATGTGTACTTTGTTTGGTGTCACTTGACACTTGTGTTGTCCATGTGGATGGTGACATGTCAATTAGGTCTTGGGAAAGAATCACCTAACATTTATGATATTATATTAATCCCACTTGCATATAGATGTCTTGTAGGGATCACTTTAAGTTGGAACTAGGATTTAAACTTTAGGGGTACTTTGGAGGGGTTAAGAGTGACCCTAGAGTATATTTTTGACCAAAATTAGTTAACCCTAAGGGAGTACCTTGGGTTAGGGCTAGTTTTTACCTACGGGAGGAACCTAGGTCACCATTATGACTCTCTAAAATGCCTACTTTTCAAAAGTGGCAAAAATAGAAATGGCCACATGTATCTAACTTGTCACACACTCCTTACTAAACTCACAATTAAGAGGGGAGACAAAAAGGCTAGATGTCATGTATCATTATTGCTAAGTCTTGAGTACACTTTTGGGGGTATTTTTAGAGGGTTTTGGGAGACTTAGTGGGTGTTCACCCACTCTCTAATTTTAGAGACAATTAGGGTTTGGATAGAGGAAGGATAAGAATTTGGGCTCTTCTTAAGTTTCATTTTTCCATAACACATTTGGAGGGTTGGTCTCCTTTGCCATAAAGTGCTTGTTTTGTTACAAGAAGATTTGGATGTTATTGTTTTATGAATATGAAATCTTGTATGGTGTTCATGTATGTAATCTTGTATAGTGTTATTGTATGTAGATTTTGTTGTCATGTGTTGGGTTGGGAATGCATTTAGATTTTTGTATTAATTCTTGTTCTTTTAGATTGGGAGTGTTGTTCATGAGAGTTAAGGCATTACTCACCCTTTGGGAAGGGAAGAAGTGGCCTTGGGTGAAGGGGTTATTTGGGCTCTCCATTGTAGTGAGAGTCTCTTCTCTTGGAGAAGATGGATAATTTCATGGAGTATGGGCTCCATGAAGCCATGTTGTAAATATTGTTTTGGTATAGAAATGACCAAATATGTATATGGAAGGAATGTCAATGAAGCCTTGGAAAGGCATGGAAAATTTATTATTGAAGAATTTTGAAAAAATTCAAATGGCATTCTCCTCCTTGGAAAAGCCCACCTTCACACTACTTCAATGGGTTTGGAAAACTCATTTATGAAACCTTGGTTGAGAGTTTATTGTTGTTTTGTGCATATAAAATGTTTGTGATAATTTGGATGTGATATCTTGTTTAGCCTTGGTTCTCCAAGCTCAGGGGTGGCCTCCTTGAGGCCTTGGTTGGGATTTGAGCTTCCCATGGATTCCCTCATAAAATTTGCAGGTTTTTGAAGTCATAAAGATGGTGAAAGAAGCTTGAAAGAAATTCTTATTTGGTGGTAGTTGTGCGTAAGCAACTTCAATGTTACATAGTCACTCATTTGTATTGAAATTCATCCTTGTTGATTGTTGTAATGTTCATTTTTGAAGCTTTTCAAGCTAGATGTGAAGAGATCTCCTTCTTTATATAATGATTCATTAAAGGATGAAATGTTGCATACCATCCATGTATTGTATAGATTTATCATCTTGAAGATGTGGAAATGTAGATTGTAAGATTACCATAATGTAAATGATGGAATATTTAGTTCATGCATATTGCATTCTATTTAAAAAAAAAATAGGAGTTAACCATACATGTTTAGAGGGATACCCAATATTGAAAGAGAAAGACAATATAATAGTTTCATTTCCTAAAAATCTTAAGGAATTGTGAATCTTGAAACCTCTATAATGTATGTAAATGTAAGTCTTCATGTTATTGGAACACTCCATTTCTCCCTTTGAAAGTCTTCATTTCATTTTCATAGATTCAACTCTCTACATTAAAAATCTCCATTTCAATCTCAACTCTTGAGAAGAAGAAATAACCTTGATAACAATAACAAATCAAACTATTTAGTATGCCAATATAAAAATCATCTAATTCTATTAGTCCTCTTAGTATATTTCTCAATTAAATCAATCCTAATGCATACTATGGTCTATTACAAAAATTGAATCAAAAAAATCTACATGCGAGAGCTTAGAACAAATTTGGCCCATGACACTTTCTAGATTTTGAGCAAAAATACTCTCTGGAATTTGTATGGAAAAGGAAATATTCTCCTTACCATAGATAATATTCCTTTCTCAAAGTGCTCTCTCTCTAATTAATTATTATCCTAATCACACTAACATAACCATGCTATTATTCCTAAATTCTAATTAAACTTACCTTGCTTTTTACCTTTTCTGTGGGCCCCACCCTTACCATACTCACTTCCTTTTACCTCCTTGCTTGGGCGCCACTTTGCTAAGTTTGTTTAATAAATTAAAAAATTTTGAGGTTTCTTAAATGTTTCTTGGCTACCCAAAAATCTGCGCCACTTTTCCCATCCTCCCTTGCTGTCACACCTTTCAAGTTTCTAACATGTCATACATCCCTCTCCCCAAGGTCAACTCCTCCCCTTCCTTCATCGTGCACTTCCCTTCTCAAAAAGGGGCCTCCTTGGAAAACCACACCACCTTGGCTGTCTTTTCTAGGCCATGCAAAATTTCTTGCATGGGGATGGGCTAAGATAGATGGTGGGCCCCCTAAAACAAGTCTTTTCAACCTACACTCTCCCATAGGAATTTGACCCCTTCACCCAATGCATTTGGACTTTGTGGTTGGGAAATAATATATTAATAAGTTTGTAGATTAATAAGCTATTGGATTAGTAGGTAGTTAGATAGATTCATAGGTAGTTAATAGATAGTTTAAGTTAGTTAATTATGCCTATTTCTATATTATTTTTAATTCTTAATTTGGTAGCATTTTATACACATAAATTGATTCAATGATGTAGCATTAATCATTAGGTTAATAAATTTTGGGTTATGATAGATGAATGGGTTTATAAACATGATATAATTTTATTGGTATAGGAACAATATATTAAAATAATAATTAATCAGTTTAAATGGATCCTTAACATTAGTTGTTTAGGTTATTTTAAAATTGTGAGATTTGCGAATTAATTTAATAGAGATTTTGGCCTAAAGTTTTGATTAGTTTATTAGAGAAATAGATTTACTCAATTTATTCAAATATATAGTTAATGTTAATTTAAATTTTATCATCATGAAAAAAAGGGATTATGTTACTCTTGTGTTCAAGGGGTTAGGAGTTATGTTAGATTTCAATTAGAAGTTAATTTAAATTTTGTATTAGAGGATAATTTAATCATTTTATTAAATGTTAATTTAAAGTTGTTTTGTGAAGGGATTGGTGAATTAGGAATGCATGTGTTTTCATCAAAGGGGAATAATTTTATTATTGATGTTGGTAGGTTAGGAAATCAGATTTGATTTCAGCTTTTAGATTTTAATTAATAGTTGTTTGGTATAGTGAAATTGTTATTCAATTTTAAGCATGTCAATTGATAAATGTTTCATGTATGTTGTTAAAAGGAGTAGAATATTAATTTGACTAGGTTTTGAGCTAGTAGTTAATGTTTAAATAAAACTGGAACTAGATTTGAACGGATTAAGTTATAAACTAGGTTAAGAGTTAAGTAAGCATTAGGTCAACCTAATTCAACATATGTTCATAACAACTAACTACCATCATGATCCTAAACATGGAATCACAGTTAGATCAACCTGAGTTAAGAAATCATCTAACCCGTGGAACAAGTTGATGCCCCAATTCTGCATCTGCTTGTGGCATGACCCTAATTCAATCTGTGTATATATCTTGTAACTTGAAGGTTAACTCTACCTTGCTATCACCTTTCCAACTCAACCGTTGTTAGTTATACGTACTTATGTGTTTTTTTAAAAAAAAATTATGTTCTTTTCCCTAGTTTTGGGCATGAAATTTTGGTATCAGAGCCAGGTTCTGACACTAGGAACCTAACCCATTACGTTTCAACTTATTCAAAAACTTAAATCATTGTGTAGGATTCCTACGGTCACCAGAGCTAACCGATGAGGTAGAGGTCGTAGAGCTCCCTATGCGAGGGCAGGACAGGAGGATCCACCACCTCCACCACCACCACCACCACCACCTCCACCACCTCAGAACTCTAACCAAGATATTATGGATGTTCTCCAAAATCTGATTGGGGTGATTTAGCAGAGACTACCTCCCATAGTTCAGCAGCAGATTCTTGAAGGGGAAGCACATAATTTAGAGAATGATAGAGCAGTTAGCAGAGAGAGGAGTAGGAGTCCTCCACCCAGGTCTATTGAAGGTCATGATGATCACGAGGGTGAGTCAATTCATCGGGTTGTAATACCATGCGAGCATGAGATATGTGTTAGGGAGAGACCCCCTAGAGATGTTGGAGATGATATCTGAGAGTTATTATGACTCCAGCCACCCTTGTTTTTGGGATCCACTGATGGGTTAGTAGCAGAGGCCTGGTTATAGAGTTTACAGTGATGTTTTGGATTGTGCCATTATGGGAGTAATCTAAAGGCATGAATTGCAGTCCATCTCCTATGAGATAAGGCTTCCACTTGGTGGGAGCAGGAGGTGTCCATAGGTGGAGTGAGTATTGACACACTCACTTGGGAGACTTTTGTGGCCTGTTTTTGTGAGAGATATCTCTCTGAGCATTTCAGACAAAGAAAGACAGAGGAGTTCCATGATCTCCAGCAAAGAGGCCTCATAGTGAACCAGTATGAGAGTATGTTTCTCAAGCTCCTTCCATATGTTGATTACATGAAGGATGAGAAACTGCGTATTCACCATTTCATTAAGGGACTTTATATGTCTCTTTAGAGCATAGTACGCCTAGAATTTCCTACCATGTTCAGAGCACAGTACGCCAAGGATATCCGTACTATATAGGAGTATCAGGATCGGTCCTAGCACCGAAAAACCTCTTCCCAGTAGTCAAGGCAGCAGAGACCCCCTTGGAAAGGGAAACACAATCACTCAGCAGGATCCTTTAAGGGTCAACAGTCTCAATAGCAGAGATCCCTGTAGGATTCTAGACAGAGGCATTCACAGGGTTATCAGGGCTCTAAGCCCAAGAAATGGTAGTCTCAGGGCCCTAGATAGGATCATAGGACACACACCCCTCAGGCACAACAAGCTAGGACTCAGTAGTCCTCTAGGGGTGGATACAGTGATTCTAGTAGTACCGGAGGGTTACAACAGCCTAGGACACATGGAGTGTAGATTCAGACCTGAGGGCCATGTTACACTTGCAGTGGTATGGGTCATTTAGCAAGAGAGTTCCCATAGGGATAGTCAGCCAATGGTCAGAGAGGGGCTACCTCAGAGCCTATAGTTGGAGATATGGGTAGATCCCATAGAGTTTTTGTAGTGGTTGATAACCTCCAAGCCGAGCACTAGGACACGGTCATTGAGGTTGCAGGTATGATTCAAGGTATCACTATTTCTATCTTGTTTGATTCAAGAGCCATAGACTCCTTTATATCTCCCTATTTAGTGGAGTGTTGTGGGCTGGTGGCAGTTAGACAAGATGTCAGTTGGGAGGTTGAGTTAGCTTCAGGAGCTAGAGTGTTTGTTATTTCCTTAGTTCGCAGTTGTCAGATTCAGATTGGAGACTTAATCACAATGACTGATCTCCGCATTATCCCTCTAGGCTCTTATGATGTGGTCCTTGGCATGGATTTGCTATGTGCCCATAGCGCCAAGGTGGATTATTGTCAGAAGAGGGTTGAGTGTGTTGATGATCATGACACTTCTATGGTGATATTTGGGGTACAAAGACCCGTATCCCTTCGCATAATTTTCGCTATGAAGCTTAGGCAGTGCGTGCAGAAGGGATGTCAGTTATTTTCCATCACCATTAGTGATAGAGAGGAGGATTAAGAAGGGGAACCTTTGCTCAAGGATTATCCTATTCTTTAGGAGTTTGTGGATGTATTTCCTACCAAGCTACCTAGTATGCCTCCACCTAAGGTAGTTGATTTTCACATAGATCTTGTACCAGGAGCTGAGCCAGTATCTAGAGCACCTTACAGGATGACCACACATGAGCTCAATGAGCTCAAGATTCAGTTAGAAGAGCTCTTGGACAAAGGGCATGTCTGACATAGTGTATCACCTTGGGGTGCACCTATGATTTTGGTGAAGAAGGATGGATCACTTAGATTGTGCATTGATTATCGATAGTTGAAAAAAGTAACAATGAAGAATTGATACCCACTTCCCAAGATTGATGATTTGTTTGATCAGTTACAGGGTTCCCGAGTGTTCTCAAAGATAGATCTGAAGTTGAGGTACCATCAGTTATAGATTGTGGAAAGTGATATCCATAAGATTTCTTTTCACACGAGGTATGGTCACTATGAGTTCACATTAGTGCCATTTGGCCTCACGAATTCTCCAACTGTGTTCATGAGCCTCATGAACAGATTATTTTGTATATTTTTGGATAAATTTGGGGTAGTGTTCCTTGATGATATTCTAATATATTCTTGCAATGAGGAGGAGCATGAGGAGCATCTGAGACAGGTTCTACAGCGTTTGAGAGAGAATCATTTATATGGTAGCTTTTCAAAGTGTGCCTTCTTTAGACCTGAGGTGCATTATCTTCATCACGTTATATCCGATGATGGGATCTCTGTAGACCCATTAAAGATTAGAGCTATTATGGATTGGCCAGCACCCACCAGTGTCATTGAGGTCAAAAGTTTTATGGGCTTAGCAGGATATTACAAATGCTTTGTGGTAGGATTTTCTAGAGTAGTTCATCCCATCACCTCCCCTCAGAGAAAAGGGAAGAAGTATGAATGGACAGAGAAGTGCGAGAGAGCTTTCTAGGAGCTTAAGAGAGCCCTCACTAGTGCACTAATTTTAGCAGTGCTAGATCCTTCGACAGATTTTGTTGTATGTACTAATGCTTCATTGGATGATTTAGGAGCAGTCCTTATGTAGGAGGGTCATCCTATAGCTTTTGAGTCTAGGAAGCTAAAGACTCATGAGTTTAATTATCCTACTCATGACCTAGAAATCATAGCGGTGGTTCTTGCCTTAGTGAGATGGCAACATTTCCTTCTAGGTCACCGATTTGAGCTTCATTCAGATCACCAGAGCCTACAATATATCTTAAACAACCCAATCTTAATGCTAGGTAGAGGAGATGGATGGAGTTTTTGTGTGAGTATGATTTTAATGTTCATTACATCAAGGGGAAAGAGAATGTAGTTGCAGATGCCTTGAGTAGGAGGTGACATGAGCTCTCATCTATGACTTCTAGTACAGATTTGAGGGACCACATTTTGCATCATTTGCTAGAGGATAGATTATATGTGGAGGTTTGTCAGTTTATTCGTTCTCAGAGACCCCTTGAGGGGAGATTTGCAGAGTATACCTTGGATTTTGATGGACTTCTACGTCATAGGGGATGCATCTATGTACCTTCTACGGGTGACTTGTGGGAGTTTATTGTGCTTGAGGCTCATAGAGAACCTTGTGTAGCTCATCTAGGAGTTAAGAAGTTGCATGCCAATCTGAGATAGTTGTATCATTGGCCGGGCATGATATTACAGATTTTTAGTATATTTGCTAGATGTCTAGAGTGCTAGAGAGTGAAGGTAGAGCACAGTCATCCAGGTGGGCTCCTGCAACCACATGAGATTGCCAAGTGGAAGTGGGATACTATATCTATGGACTTCATTATTGGTCTCCCTATGTCTTCTCGCTGCCATGATGCTATCTTGGTGATAGTCAACACATTGACCAAGGTTTCCCACTTCTCACCCTTGCGTACTACATTCACAATATGAGATGTAGCTCTGGTCTTTTTGCAGGATATTGCTAGACTTCATGGCATTTCTTGTAAGATCATCTCTAATAGAGACTCCTTGTTCACATCAACCTTTTGGAGAGAGTTATAGGCAGCGTTGGGCACTAGGCTCAATTTTAGTACAGCATATCACCCTCAGACAGATGGCCAGATCGAGAGGGTTAACTAGGTATTGGAGGACATGTTGCACATGTATGTGATGGACAATCAGGTCAAGTGGGAGGAATACCTACATTTGGTCAAGTTTTCCTATAATAATGGGCATCATTATTCTATAGGTATGCCACCATATAAGGCCTTGTATGGTAGACCATGTAGGACACCACTGAGATGGGACAGGATCAAGGATAGAGTATCTATTAGATCTCAGTTGGTCAAGGATATGGAGCAGCAGGTAGTCTTGATTAGACAACACCTTAGAGAGGCTCAGGATCAACAAAAGAAGTATGTAGATGTGAAGAGGGTTGATCGTGAGTATATGGTTGGGGATAGGGTCTTCTTGAGAGTGTGCTTGCATAAGAGTCCAATCTATTTTGGAAAGGGCTCTAAGTTAGCACCTCACTTTGTTGGACCTTTTGATATATTGGAGAGGATAGGACCAGTTGCCTACCATCTAGCCTTGCCACCTAGCCTGTCATGCATCCATGATGTGTTTCATGTATCTATGCTATAGAAATATATTTATGACGAGTCTCATGTTATAGATTGGGATGCCTTGCAAGTGGACTTGGATGGACAGCTAGCACTGGAGCCCATTTGTATTATAGCCCGATGGACCCTTACACTCCAAGGATGAGAGCTAAACTAGGTTAGGGTCCAGTGGGATTGTTATGATGAGGTCATGAATTCATGGGAGGACGCAACGTAGATGAGATCTTAGTACCCATATCTTTTTGATGAACTCCAGGAGGAAGTTCATGCCTAGTGGGGGAGGATGTGAGGCCTCACCCCGACCCATCATAGCTTTACTACTCGATCACACTTTGATACTTTATGTTTTGATACATTGATACACTTTTTGATTATCCTAATAGAGACTCATGATATTATGTTATGATGATGATTATATTATGTGGATTACATTTTGATATGGATTAGACCTAGAACAGGTGGTTGATTTTGATTATATATGTTTAGACAAGTAAATTAATGAGGACATCGGATCACGATTAGACTTGACTATTTCATGGATGTTATGTTATGGTGATTAAGGAATTTTTATGTTTTAAACATTTCTGTATGAAAATTTAAATTAGGGACTTAATTATTCTTATTGATTAATGTTGCTAATTATGAATTGAAAATGTATATTACATGTGATTTTATCATCTTGGACTACTGATACTCGAAGTTTAGTGTGCAGAAAAGGGAACCATGGAATTATTTAGAGAATTAGGGATAAACACATGTGAATTAAGTAAGCCAAGGTTTAGTCCAAAAAGAGGTTGAAACCTCATTGTAATGTGATCTTTGTTGTAAATGTAATCTGAATGTGTGTTAATAGTTTAAAATTTATGTTATTGTTTGGACATGTCATTGTGAATGTGATGTGTATTTTGTTTGGTGTCACTTGACACTTGTGTTGTTCATGTGGATGGTGACATGTCAATTAGGGATTGGGCAAGAATCACCTAACCTTCATGATATTATATTAATCCCACTTGCATATAGATGTCTTGTAAGGATCACTTTAAGTTAGAACTCAGATTTGAACTTTAGGGGTACTTTGGAGGGGTTAAGAGTGACCCTAGAGTGTATTTTTGACCAAAATTAGTTAACCCTAAGGGAGTACCTTGGGTTAGGACTATTATTTACCTATGGGAGGAACCTAGGTCACCATTATGACTCTCCAAAATGCCTACTTTTCAAAAGTGGCGAAAATAGAGATGGCCACATGCATCTAACTTGTCCCACACTCCTTACTAAACTCACAATTAAGAGGGGAGAAAAAAAGGCTAGATGTCATGTCTCATTATTGCTAAGTCTTGAATACACTTTTGGGGGTCTTTTTAGAGGGTTTTGGGAGGCTTAGTGGGTGTTCACCCACTCTCTAATTTTAGAGACAATTAGGTTTTCGATAGATGAAGGATAAGTATTTGGGCTCTTCTCAAGTTTTATTTTGCCAGAACACATTTGGAAGGTTGGTCTCCTTTTCCATGAAGTGCTTGTTTTTTTGCAAGAAGATTTGGATGTTATTGTTTTATGAATATGCAATCTTGTATGGTGTTCATGTATGTAATCTTGTATAGTTTTTTTGTATGTAGATTTTGTTGTCATGTGTTGGGTTGGGAATGCATTTGAATTTTTGTATCAATTCTTATTCTTTTGGATTGGGAGTGTTGTTCATGGGAGTTAAGGCATTACTCACCCTTTGGGAAGGGAAGAAGTGGCCTTGGGTGAAGGGGTTAGTTGGGCTCTCCATTGTAGTGAGAGTCTCTTCTCTTAGAGAAGAGGGATAATTTCATGGAGTATGGTCTCTATGAAGTCATATTGTAAATATTGTTTTGGTATAGAAATGACCAAATGTGTATATGGAAGGAATGTCAATGAAGCCTTGGAAAGGCATGGAAAAACTATTATTGAAGAATTTTGAAAAAATACAAATGAAATTCTCCTCCTTGAAAAATCCCACCTTCACCCTACTTCAATGGGTTTGAAAAACTCATTTGTGAAACCTTGGTTGGGAGTTTATTGTTGTTTTGTGCATATAAGATGTTTGTGAGAATTTGGATGTGATATCTTGTTTAGCCTTGGTTCTGCAAGCTCGGGGGTGGTCTCCTTGAGGCCTTGGTTGGGAGGTGAGCTTCCCGTGGATTCCCTCATGAAATTTGAAGGTTTTTGAAGTCATGAAGATGGTGAAAGAAGCTTGAAAGAAATCTCTATTTGGAGGTAGTTGTGTGTAAGCAACTTCAATGTTGCATAGTCACTCATTTGTATTTAAATTAAACCTTGTTGATCGTTTTAATGTTTATTTTTGAATTTTTTCAAGCTAGATGTGAAGATATATCCTTCTTTATGTAATGATTCATTAAAGGATGAAATGTTACATACCATCCATGTATTGTAGAGATTTATCATCTTGAAGATGTGTAAATGTATATTGTAAGATCGCCGTAATGTAAATGATGGAATCTCTAGTTCATGCATATTGCATTCTATTTCAAAAAAAAAGGAGTTAACCATACATGTTTAGAGGGATACCCAATATTGAAAGAGAAAGACAATATAATAGTTTCATTTCCTAAAAATCTTAAGGAATTGTGAATCTTGAAACCTCCATAATGTATGTAAATGTAATCCTTCATGTTATTGGAACACTCTATTTCTCCCTTTGAAAGTCTTCATTTCATTTTCATAGATTCAACTCTCTACATTAAAAATCTCCATTTCAATCTCAACTCTTGAGAAGAAGAAATAACCTTGATAACAACAACAAATCAAACTAGTTAGTATGCCAATGTAAAGATCAGCTAATTCTATTAGTCCTCTTAGTATATTGCTCAATTAAACCAATCCTAATGCATCCTATGGTCTATTGTAAAAATTGAATCAAAAGAATCTACATGGGAGAGCTTAGAACAAATTTGGCCCATGACACTTTCCAGATTTTGAGCAAAAATGCTCTCTGGAATTTATATGGGAAAGGAAATATTCTCCTTACCACAGAGAATATTTCTTTCTAAAAGTGCTCTCTCTCTAATTAATTATTATCCTAATCACACTAACATAACCATGCTATTAATCCTAAATTCTATTTAAACTTACCTTGCTTTTTACCTTTTCCATGGGCCCCACCCTTACCATACTCCTTACTTTCTTTTACCTCCTTGCTTGGGCCCCACTTTGCTAAGTTTGTTTAATAAATTAAAATTTTTTGAGGCTGCTTAAATGTTTCTAGGCTACCGAAAAACCTGTGCCACTTTTCCCATCCTCCCTTGTTGTCACACCTTTCAAGTTTCTGACATGTCATACATCCCTCTCCCCAAGGTCAACTCCTCCCCTTCCTTCATCATGCGCTTCCCTTCTCAAAAAGGGGCCTCCTTACTTGGAAAACCACACCACCTTGGCTATCTTGTCTATGCCATGCAAAATTTCTTGCATGGGGATGGGCTAAGATAGATGGTGGGCCCCCTAAAACAAGTCTTTTCAACCTGCACTCTCCCATAGGAATTTGACCCCTTCACCAAATACATTTGGACTTTGTGGTTGGGAAATAATATATTAATAAGTTACTAGATTAATAACCTAATGGATTAGTAGGTAGTTAGATATATTCATAGGTAGTTAATAGATATTTTAAGTTAGTTAATTACGCCTATTTCTATATTGTTTTTAATTCTTAATTTGGTAGCATTTTATACACATAAATTGATTCAATGATGTAGCATTAATCATTAGGTTAATAACTTTTGGGTTATGATAGATGAATGGGTTTATTAACATGATCTAATTTTATTGGTATAGGAATAATATATTAAAATAATAATTAATCAGTTTAAATGGATCCTTAATATTAGTTGTTTAGGTTATTTTAAAATTGTGAGATTTGCGAATTAATTTAATAGAGATTTTGGCCTAAAGTTTTGATTAGTCTATTAGAGAAATGGATTTACTCAATTTATTCAAATATATAGTTAATGTTAATTTAAATTTTCTCATCGTGAAAAAAAGGGATTATGTTACTCTTGTGTTCAAGGGGTTAGGGTTTATGTTAGATTTCAATTAGAAGTTAATTTAAATTTTGTATTAGAGGATATTTAATCATCTTATTAAAGGTTAATTTAAAGTTGTTTTGCGAAGGGATTGGTGAATTAGGAATGCATGTGTTTTCATCAAAGGAGAATAATTTTATTACTAATGTTAGTAGGTTAGGAAATCAGATTTGATTTTAGCTTTAAGATTTTAATTAATAGTTGTTTGGTATAGTGAAATTGTTATTCAATTTTAAGCATGTCAATTGATAAATGTTTCATGTATGTTGTTAAAAGGAGTAGAATATTAATTTGACTAGGTTTCAAGCTAGTAGTTAATGTTGAAAGAAAACTAGAACTAGATTTGAACGGATTAAGTTGTAAACTAGGTTAAGAGTTAAGTAAGCATTAGGTCAACCTAATTCAACATATGTTCATAAGAACTAACTACCATCATGATCCTAAATATGGAATCACAGTTAGACCAACCTGAGTTAAGCATTCATCTAACCTATGGAACAAGTTGATGCCCCAATTGTGTATCTGCTTGTGGCATGACCCTAATTCAGTCTGCGTATATATCTTGTAACTCGAGGGTTAACTCTACCTTGATATCACCTTTCCAACTCAACCATTGTTAGTTATATGTACTTATGTGTTTTTAAAAAAAAAATTATGTGTGTGTTTTGCCCTAGTTTTGGGCATGACAGGTGCTCGGTGCTTGAATTTGACTAGGTGTTCCGTAACTAGTGACTGAATCACATAATACTCTATTGACTCACTGAGTCTACCTCGATAAAGTAACTCTTTCAGTCTCAACTTAATTCATTGCAGTTTTCAACTTGATCAATCAAATATATTGATTTGATAACATAAAATAAATAGTAGAAAACAACTATTACTTCATCATTGTCTGATCTGTATTTGTCACCCATTTAACTTCTCCTCTTAAAATGTGGTAACATAATAAAAATCAATTAATCAATTTCTTGACATCAGTGACAAAAAATAACTGATCTAACCATTTCTAAAATCATGATACTCGGTATCACTCGGTCTTCATTATCTCCATCAGATATACATCCGTTAATCAACACATAGGTCCCTTGCAAATTTTACCATTTCTAGTGTAGCATATATGGTGCATGCCAAGAAACATTCATACAAAATAAGGGTCCAATGAAGCCTTTTTCCATCTCTAATGCATCATATATAGAACACATCATATATGGAATGCACCATATAGGAAACACACCAAACATGATCTAGGAAAAAATCTCTCTCTCTCTCTCTCTCTCTCTCTATGAATTTTAGTTTCAAACTTTAAACTGTAAACCCACATCTCTCTCTTTCCCCCCTTTTTTTTGTCTCTATTACTACCTCCCTCTCTCCCCCATCTCTCTCTCAAACTCTAAACCATAAACCCTATAATAGTACCTAAACTCCCATCTCTCTCTTTCCCTATTTATCTTTCCCCAT
>MU225655.1:319641-340806 GCA_018584345.1 Thuja plicata | reverse complement strand
AATACCATTCACTCACAAAGTTTCTACTTTACAAATGAATAAAGGTAAACAAAAGATGAGTGAACATAGAGATCAAGAACCTAAATTTCAGAAGCCTTTGATAGAACAAATGTCCAAGTTAGAAATTGACTTAGAAAATTTGAGAATTGAAAAGGAAACCATGGAAAAAATGTTAGAAAAGGCACAAATGGAAGCTGCAACAATTGAAATGAAGAAAAAGATAGATTTTTTACAATCTTCAAAATATTCTCATACTGGGCCAGAGAATATTATAGCTTCTAAAACAAAAGCTACTACTTCTAAGGAGGATGATAGCTTTCAAAGGAAACCACTGCATACTGAAAGGTATAAACAATTTGATTTCATTGGTATCCCTGGATACCCTAATGCTTTTCCTAAAGATGTGGGTGATATAGGAGAAAAGCTCCCAAAGTTTGCAGGTAATAATGTTATTTCTTGTGAAACACATTTAAGGAAATTCGTTGATTTTGTTGATGAATTGAATATCACCCATGAGGATGTATTAATGAAATTATTTGTTCAGTCCCTAGTGGAGGATGCAAGAGAATGGTTTAGGAGCCTTGATAACGGATCTGTTGTTTCTATGGATGAGTTGATTGAATTGTTTAAAGATTAGTATGGTGACAAAACAAATAAAGGCTTTTTGTTGAATGAGTTCAATAATATCAAGAAAAATTACAATGAAGAGGTTACTAAGTTTAACACAAGGTTTCAAAGAGCTATGCACAAACTATTTCAGAAGATAAAGCTAGATGAAGAGGTATGTTTAGCAACTTATTTAAATGCTTTTGATTCCAAAATGGGATATGCCCTAAGAGATAAAAACCCTAGAACTCTTACTGATGCTTATAAAATAGCAGTCAATATTGAAATGAACAGAAGAGTATCTGGTAAGTTAAATAGGAGGGATGACTCAAGGTTTAGTAGGAGCAATCTAAAAGAACAAGAATACAAAGAATATAGAGCTCCTCAGAATAATAGACCTTCTTATAATACTACTTACAATCCTCAGAACAAAATGCAAAATTATTTGTATGGAACTCAGTTCAAAGATGGAAAGCCGGTTACTACACCTAAAAAAGAAAAAATAGACAACAAAACTCCAGACCCTCTTCATACAAATTCTATCCATTTCTGCAATGATGATACTTGGTGTGAAGCTTGTGAGGCCCCTCATAACCCCAATTTTTGTGTTGTTTCCTTGGATTTAAGGTCAAGTAAGGAACAAGAAAATGATGAGGAATAGTGTGATCATAGTATGACAAATACTTATTCATGCCATGATATTGATTCAAATAGTGAAGAGGAAAATCATGATTCCTATGTTTCATAAAGGAGGGTTGAGAATCATCATCAACAAATCTTATCTGATAGTGAAATTGATGAAACTGATGACAGTATAAGATGTTATGCTCAAGATGGTCAGGATGTTCCACTCATAAGGAAAGCTTCAGATAAAGAGAAGGCTAGAATTACTGTAGATTTAGTGAACAAAGCTAGAAGCAACTACCATTTAAGGAACAGGGTGGTAGGTAGTACTGGTAGCCAACCTTCATGTGTAGAAATCAAACAAGTGGTGTTAGTATCATTCAGATAGAATAAGTTACCTTTTGTCTGCTCATTGGTACTAATTAGATTTCCTAATTTATTAAAGATCTTTGCCTTATTATTTTCAAATGCTACTCTGTGACCTCAATTATGCAACTAAGAAACACTCAATGGATTATAATTCAAACCATTTACCCAATAAGCATTTTCACATTTTAGCTGGTTATTCAACATTATGGTTCCTCTACCTTCAACTGGACAAGGTGTGTCATTACCCATTCTTATTGATCCACCTTTATAGTATTCAAAAGTCTCAAAATTTTGCTTATAATTGGTAATATGGTGAGTGTAGCCACTATCTATGATCCAGACATCATTTTTACTAAATTTAGATATGAGTGCAGTTTCTACATACCTTTCTTCATCATCATCTGAATCATCTTACACTGCCACAAACACCATCTCGATGTCTTCATCAGATGCGGTGTCAGTATCATCATCTTTGCATTTTTATAGGTAACTAGCCTTCTTTCCTTTGTCCTTGTAGTCTCGGGTATCTCTTCTTTCTGATTGTCAGTAGCTTCTGTAATCACCTCTGTCAGAATTCTTTTCAAATGATCTGTCATTACTTCTATCATCTTTTCTTCTGTTAGGACATCTTGCAGCAAAGTGTCCAATCTCTTTACAATTAAAAAAAACAAGTGGTAATTTACCTTTGTATTTACCTTTGCCTCTTTGCATTCTTCTATCCATAAGTGCTTCAATTTCATCAAGATCCTCTTCTTCACTTTCACTATCACTATCTTTTCTCATAGTGTTTTTATGACTTGATTTACTTATTCTCATAGAAGTTTTGAATGCAGACTCTATGTTTGGTAAGACAATATTATCAAAATTATTCATCTCAAATGAAATCAGTCTTCCAATCAAACTGTCTAGAGTAACATTGCTATTTTCTACTGCTCTCATTTCTTGAATAGCAGATACTCTAATAGCATAAGTAGGCAGTAAGGTTCTTAAGATTTTACTTACCACTGTATCTTCTTCTAGTACACCTCCAACTCCTCGCATAGAATTGACTACCTCTTTGATTCTTGTGTTGTATTGTGTGACATTTTCAGCTTCTTTCATTTTGAGATCATCAAACTTTCCTCTAAGGATTTCTACCTTGGTCTCAAAACATTTTTGTCACCACCATGTACAAGTATCAATTTGTCCTACATTTGCTTTGCAGTCTTGCAGGTTTTGACATCTTCAAGTTCAGCATCAGAGAGTGAGGAAGCAAGCTCTATCATCATGCAATTATGCTCATGCTTCTCTCTCAATTGTTCAACTATTGGTGCTCTAGTGGGAAACACCTATTCAACATATAAGTATTGAGTAACATCATTACCAATACCTGATAAGTGGAGTCTTATTCTGCTCTGCCATGAAGCAAAATTATCTTTGTTCAACTTGGGCACATCTCGTCTGTTCATCTTGTGATCTTTAGCTTAGGTCTTGAAACCTTCATTCTAAGCACACAAGCTCTGATACCAATTGTTATTAATAACTGAGAGGGGGGAGGGTGAATCAGTGACCTCAAAAATTAATCCTTAAATCAACTCTTAAAACTTATAACCACAGATTATGTCTCTAGTTATTTTCTGTCCTACAAGATGAATGCCTTGAAATACTTTTATCAATTTTCTACTTGTCGGATTACTTTGTTAATCTCTCTTCTGTATGATTACCGATAAGTAGTTAACTATTTATCGAAACACAGTAAATATGTAGAGTATACCGATCAATTGAGAATTGCATATGTAAAATGTAAAACAGTAAAGTAATAAAATATTAAACACATAACACAGATTTTAACATGGAAACCCTGTTAAGGGAAAAACCACTGGGACCAGTACCCCAAATTTTCACTCTTCTGAAGCGAGCCCTGTTAAGAGCCAAACCTATTAAAGGTTAAAAACATACTATTAGGTGTGATCTTGTTAGAGGATTTAGAAATAGTTTGTCACCTAGTATTTGGCATCTAATGCTACCATCTTTGATCAAACACTCACTTGGCCTATCAATAGGTATCGAGCATATCCAATGCTAATTTTATGATCAAACTTTTTGATACTCCTTGGGATGTATATCAATTGTAAAAGACTTTCAAGTCCTGCTCGGTTAAAAGGCTTTATGCTTCAATGGTTAAACTAAAACACTGATAATATGTTCATACATACAACTTAATTGCAGATTTTTAGATCTATTGTAAGTCCATTACCTCTCTGATCAATATAATCACTTATACCTTTGCTCCACACTGTTCTTCTCTCTGATGCTTGTCTCACTGTTCATCGGTGTCTACAGAATCTAGCTCTTTCCTTAGCTTGTTGATTAGGACTGAAAGAAGAATTTATTCTCCTTCAGATTTTCTTTAGCATCTTTCCTCTATTCTCTTGTTCACCCCACACACCCGATTCATAATGAATTGGGTTTGTCTCTATATAGACATGATTTACCTTTTCTTGGCTTTCTTGATTCTTTGCGTGTTCCACAATTCTTGCCAATAGATTTAAAGAAAACTCCTGATTTATCTCAAAGAGATCTTCTTGCCAAGTGGACAAATCAACTTTAAATCAATTACTTATCTCCGGGTTTATCTAGATGATTAAAACAATGATAAGTATCCATTAATTCTATCTTTAGCTTCTTGACAACTAAGCATTTTGTCATTTTATGAACTCTCTGTTCTATTGGCCAACACTTCAATTAGTCATCGGTGATAACTGACTGTACCATCGATGTGACTTTAGTTGTCATCAGGATCTCCGTCCTTGTCTTCTCCATCAGGCAACACTCAAATTATTTCCATCAGTTTACTCTCTGCTTTGCTTGTCGGGAAACACTATAGCACTTCACGTCGGTAATGTAGTGCATTAGCTTGTCGGGTAACACTGTGACTCTACTCTTTTACTCTGACTGTCAGTGTGCACTCCGTCAGTGTATGCAATCACTTAGTGAATACTTGAATTGTATGCATTACTGATAGCATAGCCTTGATTCATTGGTTCTTTGAAGTCTTTGGCAGTATTTCAATGACCATACAGATTATATCAAGTTGACATCAATGACAATATAATACATTAACTGATTTAATGCCTTGCATGATCATTAACTTAACATCTTCAAAAATTCAATCAGTTACATGTCATCAAATGATCTCTTAGAGAGGTGTTGCAGAATTCCTAAACTAGCTAAGTAAGGACTTAGAAGATCCTATAATAAAGCTAAGGGTCTTGGGAAAACTAGGAACAGTTAGAGTCCTAGTAGGCTTGTGCAAGCACACTTGGGAGTTTCTATCAGATTAGTATTAGAGCCAACAAGATTTGGCTTGTGGTGAATGTTTCAACTAGAAGATTAAGTAGGAGAGCCTACAATGGTGAAAAATTAAGAACTTGCAAGGAAAGTGGATGAGAAAGAAGAAGAGAATAGGTTGCTCAGAGACAGATTGGCCCTATTAGAGCAAAAATTGGACCAAGTGGAAGAGAAGACTGACGAAGTCAAGGATAAAGTTGAAGGCAAGAGTAAAGAGATAGCCATAGATGATGAGGTCCCTAAATCAGAACCTGTCCTCACCAAGGAACCCTTCTTGAAAGAATTGAAAGCCTTAAGTGGAAAGGCATTGGAAGCAATCCCAATCTTTAGTGGGAAAATAGAACTAGAAGTAGTCCTAAATTGGATTGAAGGACTTGAAAACCACTTTGAGTGTGTTGGGTTAACAGAAACCCAAAAGGTAAAAGTGGAAAAGGAAAGACTTAGAGGTTTTGCATTCACTTGGTGGAAATTCATCCAAGATGAGAGGGAGAAAGAAGGAAAGAAACCCATAGCCACTTGGAAAGCTATGGTAGCCAAAATCAGAGAGGTATATGTGCCAGAAGATTATGAAATTCAATTGCATAAAAAAGGCAAAGTTTAAGACAAAAGAATTGGATGTAAACTCTTACATCGAGGAGTTTCAAAAGTTGTGCATGAGGCTAAGAGTTATAGAATATGAAAGTGTGAAGGTAGATAGATACCTCATTGGTCTAAGATGGAATATTCAATATGAATTGAGTCTATTGACTCCTACCACAGTTCAAAGATGTCACCAACTTGCAGTTAAGGTGGAAAATAAATTGAAGAAGAAAAAAGACACAAGCAATACCAGAGGTAGAGGTAGAGGAAGAGGAAGAGATGACAGAGGCCAAAGAAGTGGATATAGTGGTAGAAATTCAGAAGAAAAGACTCAAGGAGAGGCTAAAATGACTAAACAACAAGAGGGAAGCTCAAATAGATGAGGCTTCAATAGAGGAAGAGGTTCTAATAATAATTGGAGAGGAAGGAGCAATAGCCAAGGAAGAGGTTCTTACTTTTCAACCATGAAATTCTATCATTTCAACCAAATGGGACATCCCACCTATAGGTTTCCAGATAAAGGCTCTACTTCCCAAGGGAGTGACAAGAGAGTCAATTTTGTTCAAGAAGATTCTGGTGGTGGTAACAAACACCCTGAAGTACCCTTAGAGTCAGAAGAGGGAGAAAATATGATGATAAGAAGAACACTAATTAAGGAACCAATGAGAGAAGAACCAAGCCAGAGAAGATCACTATTCATAGTGAAATGCAATATGATGGGTAAAGTATGTAAAATTATCATAGACATAGGGTCTACTGGAAATATTGTGTTAGAGGAGTCAGTTAGTAAACTGAAAATGAAGAGGATTCCACATAATAATCCATAAAAGGTTACTTGGTTGAACAAAGGACAACATGTCCTTGTGAATGAACAAGCATGGGTGGATATATATATTGGTAGGTACAAGTATAAGGTACTATGTGACATCCTACCTATGGATGCATGTCCCCTCTTACTTGGAAGACCATGGAAATTTTATAGACAAGCCATGCATGATGGAGCCAAGAATGCATATTCTTTCAAGAAAGATGGTGTGACTTTCAAAATCAAGTCACTGTTGGAAGAAGGAGAAATGAAGCCCACGGGCTCTAATGTTCTATTGGTCATTGAAAAAGAGTTCTTAGAAGCTCTAGAAGAAGGAGAGGGATTAGGATATGCTTTGGTTTTGAAGCCAAAGGAAGAAGATGCAGAAAAGATAGTAAAAAAGACATAAATTCCTATAGAAGTGCAAGAGTTGCTAAAAGACTACAAAGACATTGTCAGTGATGGACAACCAAATAGCCTACCCCCTAAGAGATATATTAGCCACCAAATTGACTTTATCCCATGAGATACCCTACCTAATAAAGCTGCTTATAAGATGACCCCTCAACAAAATGAGGATATTTCCAAACAAATCCAAGAACTCCTAAACCAAGGCCTCATTAGAAAATGTATAAGCCCATGTGATGTTACCACTGTCCTAGCACCCAAAAAGGGAGGTACTTGGAGTCTATTCACTAATTCTAGTCATTAATAGAATCACCATTAGGTACATTTTACTTATCCCTAGGATAGAAGACCTAATGGATTGTTTAGGAGGGGAAAAATAATTTACTAAGATTGACCTAAAGAGTGGTTATCATCAAATTTGGGTCAATGAGGGAGATGAATGGAAGACTTCCTTCAAAAACATAGAAGGTTTGTATGAATGGCTTGTAATTCCATTTGGACTATCAAATGCTCCATCCACATTCATGAGGCTTATGAATGAAGTACTTAAAGAATACATTAGTAAGTTTTTTGTAGTATATTTGGATGATATACTAATATTTAGTAGGACTAAAGAAGAACATTTAAGGAATCTGCAAATTGTGTTTAAGAGACAGCATAAAGAAAAGTTAATGATCAATTTGGATAAGTGTGAATTCTTAAAGCAGGAGCTGTTGTATCTTGGTTTTTTGTTGTCTCAAAGAAACCTTAACATGGATCCAAGAAAGATAGAATCCATCATCAATTGGCCTACCCCCAAAACTACAATAGAGCTGAGAATATTTCATGGCTTAGCTCATTATTATAGGAAATTCATCAAGCAGTTTAGTGCTATTTGTGCTCCTATGTTAGATACCATAAAAGGTGGGATGAAAATCAAGTTTGTGTGGAATGAGAAACCTAACCAGGGATTTGAGTTGTTGAAAATGAAGATTTCCACTCAACCTATCTTAACACTACCATGTTTTGAGAAACTCTTCATAGTTGAGTGTGATGCTAGCAATGTTCCTATTGGGACTGTTTTAAGCCAAGAAGGGAGACCAGTGGCTTTTCACAGTGAGAATCTCAGTGATGCAAAGAGGAAGTACTCTTTCTATGAATTAGAGATGTATGCTCTAGTACAAGCACCTAGGAAATGGAGGCACTATTATCTTCCTAAAGAATTTGTGGTGTATTCAAACAACCAAGCACTTTGTTTTTTGAACTCCCAAGATAAGCTCAATCACAAACACATGAAATGGGTTGAGTACTTGCAGGCTTACACCTTCAACATCAAGCATAAAAAAGGATTGCAGAAAAAAGTAGCTGATGAACATAGTAGGAGACTTCTAACAATACAAGAAGTGCAATTGCAGAGCATGGGCATTGAGAGTTTCAAGGAGTTGTATGCAAAGGATGATGACTTTGCAGAGATATAAAAGGTATGTAAAAAACATAAGAATAATTTCCATGGTGATTTTTCTGAATATACAATGCAGAGTGATTTGTTGTTTAAGGGAAGTCAGTTATGTGTCCCTAGGGGATCAATTATGGAAAATCTGATTCAAGAGAAGCATAATGGGGCACTTAGTGGTCACTTTGAAGTCAATAAGACTCAAGAGTTAGTGTAGAGGTTTTATTTTTGGCCAAGGATGAGTGTAGATATCAGAAAGTATGTGTAGTGTTGTGTAGTGTGTTAGAAAGCTAAGAGAACATCTTCCAATGTAGGCCTTTATCAACCTCTCCCCATTCCAAGTAGACCTTGGGAATGCTTGAGCATGGACTTTGTTGTAGGATTGCCAAGGACAAAACAAGGATTTGACAGTATATATTTCATAGTAGATAGATTAAAAAAATGGCACATTTTGACCCTTGTAAGACTGTACTTGATGCTTGTCACATTGCACATCTTTTCTTCAAGGAGGTGGTAATAATCCATGGGTTACCCTTGAGCATAGTTTTAGACAGAGACACAAAATTCATGAGTCACTTTTGGAAGATCCTGTGGTGAAAATTGGGAACCAATATGTCCTTGGGTCTACATATCACCCTTAGACATATGGTCAAAATGAGGTAGTGAATAGAGGTCTAGGGAACCTATTGAGGTGTCTCACTAAGGATTATGGTCAAGCTTGGGACCAACTGTTGGGGCAGACAGAGTATGCTTACAATGATACAATCAACAGGACAACTGGAAGGAGTACATTTGAATTTTTTTATGGATTACACCCCAGAGGGATATTTGAACTTAGAGAGTTAAAGGATGGAGCCAAAGGGAGTGGCTATGCAAAAGACTTTGCACACTCCATGAAAGAGGTGCATGAATTAGTGAAAAAGAATTTGACAAAGAACACTGTATAAGGTGGATAAAAGGAAGAAGGAAGTAAAATTCCAGGTGGGGGATCTTGTAATGGTCCATTTGAACAAGGAAATGTTACAAAAGGGAGTTCCAAACAGGTTACAGATGAGGAGATTGGGACCAAGCACTATTTTGGCAAAATATGGCAATAATCCTTACAAAGTTCAACTCCCTAAGGATATTGGATTGTCTTCGGTCTTCAATGTTGCAGATCTGGTCCTTTATAAGGGGCCAACTCTAGATCCATATCAGAGTCTTACTGAAGTAATCCAAGAAGTGGAGGACCTGAAATTAACCCATGCACCATCCAAGAAAGAAGAGAAGGTGCTTGATTCAAGGGTCTAAAAGAAGACTAGACAAAGTAATTACAATGAGAATCTGATAAAGTGGCATGGCCAAGGAGATGTAGGGGCCAATTGGATCAAAGAGACACAGTTTAATAAGTTTGGAATTGACTCCAACTTGCTCAATCCAAGGGTGCATTGAAATCTTTTTTTTTTGGAGAATGGTGCAGGAGCACTTAGGCTAACTCCTAGTTTCAATTTTGGTTATGGCTTGTACTGACCCTAGCCAAGTCAAGAGTATTTTGTTAGATATTAGAAGGTATTGTGATTTTGTACCTAGGTGGATTTGATTAGGATCAATCCACTCTAGCTATTTTTGCTTTGATAGTGTTTAGTGCTTTAGAAAGCCTAAAAGTGGGAATTTGGGTCTAAAATCCTATAAGGCTTAAGAAGGCTTGGAATTGTGCCTAAAAGGGCCTCTAAGATGTTTATACATTATTTCTTATAGGTTAGAGGTCATTAGTTAATGTTATAGGCAAAAAATGTAAAAGTTGTCATGACAAGATTTGCAACTTTGCAAAGTTGCATGACAACGTTGAAAAGAAATGATTCCCTTCAATGTTTAAGGATGGGTAGTTATGTTAATGACCTAAAAACATATGGAAAGCATAAAAACCATGAGGAGGCCCATTTCTTGAAGTTAGCTGATGTGGAGGACAATTTGAAATTGAAAGAAATTACTCTGTTTACTATTTTTGTATTCAAAGTCGCCTACTTTTGATAGTCAATGTTAATGAATAGATTGAACCACTCAATATTGAGTTGGATTATTGTATTTAGGCTAGTTATAGTATTATTTTTTTTTGTTTTAAGTTTCTAGGTGTTCATTATAGTAGCTTTGTAAATTCATTTCTTGTTTAGCAGTTTACTGGTGTTGACAGAGCAGTTTTGTGAAAAATGGCTCCCCTATAGATCTCCACCATACATTTCATCACAGAAATGATGGATATGGTAGGGGAGCCCTTTTATAGTATATATATGGAGAAAGGAGCTTAGAGAAGAATTTTAACTAATTTTATTGGCAAGCCCTAGGCGAGTCTAGTGTATCTAGTTAGGTGTTTGCCATTGATCTAACGATGTTTGAATGCAGGGGTATGATTGGAAGAATGAAATCAAGAATGGTCTTGTAATAATTGAGGTTATATAGACACCTCCAAAGAAGATAATGCCTTTCCCAATCCATTTGGGTACATTTTCAAGTAGAAGTCACTAAACTGAACCATAATAGCCCAATTAGCCCTAGCTTCCCTTAATTCTAGGAATATGCTATACAGATACATTGGAAGCCTAAGACCTACAAAATATCTCATTTCTTGGAAAAGGGTATCATAATATCAACTTTTTTTGGGGGATTATTTGGGAATATTTTGAATGAAGTGGGAAAAGCTAGTCAAATAGGGCTAGAAAGAGTATTTGGCCTAAAAGAAAAAAATTCACTTAAGGTCTTGAAATCATTTGAGAAAGTATTGATACCCTATCCTAATGGGATCAAGGGATGTTAAATTTTTTTTCCAAGGATGGATTATATCCCCTGCAAACACTTCTTAAGGAAAGGAGACCAAAAGACACTTGAAGTCATCCAAGGAGTATAGAAGAGAAGTGAAACTTGTTGATAGCTACCCCTAAGTGAAGAACAATGGATATCAACTCTTAGAGAGGTGTTGTATAAGTCCTAAAATAGATAATTAAGGAGTTGGAAGATCCTAGAATAAAGCTAAGGGTCATGGGAAAACTAGGAACAGTTAGAGTCCTAGTAGGCTTGTGCAAGCACACCTGAGAGTTTCTATCAATACCTCTTAGGGGGTACTAAAAATTGTTGTGAGTTGAATTGTATATCTCAGGGGGAGATGAATAGAATGAGTAATTAATCTACATATTTGGCCTTTTCTATTGATGTCAAAGGGAGAGAGTGATCTTGTGCTTGAAAAATATCCCAAGGGGGAGACTATGTTCTTATTGTTGATGTGTTGGCATCAATGAAAAAGGGGGAAATTATTGTAGTATTGAGAAGAATGAGTGAGTTTGGACAAGCACTAATTTAGTATGATTGTTTTGGTAAATTTTTCATTGATATCAACACACTATTGCATTAATGTCAACATATTTGTTTTGCAATGATGAAGTGGTTTTTTCTCTGTATATTCATTATGTTGTAAAATTTGTTGGTGAGATTTTGATATGTTGTTGAGTACAGTTTGGAGGTGTCAATTAAATTCAAGTTTTTATGGTTTGAAATGCAATGTAGTGAATTTGATATTTGTCTGAGTGTGTCTATGAGTACTAGTATTCTATCTGTGAAATGTGTGATCGTGTAATGGTTTCTGATAGTGCATTTTTGGTAATGAGATGATAATATCCTTAGCTTCATTCATTTCAACTGGCACAAGATTTTGGGTTTTAGAGATGTGATTTCAAAGTTCAAGGTTTTTCTACTCTAGAGGTTTTTCTACTCTAGATTTGGTTGACCTTGGGTGTTTACAATTCATTTATTTGTGTCAGTGTATGCAAGAAGATATGTAACATGTATGGTGCTATTTTTTGTCTCAGTTATGGTGTGTGGTGGTCCACTTCTCATTCCTCCCCACAATGAGAATGTTTAGTGTTGAACTAATTCAAAATTATTATCAACTACTTGCCTAGCTTACAGGGGGAGAATTTATTTGAAATTTAAGGATTGGTATATATAAAAGATAAATCATTATAGTTTCAGTGTGGGATGTGTAGCATATGCGTGTATTTGTGCAAAAGTTGTGCAAGTATATGTATTAGCGATGAGAATGTATGAAAGATGATTTGTCCCTCTAATAGCATAAGTTGAGTATGAATTGTGGTGTAGATCAGTGTGGAATTCAATGCTTTAAATACTGGAAATAATGAGTCGAAGGTAACTATACATATTTCAGTTGTCTTAAAGTTGTGTATTAGTGGTGGATCTATTCTCTCTTATCCTTCTTCGTCTAGGTAGTGAGCCTTCTTCGCAAAGTGAGCCTCTGACAGTGAGATTGTCTCATAATCTACCTTAACCAATGTTCATATATTTGAGAATAATCTTCTCCATGATTTTTCCCTTCATAGGATTTTCCATGTAAATTTTGTGTTTCATGTGTTTATGGTTGTTGTGATTTTTATGTTCATATCAATCAATAATTAAAAATTTGAAATAGATTTGGTGGAACTGACTAAAGGTTTTTAAAGTTTTAGTTTGTGGACAACTGATTCACGCCCCCCCCCCAGTTATCTTGCACATTCAACATAAACTACATGGTGTTAGTTAACTTCTCATTGGAGCCATTTTAAAAATTCAATTTTTTTTGACCTTTTAAGGGGAGCACAACAGGCATTATGTTATGTTTTTTTTAAAGGACCACTTTGTGTGCTTTCTATTTTTGAGACCCTTAGCCTCCACCATTATCAAAATAAATTTTTAGTTTAGAAACTAGATTCAGAGAACTTCAACTCTTGTTCTTGTTGCATAGTCAAATTTTGAGTGTAGTTATCATGATTTTCTCATTGAAGTTCAAAGTTTGTTGATTTCACCAAAAAAGTGACATAAATTAAGATCCATTTTTGGACCCCCATCTTGGTGCAGTTTCCCATTTATGCCATTTGAAAGAGTCACAACCTTTCATAATTACCATTCTTTGAAAGAGTCACAACCCTTCATCATTTCTAACTTTTGAAAAAGTCACTTAATTCTTTTTTTCTCTTCCATTAATTCTTTCTTGATTCACACCTTCCCTTTTCTCCTCCTCCCTCCCTCCCCCCTTTCAAATGAAGCCCTCTAATTCCTTTTATATCTAATGTTTAAGGGAGTCACAACTTTTCATTTCATGGCTTTTGACCATTCATCAAACTTAACTAAATTATATGTTATGTTTAAATTCTATAATTCTTTTTTATTTTTATATTTATTATTTTTATTATTTATTTTTAAATCCTATTTCAGAAAGGCGACATTACATGAATGTTGGGTAGATGAATATAATACTAATACATGTTTGTAATCAAGTTGCTTCGTTCATAAATTTATATTTGTAACTGATAATTGTATTGAATATATTCTAGTAGGTAACAAATCAATTGTTAGGATTAAAGTGTCATTTTTATTTGAAATCCTACATATATATTTTATACATTTCTAAACTCTTAGAAGGTGTACTTGGACACCTAGAGTGTAATTGGAGAAATAATTTGTAATTTAATTTTCCCTATATTCTTGGCCAACATTTGTAGTTATATGCATTCATGAAGAAGGTGGAGCACATGGTGGTTACAGTTAACTTTGAGATCATTTAATGCAATTTAGCATTCTTAGGCATTAGAGGAAAAAGTGAAGGGAAATGACTATCCAAGTCCTAGGATGCACCAATGCATATGTTACCTTCATACACCATAATTTATGCATTGGTGCATCTTAGGGGCTGGATAACCATTTTTGAAGTGAAGTATCTTTTTTATGGTGGACGGTGCCTAGATGAATTAGTGGAATCCAAAATGGAGCTCTAGACTTGAGGATGTTATCCTTTGGGGAGTTAATGGTCAAAGATGCCTTAGAGATTATTTTTACTATTTGGTAATCCATTGATTAAGCCAATGTGACAGCTGTATGAAGCCATTGATTTGGTTTACTATTCAAGGAACAAGCTTTCCAAGGTGGGTGTAGAGTTTTTTTATGATACCATGGTTTCATTATCTATCATTTGGTAAAACCATTTATAATTTTGGCCTCTTTCCTTTCCAATATATTTGAGGTATGAGATAATGGTTTATGATCATTGTTTAAAGGTATATAGTTACTGCCAAGTTGTTGTTAGAGTGTAGAATGTTAGTATGTTACTACCCTCTAGTGGTTGCTTGGTCTCTTCCTCAACTTTCCCATATACTTTATATTCATGCAAACAACTCATTGCCTTCCATTCACTCATCCACATTACCAACTAGCCTTCTAGGGCCACATTTTCTCCTTTATAGCCTCACATTGCTTGCATACCACTCTATTGTACTAGACACTACCATATAGTCCACAAGTAAAGTATCAACCCTCTTCTTAGTCTTTTGGTCTCTCATTCAACACAATCGCTCCTATCATGCTCCTTTACTACAAGTGCAATTGTAGAATCATCACTTCTTCTTTCATGATGCCCACCACCTTAACCACCTCCTTTACTATAACTACCTTCTCTTCTATCATGGCTCCCTATTGCTACAATATGGCCAATGCTTGCTCTCTCTTTGTTTTGAGTCCTCATAACTTCCTCTTTCATGATGTCCATCACCTTAACCACCTCCTTTGCTACAACTACCTCATCTTCTATCATGGCTCCCTATTTCTACAAGAGGGCCAATGCCCAGTCTCCCTTTGTTGTGAGTCCTCATACTTATATTTGGAGTATTTCTACAAGAGGGCCAATGCCCAGTCTCCCTTTGTTGTGAGTCCTCATACTTATATTTGGAAGTACATGATACATTTTAAACGACAAGCTCAACACTTCCAATCCATGCCAAAATTTAAAATTCCTTTGCATCATCCAAACATAGAGACAAATAGAGATGGTGCTTTGTTATAATTCTGCTAGGAATCAAGAAAATTTTAAAAACTCCCCACCACCCTACCTAGACAAAGGCCAACTTATATAACAGCTAGGTAAGAAATCTGTTCGGGTCAATACTAACAAACATTACTAAAGGAAAAGTAAATATGTACTAAGAGATTGCTATCATCAAAATTACAAAAGACTAAATACTAAGGGTAAACACTCCCATTGTAACTCTAAAAGTTACAAAAATCTAAAGATCAAGAGACATTCGAAAAGAGTTTGATGCATCATACATAATAAAAAATCTAACAAGGGTGGTGGAATAAATATTTTCCCACATGTTGCCATCCAACCTCTGCAATTACATCAGAAAGAACACACCTCAGCAGGGCACAAAAAGTCTTGGAATTATGTTCGATTATGCTGGAATTTTGGTCTTTCTCCATTCAGAGCCACCTCTTCTTTTCTTGAGCTATAATATAGGAATCATTAAAGTTAGAGATATTTTCTGAGAACAATACACCGTTGTACTTGCTCACTATCTTTAATCAGTCCTTTGATGCTCCACTGCATTGATGTGGGGAAATTATGAAGAGTGAAAAGAATAGTATTCAACCCTCCTTTTCAGTCTCTATCATAGCCGCCAAAAGACACCACTCTCATTGTCAAGACCATCCTTTCAGTTATACGTTGAGGGCCATGGGTCACTACATCAAGCTCTGAAAGGTTGTTATACCTGTAAACGTTTTAAAATGGTGGAAAGCTACTCTAGATCTCAGACTGTTTATCGTATTGGTCATGATTAATATTTCATCTGATTGCCATTTTTTTTTATTAAAGGTAGGGGAAGAACATCAATTATTGTCTATGTACCAATTAACGTTCATTGGATTTCAGTAATTAAGTCATTAAGAAATTATCTAATAAATCAATTGCCTCCCATTTTTTGTAAAAAATATAATTAGATCAATTCTACAACTTTATTGGTACCAATAGTGCATGATTATTGACACATTTGTGCATAAGTATTGGATCAATTGGTAATTTTTTTTCAATTTTTGAAGCTAACAAGTAATGGGGCAATAAAGAATTTTGGGGCGACACTAAGAAAGGACCATTTTTTGACCCTTGTGCGCATAACGGATCTGACAATGTTTCTCTTTACTACCCAGAAGCCAGAACAATAGAACAATAGCTATAAGCAGTTAAGTCGCCTATAAAGACCACAAAATAAGTTGTTGAAATCTGATGTACCATTTAAGAGTTTGGGGTGCATGAAGTTCGCTATAACGACTAGTGGTAGTCTTCCCCCTATGATAATAATCTATCTAGGGGGGAGGATTCAATGCTTGAGTATCCTAATTTTACACCTCTAAATATTCTATGAGACAATTTCAAATCATTCTTAATTTTTCATAGTGGCTGATTTGACAAGGTCCCTCATAGTTAATGTTTCATGTCTCTATCATGAAATATGACGTAACATCAGTACACTTTTTGTTAATTTTTTCAAAAAAGATCTAAAAAAAGGTAAACAATTGTACATTAAGTCTTGCTTTACGGGTACTGACAAATACATTTCATTTAATAGAAATACTCTGGTCAACACTTCCAACTTTAAAGTCACAACTATTAGTAATTTTAATATACATTAAATCAACACATATTATTACAACTATTAAATCAACACATATTAATACAACTATTAAAACATGTTCAACCATTAATCTTCATTCCTCTTTAAATTTATTAAAAAAACCTGAAATTTCACATGACAGATTTGATTCTTTGATTTACCAACCTTTAAACAGCTCATATACTGTTCACTGATTTTAATTACATTGTTCTGAAATTTGTGCCCACAAGAAAATATAGCAGTTTGTTAAATGTTTGTCACCTTTTGGGAAAGCTTAGATGTAACGTTTGGTGTGACAACTTATGTTCAGAATATTGGGCTTTTAGCATTAAAAAAAAATTGTGTGAGGTGTATGTGGTAGGTTTGTACAGTAAACAAGTTATAGTAAATCTGTGAGTTGTTTATATTGAGAAGAGTTCCCCACATAAAGAAGCAAGTAGAAAATGCATTTATACCCATATTCTTCCATTCACCCACACGTATGTCACATGCAAACCATGAAGCTCTATTCAATGTAGAAATGAAGATTTGATTTCTACCATGAAAAATAAGTTCATTTCCTTAAATTGAAAGCCTGGCCTTGCATGCATTTTTTATTATTTAATGGATGAATCTATATTTTAAAATTTAAGATTGAATTCTTTAAGTTGGCCTACCCCCTTTTTTTTTTCCTGTGTGCACAGTACATGTGAAATTATTTTTCAACAACAATGTCGTTGTAGCAATTTTGTTGCAGAAAAAGTTGCACACTTTGGTGAGCACTGCATTCATGTGAGTTATAAGTAAAATATATATTGTTTTATAGGATTGATTGGGTAGTTTTTAGGGGAAGGGGATTCGTATTTAAATATTAGGAGGTTTAATATTTAAATAATTAGAAAGTCAGAAATGAAATTTGTATGTGTTCATAAAGATAATTTTATCAAATGTGTTGTGATAAGTAGTTGGCTTATTTTTATAGAAGAAAATTATGAGGTTGATCAAATCATTTATTGTCTAATATCACAAAAAAATCATATGTATGCAAGCTAATAGAATAATCATAATGCAAATAGCAAAGACATACCACAACATAATACAATATAAATCTTAGAATAAAACTTTCAATAAGGAAAACTCACTCTTTAAAAACATCAGTACTTAATATATAATTTAGCAATTAAAATATTAGAGTACATTTTCAAAATTTGCATAAATACTTTTAAAATGTCAAGCTCTTTCAATAGATCTTCAATATGTCCAAGCATGTAAACACATATCTCATGTCATGTTCTACATATGCACTCAACAAGAGAACTCAATACAATAACAACCAAGTCAAATCACCAATCTCAACCACTAAACATATGCTTGCATAACATGTTGGAAATATATGTTTGTTATTGTATGTTGTCATTGATGTCAAACACTATGGTTCGAAGGTGTTTGTGGTTGCTCAAATATTGTGGTCCAGAAGTATTTGTTGGTGACATGTCAAGATATATTTAAAGATGTAATGTTTTCGATTAAGGTAAAACAGTTTTTGAAGGGAACTGTGACCGTTTACAACAACAGAAAGATAGGAAAATGAATCACAACCCTAAAAGAGATAGTTGGGGGACAACAAGATAGACAATACAAAACCCACCCAACACAGACTACTAGCAAATAAAACCAGCAGCCTCAAACCAGCACATCAACAAAAAAAAAAAAGAAGAAACACTAAAGCTCATGCTACCCAAAACTAAGAGATGAAGGTCGAGGCCTTAAAAAAGAGCTCCGGATAAAAACCAACAACAAGATTATCCCTTAGACCCCTTCTTATGGGATCAAAGTATAATATCAAAGGAAGGAGAAGATCTCTTGAAAGATTTACATTTAACCATAATCCAACCTTCTTCCACTTTGGCTATTCATAGGGAATCTAGAACTGAATTCCCAAAATCCATTGAATTTCCAGCACCCAGCACAGGCTCGACCTGCAGAGGACCAGATCCCGCAACCCTCCCAGCAGAAGAGGGAGAAGCAAGAGGCCCTGTAGAGCTAGCAACAACTAGTGAACCAACAGGAAAACTGGAACCATCCAGTAAGGAGGAGACAGTTCCAACAAAACCTGGAGAAACATAAGCCCGCACAAGGACAAAATCAGCAAGGGGAGCATCCTCAGCCCCAAGACTAACACCAATAGTATCCTCATATGGAAAATCCTTTCCCAGAACAGGCAAAGGAGAAGGCATAGGAGACTCTGAAACAACAATATGGGAAAAGCTTTGCTGGGAAGAACTCTTCACAACCGTGTAATGCTGAGAAGAGGCACCTTTCCACCACGAACCAAAACACCTAGTTTTACCTAGACTATATTTGGCTACAATATGACCTGTTTGAAAGCATCTTCTGCACCTGAAGGGGATTCCTTCGTAGTCCAAAGACTGAATCCAACTTCCCTTAGGAGAAACCAATTTAAAGATGTAGTGTTGTGTGTTGGACATGTTAGTGTTATTGAACCTACAAAACAATGGAACACATGTATTTATTCAGTGCTATAGAACATTGGAAGACATGTATGTATTCTAGAGATCGTGAGAATGATGTTTGTCAGTGCTTCAATATTATATTCTTAGGTTCGAAAGTTAGTGGTTCAGTAACAAAGTTATACATTGATATATAGTTGCTTATGCTAGTTATTCAGTTGTATTTTTCAAAAGGTTTTTTCTCCAGATATCAAGGTTGAAGATGTGCATGTGTGATTTTAATTGTATTTAAGTTTTGGTCTTGGTTGTGGTAGTTCCTAGTGATCTGAAAATAGTGTTACCAAGTGATGCAATTATGGTTAATTATTTTTCTAGTCTAGAAATATGTTGCGGTAGCTTCTGACGTAGATAGTTGGAAAGGAAAATAACATCTAATGTGGAGTATAGATCTCACTATAGTGTGTGGAGGTCCCGATACAACTGGCAAGAGATGTGGTTCTTTGGGCATTGTGATGCTACATGTTTGAGATGACTATAGAAGTTATTTCGGTGACTGCAGATATGGTATTGGGTAATGTGTAACGTGTTCATAGTCTCTTGTTATCTTGGAGTGGATCATGCTTCATGTTTTTGGTTTGGGTATTGTATTTAATGATTATCTCTTATCTGGATGGGTTCATGTTATGTGTGACCTATATTGGGGCCTAAATATTTATGGATTAGGACCTTATTGTAATTTTTTGTTGACATGGATAACTTGTAACTTGTTTTAATTTTTTTTTGGCATGACCGACCTCGTTGTAATTTCAATGACCTACTTGTATATAAGGAAAATGTGTGCTTTGACAAAGTGTAGTAGAGTATAGTGAGTGAATCATAGAAGATCTACAACCATAGTTTCAAAAAAGCAGAGTTCAGTTTATGAGGTTGCTATTTTTTACCGTGGTAGAGAAGAAAAGACAATATTAGTGTGTTTCTGAGGTTGACAGTGTTGTGTAGATTAGCGACATTATTAGGATAATTTCTCTTTATCTATTGTAAAGAATTGTATGCACCTTGTCCCTAGTAAAATGAATCTTGGGTGCACAAGTTCTTTATCGCGTCTTGCTACTTTGGTCGTGAGCCTATGTATGCAAGTTCAGAGTAGCGAGTTTCTATCTATATTCAGTCTTGTATTGGCAATGATCCTCTGGTTGTTCAAGAGAAATGAGCTCCTACTATCTTTGTAATCAGACTATATACATCAACAAATTATCTTTGTGGGCAAGAGCTCACTGTCATTTTTTCCAGTTTGGATTTTTGACATATAAAAATCTTGGTGTTCATGTGTTATTGTTTCAGTTTGTTGTTGACTTAATAAGTTGTGTGGTGGGGTAAAAGTACAAACTTGTGTCACATTTTTATAAAGGAAAAGGACCACAACATGCAAAATGTTCAACTTTAACGACATAAAAGGTGGCATTTGTATTTAGAATTTGAGGATGATGTAAACTAAAGAAATGTGTAAAAATGGATTAAGTTTGTGTCTATAATTTTTTTTAAAAAATTGAACAAGAGTGTACATAGTTTGTTAATTTTTGAAGTCCATTTTTCCATTGCTGAAAATTTCAAAAAATCTGGGGTCTAGTTCCCTCCAAACAAGTATATGCAAATAATCTATGTTTCCTCTGATTTCAAAATATGTTATAGATAAAATGTATAGCTAGTGCAGAAAAGAAGAAAAATTGGTTTTCAATGTATATTTTCTCCGTTATAACTGCTCAAAGTTGAACTTATCTAAAATCGACAGTTTTCATCTCCCTCCAAATTTCCCCTATCAAATCTACACCATTCAGAAAAAAATTACATATTCTTGAAGAAGACTCTCTCCTCTAGTGTTAAATATAAATTTTAAATTTTTTTGATATGATTTACTATTTGTTTATTTATTTGAAGCAACATCTTCTCGAATGTTAAAATACCTACTTGTTGTGTTTTGAAATTATAATATATTAGATCTAATCAAAATATTATAAACTTTATATGACAATAATCTTGACTCTGAGCTCTACAAAAGGGTATTTTTTATATTTTTTAAAAATATCATTAAAAAGAGTAGGG
>MU225655.1:306515-319591 GCA_018584345.1 Thuja plicata | reverse complement strand
AGCTTAGCTAGAATGAATCTAGCTAGACCATATGTTTGACAAAAATTAATTTTTATTTAGAAATACTCAAATTTAGCTGTGCTGATAAGTGGTCCTGAAACATGACACAACTTTGTGCTTTTACCCAGTGGATAACATTGATGGATGATTTTCTAAGTAAGGGTTTTGGTTTATGCTAATTCACCCCCTCCCCCCTCTCAGCATCCAGTGTGTGTTCAATACATCACACAAAGTCATATGCTTGAAACCAACAATTGAAACGTTTACTTTTTTAAACAAAATTTTTTTAATATTAAATAATTTTACCCTATTTAATTAATGTCACATACAATTTGACCCAAATAAATATTCAATGTAACTAAACACATTACTACATATGCATCACAAATAAATATTTATTTTATATGATTTACATCCTAACATTTTAATAACAAAATTTTGTCTCCTCATTTAACTATTTAATATACAAGAATATTCATATAAAACTCAAATAGAAACCACATGTTAAATTTAAGTCAACTGGAATGATTAATGGTTTCTAGTTGTTGTTGATATCTTCTATAATTTAATATTTTAAATCTTAATCTATTTCGAACATTAAAAATTATCACATATTTTGTGTAAGATTATTAACTAGGATGTGGTTGAGAAATTCAATGTCTTTAAGAATGAAAAAATGAAATAAAACTATGTATTTTGTGAGGGATAAGAGATATTTCTATCAATATTAAGCAATTTAAAAACTACATGTACCATGCATTTATTCTAGTGTGTAATGTTTTGCCTAAAATAGGCGTTGCCGCCAAGGTGTTGAAATGATATGGTTTTACCATGTATTGACGTGTGACAAAAGATTATAATTATAATTGTTCCATCTAAAATAAATTTAGTTACAATTATTTATGAAAAAATTGTATTAGTCATTTAACATGGTAAGTTAATTTTGAATGAAAGGCTTCAACTTGAATTGTTTGGTGGTAATACATATGGTAACATTTTGAAATTTTATTTTTACATCAATTTTTGAAACTTTTTAAAATCTTAAGAAATAATATCAATCTTATTCAATATATATATATATTAAATATAAAATTATAAATATTTTTTAATAACTCTTAAAATACATTTTACAAATATTCAAAATAAAATTTAACAAAAAACCTTTCAACAAGGTAGACATATATTTCTAATGGAATTGACATTAACTATTTGAATGAATCTAAAGAACATATCTTTTCTTAAAACAAGAATACGATACATCTTTTCTTTTCTAATCTAGAAGAAGGTTTTTTTGCTTAACCATTTTGTATTGATTCCGTTATATTCTAAAGAATAATCACTTTCATGCCTATAACTCCATAAATCATCTTTCCATATAAAAGGTTTCTTTGATTATTTGTTTCAAAGTCTCAAAATTTATGGGGGAGATAGACTTGGATACTAAGTGGAATATGAGAACTTGATAGCATTTATTCAAAATTAATAAAATTACTTTAAAACAAACATTACCTTCATCATTATTATTTGTAATTTTTTTCAAAATTTTTATTATAATTAGATCATTAATATACAAATATAAGTTTATTGTTTTGTATTAAATTAGCAATAAAACAAGAGTCTTGACTCTTACAAATAAAACACTCTAGGGATGTAGGAGCTAGATGAGCTAGCTAGAATAAACATTGCAAAAATGACATTAATAACATCCAACAAAAAGTTGGACAAAGGTAAATTAATCGATAAAAAGCTCACACAGGGGTGACTAACAATAAGGGATTGTTAGCAAAAGCACAAAAAAATGTTCATAGTGTTGGTACTCTCATTTATGAGTACCAGTTTTTGTTTTTTTGTAGTTGTGTGTCAGCTTTCATGGTGGGTTTCTTTTAAGTTTTTCAGAGGACGATCGTGTTTCGTATCAAACTCAGAAGAGGCAAAGGTTTGGAATGAGGCAATTTATCATTTAAAGAATTTGTTGGCACGATCATATCAGGCATAACTTCACTAGTGAGTAGGTGGTATTGTTGTTTTGCAAGTTTGTTGTGGAAGTAGCTAAAACTATTTATCCCACATTCACAATGCAGGGGATAGACTTAGTGTTTTTATAAATCCCATGTATATATGTTAAGTGCCTAAAAGGCATGTTGTTTTAGCCCAACGAGGTTAAGAGATTGGTGGTTAATGGCAGACATTTGGTGGTTAGGAAGACTATTCTAGCAGATCGACAGTTAGATGGCAGACCATGAGATGTGACATGTGGCAGTTAGGATTAGTTAGATGGTAATCAAAACTAGTGGGCACTATGACAGATGGCGGTCCCTCGTATGACAACACAATCCTAGTGAGAAAAAAGAAAGGTCTTCGCACGACCGCGTGACCCCACCTCATCGAAAATAAAAGGCTTCACATGATTGTGCGAGAGTGACATATGGATGAGGCCAGCCAGATAGATGGATGACATGGTGAAGGTTTTGATGAATCAAAGAGTGACACCTGGGAAATAAACAAGAAATGATGAGGTGCAATAATAATGTGTTGCCACTTTAATAGAGGATATCAATTTACAGTGTCTCAGAGATTAAATTTAGTTAAAAGGACTATTAACTAACCACGGTAACATGTCGTCTGTTAGTGTTTGTAAGGATAAGAAAAAGAAGGTGCTAACCTTATGCTAACATGGTTAATAGATGGAATTTATGACTTGTCATATGTTTCCATGTGGCAGGAATTGTAGTTTGACAAATCAAAGTTTTATTGACTAGGGTCACCTATATTTTGGCTCTTTTCTCAGTGATTGACCTCTTTCTATTCGATGACAGATTGCCAAAAATAGTTTTAGCTACAGATCACCATAAATGGATAAGCATGATAGGGGAATCCTGTTAGAAGAACTAATATGACAAGACCCTTACAAGAAACAAAGAATATTTAGTAGATTTGAATGTGCAGAGGATCAAGATGTTCTAATAGTAATCATAATGGGAAAATGACAGGTCTCTAATTACTCATTTCCTTACACTTACAGTTGCGGGGTGTGATATGTGATTGTCAAAACACATTTTTATGCAAGTGGGTCAGGATGTAGGAGTTATAAATGTAGCAATTTCATAGCCTATTGGCTCAGACATAACTGAAAATGAGTGTTGCTAAGGATAAGTAGAGTCTCTGGATACAGATGCAGAAAGAGCATTGGGATTGATTTTATGCGAATAGTATATTGTTTCTAAAGAGGCATTAAAATGGGAAGCGATTTCTAAAGAGGTATTACAAGAAGGAATGAATTGAAAACTGGCAAATCATTTGAGCTTCACCTTTTTATACCCTTTGATTCAACCACCCTGGTTGATGGGATTGACTAGAGCATGAGGAGAGGTCAAGTCCTTAGATCACTCTTTCTAAAATGTTTTTTGAGCATTGGGGAGTTTTGTAATGCCCCGCCAGGGATCCCAATAGAGATTAATCTAAAACATGTTACTAATTTTGCAGAACATTTTTTTTAAGAGTTTGCAATTGGTAAAGAATTAACAGTGTGGAAGCAATATAACATAAGACATACATACTCATAAATGAAACTCATTTACAAATTACAAATCCCAAGGGTTCCATGATGTAGAATTATGTAAGTTAACCAATCTACTAAAAGCAATTAAATAATATAACATCTTCATATAATGCACATGAATAAAAATAGCATCATCCCATAAATGAAACCTAGATACAACTGATATCATAATGAACCAACATCCACTACACAAGTCGTAGGGTATGTAACAAACCTCAATATAGAATACAATACAATATCCCAGAATATCACAACTGATACAATGATACAAGAATACAAGATAATAAAGATAAGAGAAATTTTTCCAACAATGAAGAATAAGAAAGTACAACAACATCAAGGATCATCCAAGAAAAGTCACAAAAGTCAGATCTCAATGGTAATAAGAATCGGTACCACCCGATCGTGTGGAACCAAAGGTCCACTCCCACCATGCTGAGGAGATAACAACAGACCCCACTCGGATAAATAAAAAGAAGCCAAGATCATCTAAGCAAGGGGATTTTGAAAGTTAACTAACTCAAGGGCAACCAACAAATGTAGGAAACCTAGACTGTGTATATGAAGGTGTCATCATATACGTCTAACCCTTAAGTCTCATCCTAGTAGTCTCTCTGGACCCTAACACTTAAGTGACCAATATATACGGTATCAATGACTCCTCAACCAGATGAATCCATTAACTAAGCCAGAACCATATGTCACAGGGTGGTAAGGATCATCTCATCCTCCATCTTAGCCTATACAAGCGCTCAAGCGTGGGCGAGTTACCATATCTTATTAATTCATTTTAAACCCCCCAATTATGTATTATGTTATCACTTGATTAAGAAAACTTACAATAAGTGATCTTGGTTGCCACTTATGGGCCTCGACACTTATTGGAAGCCACCCCCTACTACACAGCTAGATAATGTACCCTAATGCTCCAACCAACATAACCCAAAGAAAGAAAAAAACCAAAACCATGTGGACTTCTCATAAATCATAAATTAAAATAATCATCAAGTAAAATGTTGGAGCATAAAAAATAACATATCACCCTATACAAGGATCTAGACTGTCCATCCCGTACTGGACATCTCAACAGAACAATGCAAATTCACGTATCACATCACAAGATCGATGATGCTCATCAAAATATCACAAGAATCCATCACCAAACCTGGAGTAACATAATCCATAAGATAATCATTCAGAACACTGAACCACCATAACAGTAGAAATAAGGTGACCAAGATAATTAGGTCTCAACACAAAAGTGGTTGTCACCTTTTCCTAGTTAAATCATAATGATTGGAAACTCAGAGAACACACAACAAAAGCAATAGATGTATACAAAACAATACAAGAACCAATCGAGATATGAAAATGGTTATAAATTTTCCACAATATAAACCCAAGTGGTAAAGAGATAAAATCATAAAATAATTCAAGCATCAGAAGACAAAATCCCTTTGAGGGCATCACTCTACCCATAACGACAATTAACCACAACAAAGGCAAAATAAAACTCCAATTAAAATGACATATCCATATATAAACTATCTTCTGATGAAATAATATAATTAACATTAAGTCGTACCCCAAATTAATTATGAGTTAATTAAAATAATCCATAATTCCCAATCTATTATTATTAACTTAGGATCTTATAAATATATTCCAAATCCCTTTCTCATAATCAAACTCTTAAATTTAGATATAAATTTAATTTTAAAAATAATATATAATCCAAAATATAAGTCCTTAACGATTTATGTTATAACCTAAAGATTATACTTAATTAAACACAATATTAATCAAATATAATTAAAAAAAAAAAACATATAACAAAATTAATATAAATTAATTTATAAATAAAATAATATAAATTAATCTACATTAACAATCAATAAATATTAACAATAAATATTTATAAATAAACTAATACAAAAAATAAATTTTTAAAAAATTAATCTAATCAAATTTTAAATAAATAATAAATAAGATAGACAAAACTCATTTTAAAATTAATCTTTATTTAAAATAAATAATAAAACTAAATCTTAGTAATCGGGGTTCTGTGCCCCCACTCTGATTTTCTTTTTCTTTTTTTTCTCTTTTTTTTCTTTAAAGTAAATAAAAATAATTATTTACCCCACATGATCCCCCCAGCCAAACTTCAAAATGGAAGCCATCACGACATGGCAAAGGATGGAACGTTTGGGAGGAAGGGGAACCATTAGTTGTAAGGGATGAAGTTGTACAGTTTCACCGATATGATACATTTGGTCACCAACAAGGATATGCAGATGTAACAACACTGCAATCCCCAAGTATAGCAGTTGCCGACACTGATTGGGAGGAGATAGCTAGTCAGGAACATGGGAGTGGCTGGAGGCCGTATCACTTAACCACCCCGGGCTCTGCTAACAAGGAAGATTTGCCCCCTGACTCTGGCTGGGAAATGCCCAACTCTTCAGGCAGATCTTAGGATTGGACAAAGTTTTCACTTGGGCAAAAGTTTTTGTTTTTGTTTCAATTGGCTATGTTCTAAATTTTTGTGCTCGTGTGGTAAATCCTGTAGGTCGGGTATTTAGCTAAAAATATTTATTTACTAAATATTGCTGAATCAAATTTTGTACCACAATCGAACAACAAAGTTGATAAAATGGTCAATCGATAGAATTCACCAACCATTTTTGGCTAGGACAAGCTGATGACCAATACCATCCAAGACAAACTGATGACAAATATCAAACTGCAGATACCGACGAGCATCACCGACAAGGATACACCGACGAAAAGTTCTGGTCAGCTGAACCTTTATGCATAACCAACAGAATCTAAATTTTCTTCTGAACCGACTAAGCATAACTAGTCTGAGGAACCAACCATCCTAAATTCAGCTCGATAATGTAGATGGTGATTTTGTATTTGAATGCCTTCTTGAGTATTTTGTATTGTCACAAAAGCTATTTGCTAGATTGTACCTGAGCAAGGATTTTGGGTTTTCTTGCTGGTTCTTTCCTGGATGAGCTCTTGAATCAACTTATACTTTATTAATAAATATATTCAGTGGCTTGCCCACTTTTGCTTAAAATAAAAAAAATAAATTTTTTTTTTATTTTATTTGTTTTTTTAAGAAAGAATATTATCTTTTTTATATTAATTTATTTATTTTATAGTAAATAAATAATATAAATACAACCCTTCTTTTTTAATATATCTTTAAAAGATACCAATTATCATATATTCAAAAAAAATATTTGTTTTCTTTTTAATTCTATAAAGAGGTCATTTCTATATATAAATATATAACAGATAATTATTTACTCTATTGATTTATTATTATTAATTTTTTTAATAGAAGGAACATTCCAACAAGATAAAAAAAGTAAATTTTTTTAAATTTAATTCTAAGAAACAAATTCATTTATTTCCTAAAACAAATATTTTTAACCAAATAATCTAAAACGGTTTCTATCAAATTTAGATAGTTTAATACCAAGGATTTTAACAAAGTTCTAAAACAAACCCTAGCTTATTCGATTCAAGTTTTCTAATGTTTTCAAACACAAGTTTGGACTGTTTTGATCACCAATCTAAAAGCTCCAATATCCAATTCAAAACCACAATTTTCTAATAAAGCCCCATAAACCCAAAATATCAATGTGACATGCAAACTGGAATGCAAAATCAGAACAACATAACAATAACCATATTCTAAGATTGGACAAACATGAAGTAGACAATTAAATTCACACATGGATATTTGAGTATTTTAGATGCATAGAAGACAGGGATCTGAGTACTAAAATTGAGGATTCAAACCCTACCTCAAACCACCGGTTGACATAAGCCACAAAGAACAATCTGAAACCTTGAAAATCCTAAGCTTTCACAATTTCTTTCCATCCAAATCTAGAACCAAAAACCTGTAAAAATCTGTGCAACATGTGTGTGCAAAAATGGCCTAAAGAAACCAGATAAAGAAACCCTACTCAATCTAGGGTTTCCAAAGATCATGCAACCCTAAAAGCGAACTCAACTGAAAACTCAAATAAGAAAATAAAAAAAATAGAACTCAACTTAAAATTTAGTAAATTGAATTAATTTATTTAATAATTGATAATTACATGCACTTTTCCAATTTAGCCAATTAACTCAACTTTTTACTTTAAATTTATATTTTAATTTTAATAAAAGAATGTGCAATTTAAATTGCATAATATTATTTAATTAACAAATAATATTTTTAGCATATTAATAATATGAAAATTGATAATAAAATATTCATTCATCAATTATGCTTTTAAATCTCAATTTTAGATTTAATAAGTAATTAAATCCTTTATTCCCAAAATTAGACTTTTTAATTAACACATGTATTTAATTAATTTTTGTTAATTAAATAACATCATATTTAATATTTCCAAATTTAATAAGATTTAATTATTAATTACATAATTAATCTAATCAATCACTCAACCAACTAACACAGAACTCACATCAATCACATGACTAGACAACATGACAACAAAACTGACTGAAACCAAAAATACCACAACAAGAACAAGAGGAAAGGTTCACAAATGATGTCACCTTGACGAATTTGAAAGGTAGGAAATGAGTTACTTGTCCACTGTTTCAAGAAAATAATGGCTTAAGTTGGGATTTGGACCTATCTGTTATTTCCCCTCTCTTACCATTGAGATATTGCAATAAAGCACGCTCATCCTGACAATTCAGGGAAGTTGATGCTTGATACCTGTAAACCTGCATCACAAAGTTGAGCATGTACATAATGTATATATAACACACAATGATAGGGATCTTTCAAACATGTGGATCTCGCAATGCAAGTAACTACATCTCCATCCTCTACCATATCAGACACATCATACAGAAATGTAAGATAAACGCGCCACATAGTAATGTAAAAGATATATGCCAACCATACACATGCAAGTATGGGGTGAGTAAAATCATCCTAACATATGTATATTCATCATGAAAATAACCAAAATATTTTGGCATCATTATTGAAATTTAAATTTATGGGTGGGCACTACATACAGCCCCCTAAAATTAGGCTTACTCCTAGATGTCGACAAACAGATAAATATTACAAGGTTTTGTTGGAAATGGGTTGAATGACTGAGAGGGGAGGGGTGAATCAGTTACCACAAAAACAAATCCAAGTCCCTTAGATGTATTTTCAAACTTATCACTGTTACTCGGTTAAAAAATATATTATGTTGTTACTCGTTTAACAAAGCAATCTTAAGATATTAATTGTGATTATCCTTTAGTGATTAAGTCTAGAAACATAAAGCATAAAGAAAATAACATGTACACAGATGACACCAAGATTTAATGTGGAAACCCAATTTGGGAAAACCACCAATTGTAACTAGTTACTATTTTGGACTCTTCTAAAGTGAGCCCTGTTAGGAGCCAACCCTGTTAAAGGTTACAAAACACATTGTTAGGTGTGACTGTGTTCGAGGATTTAATCACCTTGTTAGGAGTGGCCTTATTAGAGGTCTTCAAACACTTCAATGTAGAAATGCCACCTTGTGAGAGGATTTATGAAAGACTGTTAAGTCTACTCTGTAAAGAGATTTGGATCACTGCTACAATTGTTAGAGAGTAACAATGGATTGACCTATTTGAAGAAGTAACTATCTTGCTAATTCAAATCTCTACTCTAGTTTTAAATTGGATCCTCATTGATCAAATATTCTATTGCATATTGGTTTGGATGTTCTGTCCTTAATCAAAATTCCATCTTATTTCACCTTCACTCTTCATATCAAATAAATCTTCCACTTCTTCTCTTTTTCTTTTCTTCCACAACATTCAATCCAAACTTGACCTTGTATATATATGATAATCCTTGTCAAGTCAACTTGAATAACCTTCAAGATAAATAATAAAACTTAAGTCTGTCGGCTGCATATAGCCAATTAAACATAAATTGTAAACTATTTTTAGTCGGCTCACACTAAATGCATACCTTGGTTAACACTGTAATCCTTCAATGCCTGACCGTTACTGGATTTCCTGAGTGAACTCGATTAGAACTGAAAATCACTTTTCTTCTTCAATTCCCAAGAGAGCTCAGCATACACTTACTATGCTTGGATAGGTTTAGACATTTGTGAAACATCACTACATTTATGTATACATCAATGACAATACACAATTAAATAATTGTCTTCAACAATCTCCCTCTTTGGCATTGATGGCAACACAACATGTCATAATACAAAGAATTTTAGAGAAACAAAAATAAGAATAAAATTTTATAAATGTCATTAGCTTCATTCTGATTCTCATCCAGAAAACTCCCTCTGTCTCCACAATCACTGAAATACAAATTTCTCCCTCTTACATCAATCTTTGTTTCTGATAAAATTTCTCCCTCTATCATCAATAATCTTTCCCTTAATAATTTCTTTGGCATGACATCAATAATCTCTCTCCCTCTTTGACATACAAGTTTCAAAGACTCTATCCAAATAAATTGTAGTGTACCTGATGTACTGATTCATATGCAATAAGCTCTAACAATCTGCATCAACTTGTTAGATCTTTTCTGAAGCTCAGTTGATGCATCACTAATCTATCCATTAGTGAGCCTCAGTTAGGGGAATCACCCCTAGCTTTCCTCTAAGATACAAGAATGCATCCTTAGGTAAAGATTTTGTAAATATGTCTGCAATTTGTTCTTTAGTATTCACATATTCCAACCTTACTTCCTTGTCTTGAACCAATTCCCTCAGGAAATGATACTTTATTGCAATATGGTTAGTCTTAGTATGCATCATAGGGTTCTTTGAAATGTTAATAGAACTAGTGTTGTCATAGTAGATAATAACTGGTTCTTTGATTTCCTCCTTCATACCTGACAACAACTTTTTTAACCATATGGTATTTGAACAATTTATAGTTGTAGCAACATACTCTTCCTCTAATGTAGATTGAGAAATCCAATTCTATTTCTTGCTGGTCCAAGAGACTAACCTCTTACCAAGAAAGAATGATCCACCACTGGTGCTCTTCCTGTCATCAACACTACCTACCCAATAAGCATCAGTAAAAGTCTTCAAATCAAAGTTTCCTCCTTTCTTATACCATAATACATAATATTTTGTACCCTTAAGACATCTCAGAATCCTTTTGATATCCATCGAATGATTCTCTCTAGGATTAGCTGAAAACCTTGCATCAATACCAACTGCTAATGCAATATCAGGTCTAGTGTGAACAACATATTGAACTTTACCAATCATGGATCTATAGGTAGTCTAATTTACCTCCTTTGAGTCATCATCCTTAGACAACTTATGTCCAGTAGACATAGGTGTCCCAACTGGTCTAGAATCTTCCATTCCATATTTCTTCAGTATCTCTTTGATGTATTTAGACTAAGTAATGTAGATAACATCCTTCATCTGATGAACTTGTAAACCAAAAAAGAATTTGATTTCTCCAAACATAGACATCTCAAATTCCTTACTCATAGCTTCATAGAATGCTTTGCATAAATAATCATGTCCAATAAATAGTATATCATCAACAAATATATCTACTAATAGTATCTTGTTCTTAGATCCTTCTTTGATGTAAAAGCTAGTATTTTCATTAGTTCTCTGAAATCCAATACTTACTAGGTAACTATGCAATCTTTCATACCAGGCTCTAGGAGCTTGCTTCATTCCATACAAGGCTTTGTGCAATTTTCAAACCATATTTATTTTTTTAGGATCAACAAAACCTTCAAGTTTCTCAATATAGACTTCCTCTTCTAGAATTCCATTCAAGAATGAAGATTTTACATCCATTTGGTATACCTTGAATCCTTTACGTGCTGCATATGCCAGAAGAGTTCTGACTCCTTCAAGTCTTTCAATAGGAGAAAATTTTTCTCCATAATCAATACCCTCTTCTTGAGCATATCCTTTACACACTAATATTTCTTTGTTTCTGGAAACTTCACCTTTTTCATTCATCTTTTTTTCTGAAAACCCACTTAGTGCCAATCATATTCTTGTCTTTTGGTCTAGGTACAAGAGTCCAAGTTTTGTTCTTTTCCATCTGTTCAATCTCTTCATTCATGTCTTCTATCCATCTTTCATCATTCAACACATCTTTAATGGATCTAGGTTCAATTTCACTAAGCAAACATGTACCTTTAAGTTTTTTCCTTGTCATTATACATTCTATTTGATCTCCAATTATCTGCTTAGGTGCATGATGCTTTCATACATATTTGGAAAGTACATGTTCCTTCCTCTTTGATTCTGGGCTTGCTCCACTTGGTTCACCATGCACAAACATTCTGTTCTTCTCTTCCAACTGAGACTCAGGTTGCACTGTTTGAGACTCGGGTGCCTCTATCTGTGACTCGGTTCCCTCTGTTTGTGACTCGGTTTCTTCAGTCTGAGACTCAGTTTCAATAGTTAGCAGCTCAAGTTGCAACAAGGTTTGTGCTAATGAATTCATTGGTTGACATGGTTGTTGTCCAATCAACATTGCATGTGTCTTAGGTATAGTATTAGGTTCATAATACACAAAGTTTTTGTAGTCTTTAGGGTCTTTACTGCTCTGTTATTCACTTCTATATGAAAACTCATCAAAATTTACATGTATACTTTCTATGACTTTATGAGTAGCAAGATTCAAACATTTATATGTTTTTATTTTACAGTAGTAGCCTAGGAATATACCTTCATCACCTTTTACATCAAATTTTCCATTTCTTACTTCAAGATGTAACATTTACTTCCAAATACTTTGAAATAACGAACATTGGGTTTATAGCCATACCATAATTCAAAAGGTGTCTGCTCAGTACCTTTCTTCAGTTGAACTCTATTCAAGGTGTGAATTGCAGTGCTGATAGCTTCCTTCTAGTATTTGGTTTGCAACATTCTTTTCAATCATCAAGGTTCTTGCACAATCCATAATAGATCTGTTTCTTCTTTCTGCTATCCCATTTTTATGTGGTGTACCTAGGGCAGATACTTGTCTCTTGATTCCTCTTTCATTACATAATTCAATGAACTCATTAGAAATGAATTCACCTCCTCTATCAGATCTTAGGAATTTAAGTTTCTTTCATGTTTCCTTCTCAACTCTGGCAAGGTACCACTTAAACTTCTGAAAAGATTCTAAGTTTATTTTGAGAAATATAACAGTCATCATTCTGGAATGGTCATAAAAAAATAGAATGAAATACTTCTCTCCTATGTAAATTTTTATTCCAATTGGTCCACACAAATCAGTATGCACTAACTACAAGACTTCTTCAGTATTGTAATTCTTGCTCTTGAAACTAGTTTTGCGCATCTTCCCAATTTGACATTGTTTACATATTGCCAATTCAGGTTTCTTCAAAATAGGAATACCTCTTACTCTTTTGTTCTTTCTTATGTTGACCAGGTTATCAAAATTCACATGACACAATATTTTATGCCATAACCAACTTTCTTCTACTTGTGCAATAAAACATGAACTTTTAGTG
>MU225655.1:283305-306465 GCA_018584345.1 Thuja plicata | reverse complement strand
ATAGGAATACCTCTTACTCTTTTGTTCTTTCTTATGTTGACCAGGTTATCAAAATTCACATGACACAATATTTTATGCCATAACCAACTTTCTTCTACTTGTGCAATAAAACATGAACTTTTAGTGAGATCAAGATAGAATAGATTACCTTTTGTTTGCCTGCCAGTTCAAACTAGGCTTCCCTTACCATCTAGGAGCTTGGCCTTACCATTCATGAATTCTACCTTGAAACCAATGTTATTCAGCTGTGCCACACTTAGTATATTATGCCTTAGTCCTTCAACCCAATAAGCATTATCACATTTGATTCCTTCTGTTAGAGAAATACAACCTTTACCTTTCACATAGCAAGGTTCATCATTCCCAAAACTGACACTCCCACCATCATAGTGCTCAAGATGTTCAAATTTAGTTTTATCACCAGTCATGTGGTGAGAACAACCACTATCAATTATCCAAGTGTCATTTTTGCTAATATGAGAGAAGAGTGCGGTCTTTTCATTTTCTTCATTGTCTAACTCATCCTTAATAGCAATTTAAACCATTTCTTCTTCATTTTCATCACTATCAGAATCATTAGCAATATAACAAGATTTCTTACCTTTGTCCTTGTTGCTTTTGTAACTTTTGAAATCTTTCTTTCCTTTTTACTTGTTGAAATTTTTCTCACCTTTGTCTTCTTTGTTTGGACACTTAGCAACAATGTGACCAACCTCATCACATGAAAATAAAATCAATGATATTCTTCCTTTATACTTTCCCTTTCCTTTGGTAGCTCTCTTAGAAATTAGTGCTTCAATGATTTCTAGATCTTCATCATCAGAATCATCATCACAATCACTACCAATCTATTTTCCTTTAGAGTTTCTATCCATCTTACCAAGGTTTAATTTAGCTTTGAATGCAGACTCAAAATTGTGAGGATTAGGAGAATAATTGTCAATTTGTCCAACTCAAAAGTTGTTAGCCTTCCAACCAATGCATCTAGAGTTATATCATTACTGCACCTCATCTCTTGAATAGATGAAACTCTAATTTCATAGATAGGAAGAAAATTTCTCATTGCCTTACTAACCACTATTTTGTCTTCAATCGCTCCACCGGTAGCTTTGATGGCACTGACACTTTTCATGATTCTTTCACTGTATTTTGTAATGTCTTCTCCTTCTTTCATTTTCATCTGATCAAACTGACTCGTGAGAATTTCTGCTTTGGCTCTCTTTACACTGTCATCTCCTCCATGGATATCATGCAGTTTCTTCCACATATCATAGGCAGTAGGGCAGTCCTTGACTTCATCAAATTCTGAATAGTCGAGTGAAGAAGCTATATCAATCATCATTATGTTATGATTCTTCATGTCCACCAACTGATATACAGACATAGGTCTCGATGGTTCCACATATTTATGGTCCAAGAATTGAAAACTAGTATCTCTAATATTAGATAGATGTAGCCTCATCAAATCTTTCCATGCAACAAAGTTGTCTTTGTTAAGATTGGGAATCTCCCTTCTATAAGACATCTATGATCTTTGGCTTAGGCCTTGAAACCTTCCCTGAAAGAACCAAATGCTCTGATACTAATTGTTGGAAATGAGTTGAGTAACTGAGAGGGGAGTGGTGAATCAGTTACCACAAAAAAATCTAAGTCCCTTAGATGTCTTTTCAAACTTATCAATGTTACTCGGTTAACAAAGATATTTTGTTGTTACTCGATTAACAAAGAAATCTTATGATATTAACTATGATTATCCTTTAGTGATGAAGTGTAGAAACATAAAGCATAAAGAAAATAACATGTACAGAGAAGACACTAAAATTTAACGTGGAAACCCGATTTGGGAAAACCACCAATTGCAGCTAGTTACTATTTTTCACTCTTCTGAAGTGAGCTCTGTTAGGAGCCAACCCTATTAAAGGTTAAAAAAGACATTGCTAGGTGTGACCGTGTTAGATTATTTAATCACCCTATTGAGAGTGGCCTTGTTAGAGGTCTTCAAACACTTCAATGTAGAAATGCCACCTTGTGAGAGGATTTATGAAAGACTATTAAGTCTACTTTGTAAAGAGATTTGGATCACTGCTACAATTGTTAGAGAGTAACAATGGATTGAACTATTTGAAGAAGCAACTATCTTCCTGATTCAGATCTTTGCTCTAGTTTCAAACTGGATCTTCACTGATCAAATATTATATTGTATCTCGGTTTGGATGTTCTGTCCTTAATCAAAATTCCATCTTATTTTGCCTTCACTCTTCATATCAAAAAACTCTTCCACTTCTTCTCTCTTTTTTTTTTTCCCACAACATTCAATCCAAACTTGACCTTTTATATATATGATAAGCCTTGTCAATTCGGATTGAATAACCTTCAAGATAGATAATAAAACTTAAGTCTATCAGTTGCATATAACCAATTAAGCATAAAGTGTAAACGAATATTAGTTGGCTAACACTAAATTCATAATTTGGTTAACACTGTAATCCTTCAATGCCCGATCGTTATTATATTTCCCGAGTGAACTTAGTTAGAAATAAAAATAATTTTCTTCTTCAATGCTTGAGAGAGCTCGACATACATTGATTGTGCTTGGTTAGGTTTAGACATTTGTTTAACATCACTACATTTGTGTATACATCAATGATAATACACAATTGAATACTTGTCTTCAACATGTTTACATAAAGGTGCTACATGAGTTCTCATATGAATGCAATGCATAATTCAATTGGGGACTTAGGTCCTTGAACAAATTGATCTACTATTATAAAACACCCTAGTACCATTCTCTGCAATATCAAACATTAGGAATAGTCATAAAAAAATATAAAGAAAACTCCCAAGCGGGGGAATAATTAATTCAACATTAAATCATAAAAGCGCAATGTGTCAATAGTAAATCAAGTATGACCAGTATCACAAAATAGATAGAAAAAAGAGAATCACATGACTAGTTTAAGCAAAAGAAAGTTCAAAAATCTAATGCTATCCCAAACACAATACGAACAAATCATCAACCAAAATAAATAATGAATCATAAAATATTTCACATAACAAAGTGACTAGTGTTAGCCACAGTCAAGGGAGTAACCGCTTCATGAAACCTAAGAATACAACATCCTAGACGCGTTAGAGAATGTAGCCAAACACAATAGATAGTTCCTAAGGAAAAATGCATCAAACACAATAGAAACTAAACAACTTGCAAATTTTTATCTACAGATTATGAATTACAATGGTCAATAACTAAACACCTAGTGGGAATACAAAATCCCAGAGTTCCCAGTGTAGAAACTCAAGCTCCAATACCAAGTGTAATTCCCCACCAGGGATCCCAGTAGAGATTAACCTAAAACATGTTACTAAGTTTGCAGAACAATTTTTTTTAAGAGTTTACAATTGGTAAAGAATTAACAACGTGGAAGCAATATAACATAGGATGTACATACTCATAAATGCAACTCATTTACAGATTACAAATTATGAGGGTTCCATGATGTAGAATTACATAACTTAAATAATCTACTAAAAGCAATTAAAACATATAACATCTTTATATAATGTAAACAAATAACAATAACATCATCCCATAAATCAAACCTAGATACAACTGATATCATAATGAGCCAACATCCACTGTACAAGTCATAGGGTATGTAACAAAACTCAATATAGAATATAATACAATATCCCAAAATATCACAACTGATACAATGATACAAGAATACAAGATAAGAAAGATAAGAGAAATTTTTCCACCAATGAAGAACAAGAAGGTACAACAACATCAAGGATCATCCAAAAAAAGTCACAAACATCAGATCTCAATGGTAATAAGAATCACTACCCCTGATCATGTGGAACCAAAAGTCCACTCCCACTACGTTGAGGAGATAACAATAGACCCCACTCGGATAAATAACAAGAATCCAAGATCATCTAAGATAGAGGATCCTGAAAGTTAACTAACTCAAGGGCAACTGACACATGTAGGAAACCTAGACTATGTATATGAAGGTGTAATCATATACGTCTAACCCTTAAGTCTCGATCTTGTAGTCTCTCTAGACCCTGGCATTTAAGTGACCATATACGGTATCAATGACTCCTCAACTAGACAAAGCTATTAACTATGTCAAAACCATACCTCGCAGGACGGAAAGGATCATCTCATCCTCCATCTTAGCCTATACAAGCACACAAGCATGGGTGAGGTACCATATCTTATTAATTTATTTTAAACCTCCCAATTATGTATTATTTTATCACTTGATAAGAAAATTTACAAACATCAAGCAGACAAGGAATTTCACACAAGGAGATTTCAGTATTTTAGATGCATAGAAGACAGGATCTGGGTACTAAAATCAAGGATTAAAACCCTACCTCAAACCACCGGTTGACAGAAGCCACAAAGAACAATCCAAAACCTTAAAAATCTTAAGCTTTCACAATTTCTTTCCATCCAAATCCAAAGCCAAAAACTTGTGAAAATTTGTGCAACCTGTGTGTGCAAAAATGACTCAAAGAAACTAGTTAAAGAAAACCTACTCAACCTAGGGTTTCCAAAGCTCATGCAACCCTAAAAGCGAACTCAACTGAAAACTCAAATCAGAAAATTAGAAAAAACAAAAACTCAACTTAAAATTGAGTAGAAAGAATTAATTTATTTAATAATTTATAATTACGTGCACTTTTCCAATTAGCCAATTAACTCAACTTTTTAATTTAAATTTAAATTTTTATTTTAATAAAATAATGTGCAATTTTAATTGCATGATATTATTTCATTAACAAATAATATTTTTAGTATATTAATAATATACAAATTGATAATAAAATATCCATTCATTAATTATGCTTTTAAATCTCAATTTTGGATTTAATAATTAATTAAATCCTCTATTCCCAAAATTAGACTTTTTAACTAAGACTTTTTAATTAACACATGTATTTAATTAATTTTCATTAATTAAATAACATCATATTTAATATTTCCAAATTTAATAAGATCTAATTATTAATTACATCATTAATCTAATAAATCACTCAACCAACTATCACAGAACTCACATCAATCACATGACTAGACAACACGATGACAAAACTAACTGAAACCAAAAATACCACAACAAGCACAATAGGAAAGGTTCACGAATGATGTCACCTTGATGAATTCGAAAGGTAGGAAATAAGATACTTGTCCTCTGTTTTAGGAAAATAATGGCTTAAGTTGGGATTTGGACCTGTATATTATCTCCCCTCTCTTACCATTGTGATATTGCGATAAGGAATGCTCATCCTGACAATTCAGTGAAGTCGATGCCCAGTACCTGCAAACCTGTGTCACAAAGTTGAGCATGTACTAATATATATATATATATATATATATATATATATATATATATATATATATATAACTCCATATCTGTCCTCTACCATATCAGACTCATTATATAGAAATGTAAGATAAACACGCTACACAGTACTGTAAAAGATATATGCCAACCATACACATGCAAGTATGGGGTGAGTAAAATAATCCTAACATATGCATAGTCATTATGAAAATAAATAAAATATTTTGGCATCATTATTGAAAGTAAATTTATGGGTGGGCACTACGAGTTCTTTAAAGAGTTCTGATGAGAATCTTGTATCCTAGCTTCTCTTGCATTGCACCCACAAATTGTGTGTTATTGGCTCGTCTCTAGTGGATTTTTAGGGTGAAAGCCCAATAATCTATCACCTTTTAGGCTAATTCTGACTACTCAGCCTAGTTAGACTTGGCCCAGTTAGACTCAGTCGAGTCTAACACTACTGAGTATACATGGTTGCCACGCGGAGCCTATGTGGCACCTACGTGGCCCAGTAGACTGGGCCGAGTGGTACTCGGTCGTGTTAGACTCGACTGAGTCTACCTGGTATTTGAAATATGCAAAAAACAACCGCAAGCCCCTCATTTGTACATTAAGGGGTTATGATTGTGGTTGAGGGGCTGAGAGAGGAAACTTGTCCGAGTTCGAGGTAGGTCCCCCTTTTTTTTGTTTTTTCTTTTTTTTTATTTAAATTTTTTCTATATAAATATATATGGAAAATGATTTTTTTTACTTAGCATTGTAATGTCGCAATTTTTTTCTTCATTTTCAAGAAATAAATATTTTTAGGTCATATAATTGATGTTAAAAACATATAATTTACCCAAAATTTTGAAACATAAATGCAACCCCAAACTTAAGTTCACAAACCCAAACTTAAACGCAAACCCAAACTCAAACCTAAAAATATATAGTTTACCCAAAGTTTGAAACATTTACGTGTAAACTTAAGCTTAAAAATATATAATTTATCCAAAACGTAAACTAGAAGCATAACTTTTGTTTCGTGAAGAGTTAGTCTTTAGTCATCCAAAACAATTGTTACAGGGAATTAATTTAGGATACATGACTATTATTAAGAGAACACCACAAAATCTTTTTGTCACAACTTGATCATTCTACATTTTCATTATGTACACAACTTTCAAAATTAGCACATAACAAAACCCTAAGTCTTGTACTAGGTTACATTTGATGTAATTAGATTTTCATAATTGTAAATTCTTTGTAACTCATTAATTTAGGATAATCAATTTGTATATATTGAAGTCTTAAAATCACTTAAGTAGTACGTGGAATCTTCTTTTTGATGTATTTATGCTTAAGGGGATGTAATGGATGGATATTTTTGTTCAAATGGACATGTATGTTTTATGTCTATTTATGTTAATACATGCAATTTTACTTGTTTAAAATTTATGAACTTTTGTTTGAAAAAATGTTTCATGTTGAATACGTAAATTCAGTTTGTTTAATTTAAATCTGTACATAGATATTTTTTAATTTTTTAATTTAAACATGTTCTTTTTCAACACATGTCTATATATTGATTTCCTACTGAATGTACACATGTATTTTCCCACTTGCAGCGAGCAGTTTTTATCTCTAGATATTACATTTCTATCACATGGCTTCTACTAGTTCAGATCATAATATTAATGATAGTCAGGCCCCATGAGCATCTTCAGGCTGCCATGATACCCCACATAGTCGAGATAGTCATAGACATGAGACTTTTTCGAGGATGAATGCCGCTCTAGCTGCGCTAGAGAGGACGTTACAAAATAGTGCTATCCTCCCTAATAGGGAGAAAGTGATTTACATTCATATTGAGTTGATGAGTATGATTCAGAAGGCTGAATCATACAATCCATATGATGATACAACTATTAATTCTTTTTACCATAGCCTCTCTAGCACTGTGACAGGTATTGTGGGTTGGAGGACAATTGATTCAGATGTTTTTGTTACTCAAGGTAACATTTTTGGGACCTATTACATAGAGAAGAGGGTGGTTAGAGAATATAGGGTCACAAAATGTACAAATGACGTAGTAGCTCCTTTTATATATCCTAAATGGTTGGCGGCCTGTTATATGTGTCCCCAAAAGGATGAGGTGCCCTTATATTTTTGCAAATAATTCTTTGTAGAGTTTCATTTAGGTTATAATGTTGATTACACAGATTTACCTCCACATGCTGGTCAAGGTTGGGGGAGATATCAAGATAAGTGTAGATGACTTGAAGCACCACAACCCCTTAGTAAGAGGGCATTGGTGGGTCAAAACCTTTTGGCTCTTCCAAAAGGTTTGGAGACCTACACTGGAGATGGACAGGTTGTAGTTGAGGATGCATGCATAGATATGTTTTATAGCATTGCCACCATCACGAATCAGGTTGATGAGTTGTCATCTGATCGTGTGGGTAGGTACATGCTTAGATCTCGGACGAGCGCAAGCGTTGATCATTCTAGTCCATTTTACAATCCTTACATCTGATTTGATCTCCCCACTCCATATGAGATATCACAACTACCATAGCATTGTTTGCACGACATGAGCTCCATTTTAGTCAGTGATCTCCTAGAAGTTAACCAGCACATTTCTACAATACATGGGGTTCCTCTGTGTGATATTCCTACATTCATTCAAGAAGACCAAGTGAGATCCTCCACATGTAGAAGTCGGGGATGAGGATATGTAGAGGAAGGTACCTCCAGACATGAGGATGTCCAGATACATCCTATAGCTCCACGACAGAGTGTGGATGATCTTACATTGCCTCGATAACATACACAGGCTCCCCTACATCAGACACCTACGACCTCACAATTTCACACTGGATTCTCAGACTTGCTGATGGATGAGGCCATTGATCCTAAGACAGTGTCCTTACATTCTTTTGAGTTATTTGACATTGGATGTGCATTACACCAGGTACACTTGAAACCATTTAATTTCAAGATTCAAGAACAATCAAGTAATTTTGTATAATTTATTTATATATAATATATCTATATATTTAACTATATATTTAAATTAATTTTAACCAGGTACAAGACACTATGATGGGCGCTGCATATGAAGATTTAGAGGAGTCTATTGATCTGATTCATTAGGATATAGAGGTAACATTTGATTTAAATTATTTTTAAATAGTTTATTTGTTTCAAGTTTAAATGTACATTTTAAAAAAAGATTGGTCTGGATGAGTACATTAATTAAATTTTTTTAAAAATTGTTGCATTTACATAAAGACTCAGGTCTAGCAGGATGAGGATCCACATAGGCCTGCACACAATGGTGATGGTGGTCATTGATCTAGATTTACACATGAGAGATAAATATATACACATGTTTTACATTGATAGATACATACATTTACATTGTTATGTTGATATCTAGACATTTACATTGATATGTATGTGTTTTGTACATTGATACATGTTTTACATTGTTATGTTGATATCTAGACATTTACATTGATATTTATGTGTTTTTAACATTGATACATTGATATTTATGGGTCCATTTACATTGTTATGTTGATATCTAGATATTTACATTCATATGTATGTTTTACGTGTATCTATAGACATTTGAACATTGTTAGATGTTGATAACTATATATTTACATTGATATACATATGTTTTACGTTGATCTATAGACATTTACATTGTTACATGTGTGTTAAATATGTTGATATATATAGACATTTCGATTTATGTACATGTATACATGTGTAAATTACGTTGATCAAGATAGGTCCATTTACATTGTTATGTTGATATCTACATATTTACATTGATACATATTTTACGTTGATCTAGATAGACATTTACATTGTATATATATATATATACATACATATATATATATATATACATATATATATACATATATATATATACATATATATACATATATATATATATACATATATATACATATATATATATATATATATATACATATATATATATATACATATATATATATATATATGTGATAAATTGATGTTTAAATTGATATTTGATGATCATGTAGTGTAGATCTAATCCTAGAGAAAATTACAAATTTTCAATCTAAGTAATCAAGTGATCTTTTATATAACCAGAATCAATTTATATAATCAAACTAACTTCAAACGTAAACAAAATTTAAAATTGATTTAAAATAAATCTTTAGTCTAATCAATATATATAATCAATCAAACTTCAAACTTAAATTAAATTTCAACTTCAAATCAAACCTCAAAATTAAATTTCAAATTACCTACATCACTAGATTTAACCAATTTCTAGAACTCGAAAATAATTCAAAACCTAATCAATCTAGATAGAAGATCAACATACCTAATCAATCTAAGTAATCTCACATACCTATTATAGATCAAGTGATCTTTTATATAACTAAAATTAATTTATATAATCAATCTAACTTCAAACTTAAACAAACTTTAGTTTAATCAATATATATAATAAATCAAACTTCAAACTTAAATTAAATTTCAATTTCAAATCAAACTTCAAAATTAAATTTCAATTTACCTAATCAATAGATTTAACTAATTTCTAGAACTTGAAAATAATTCAAAACTTAATAAATCTAGATAGAAGATCAGTTCATACTTAATTCAAAACCTTTAATCAATCTAGATATAATTTTTAACAATCTTTAATCAATCTAAAATGAGTCTAATCTAATTGAAATTGAAAAAAAGTATCAAGTTCCTCAAGGTCTAATCCATTAAAATTCAATAGAATCAATTGATATAAATTTAATCTAGAATAAGGAATTTAAAATCATTAATAGCTCCTGATACATGTACTATAGATCCTCTCTATCCTCCGAAAAATATTCATGTTCTTCAATAGTCAACTTCCACTTTTGGTTTCCACATCCTTTTTTTGGCACAGTCTCAAACTGTAGTTTTGTCGCTATAACCAAGTGACTATAATGTAGAACTCTTCGTCCACACATGTATTCAATAAATTGAACTCCATTTTTGTCGATCATGGATGTCTATGTCATTTTCATCATCTTCATAAGTAGGCATTCTGACTAACTCTTTCTGATACCATTGTGAAACATATCCATTTTCAATATTAACACATTGACTCATTGTGTTGTTGTTAACACAATCTTCACAAAAGCATGATTTATCTCTTAGTTGAATTAGTGGAGGCTTGTGTTGTCCTGTAGTCATCACTTGATGTAAACTTCTAATTCCAACAATTGATTGAAACTTGTAAGGATTGGATCGATTGATATCTATTCAAATTAAATAAATTTTAAAGTCAGGTCAGCTCAGTTCAATTATGAAAAATGTGAAATGCACATGTACCATAGAGATAATTTAATTTTTAGAATTTGAGTTTGAAAAATGATTTAGTCATAAATACCTATCACTTCACAAAAGTAATGTTTGTTGTGTTTTGTCTCTAGAGTAGAGAAATGATTTCGACACCATTCAAAAAAATTCTTTGCATTCTCTATCATGTTCCCTAGATATATTTAATATTTTAAAGTGCATGTAAATATTAAATTAGTTTATTCAAACTATCAAATGAAGATTAAAGTTCATGCATGTACATATATAGTATACTACAAACAAATTGAATATTGAAAATGTATACATACCTTGAAGTTCATTTTGTCAGAGTGCATGCTTCACACATGCTCCCGCTCCATCATGCTCTCATTTTCCATGTCCACTTTCAAAGAAGTTCCAAATAAATTTAGCATTTTGTTTAGCATGTTGCATGGATAACCAATTAAATGCTTTTGCATATTTAAATTGACCTGCATAATCATCTGTAAAAAATTTAAAACACTTTATATATATTTAATTAAAAAATATATCTAAATAATATAATTGAAATACTATTGAAGAAAATTTAATTCAAGTTTACTTACCCTCACACCCATCAGACCAGATCCAATGTTGTGAAGCATTTATGTTGCGACTCACAAGATTGTGGAAAAACATGCCGAAACAATGAGCCACATAGCTCCTATCATGAACCTTATCATCCCTGATATAGAAATGAACCTCCTTGATGATAATGTGTTCATTTTGATCTATACTTTCTATCTCATCCAAATCAGATTGTGCATGTCTATAGGTCACATGGAAAAATATTGCAACTTTATTACAATGATAATATTGACTTTTGAGCTCTGTTTGAGGAAAAAATGTATAGTTCTCCGCAAAATCTAGAACTGAAAGAATACAACCAGGTGGAAAACAATTTTTAGAATCACAAAATTGCTTAGCTTGCCATTGTGCACCATGAAAATGTTAGATATGCGGATAAATCATAGATCAAAATCTATTCATGAGCTGAAGGTATGGTAATTCACTCTCCTTCAATGCATTTTTTATATTCTTGTTCTGTCTTAGTTTGGTATTTCTGATATTCAAATCTCTTGCACTGGACATGTGTTGTAACATCAATATTATCAAATTGTAAAGGAAATTTATGTAAATTTACACAATCATTGCATTCATTTTTTATACATTGGACATTGAATTCATCTAAGTCTTCTGGCTTATCACATAAAATGGATTTGACAAATTTTATTCTACTTCTAGGAACCATATCTAGATTAAGTACTTCCAAAACATTTTTATATGATCGCAGATATAAGTGGAACTCAACATGATTTCGACAACAACATGTTTCATCAACCTTATTTATGTGTACGGAGAAAGGACGCAACATCTCAAATATTATTTGATGTATTTTCACATTTTAAAATTCTTGTTTGAATGTTTCAAATAGTTCACTTTGTGTAGTATCGACAAAATATTTTGGATGTGAAATCTTCATACCGGCCTCTTCATATTTAATCTATATAGTGTCCCTTCTAATGGAAGAAACATGAGAGTGGTTGGTCCAAAATTCAATGACCCGTCTTCTTACATCTTTAGAAATTTTGTCTTTTTGAGGAACTCTATAAATCTGTACCCAATTCTTTTCAATGTTCATATCCAACACATTTCTCTTCCTAATATATCTTTGAAGAGTTCTTTGAGATACCTTTAGTAAATAAGAAACTACTTGAACTTGATTTCTATGTGTCAATTTCTTATTGGAAATCATAGTCATCAATGCTCTTATAGTAGCATTTGAATTAGATACTCCATGATCTATCTTGTTAACAATGTTCAATGCATCTTGCAAATTTTTAGTTATTGTTTCTTTTACTTGACCTCCTTGTACAATTTTCCTATTATCAACACCCAACAAATCCAAAACTGGATTCATTTCTCTTTTCCTGAATAACTTTGCAAACAATTGTGCTTTTCCCACCAAATGTTTATCCTCAAAATGTTGCTTCCACATGTTTTTGACATGCAATTTAATAGTGCTTTCAAGTATCAGGTGCTCCGGTGCAATTTGACTAACAAGTGATTCCTCATTCATCTCCATCAAATTTTGCATTGTAGGATAAATATGTATACCTTGACTACTACCAATATCCTCCCTTAGTTGAGTTGAACCTTCTTCAACATCGATAGGTTCTTCTTCAACATCAATATGTTCTTCTTCAACATTGACCGATTTCTCTTTGATAATTTTTGTATGACCTTTCATTTGGTCATCTCTTTTATGATCATATTTCCTTGTTCTAGTCCTTTTATTTCCCATTACTCAAATAGAAGCAAATTTTTTTTTTGCTTGAATCCTTCTTGATTAAAAAACTTGCAAAGTCACACTCCTCCTATCACAAAATGCTTTTGTAGCTTCCTTGAAAAAATGCCTCCTAGCTTCAAAAACCCTTATATTCTGAAATAAGGATTTAATTTCGCAATTGATATTCATTTTCTTTTTAAAATAAATTTGACATATACCCTTCAATTTGAAAGGGTAGGTCACCCACGCGACCGCTCGTAGGTGGTTGACCACTAAGGGTACTTGGCCCAATCTGACTTGGCCGAGTCTACCTAGGTGGCATGCCATGTTGGCAGCCAAACCTCTAAAAACACATCAAATCAATAATTTGCACTTTTGCTATTTTTTTCTTTGCTCAAACTAGACAATCTAAAAAAACTAAAAGTACCCTTTTCTAGATCTCAGATCTACGATTCTTGACATATAAATTTTATATTATTTTGACTACAAAACATTAAAAAAATTTGTTAAAAGCTACATGTAGGTTATTAAAGCTTTTAGAAGTCGTTGATTCATATAATATAAAAAAATTCTAAATCAAATCACAAAATTTTTAAAATCATAGATAACACTAGAGAAGGGAGTCCTCTTCAATAATATTTAATTTATTTGGTTTTTGGTATAGTTTTGATAGGGGAAAAATGGCGGGAGACAAAAACTCTTGATTTCAAGTAAGTTCAACTTTGAATACTTATAAAGGGAAAACTATACATCGAAAACACTTCTATAATTTGTTTTCCACTAGCTATACAAGTCATAAAAAAATATTCTAAAATTGGAGGCAAAATAATATTTTACTTATAATGATTTGGCGGGAAGCAAACTCCCTGATTTATAGTATTTTTTAGGAAATGAAAAGTAGACCTAAAAAATTCAAAAAAATTATTAATTTTGGTTCATTTTTTTAAAAAAAAATTATAGGCATATAATTCATCCCATTTCACACATTTCATAGTTTACCTCATCTTCAAATTCCCAACAGAAATCTGACTTTTATGCCCTTGAAGTTTTATAGTTTTGGTGCTATTAACCTTTTCCTTTGTAAAAGGGTGACAGATTATTGTGATTTTACCCTTACTCTTGACAGTAGCATTCTTGTCTCCAGCTATTTTAGTTTATGCATACTTGAATGGGTTAGGTTAACACATAACCCACATAGAAATATTTTTACTTCCCTATCAAACATATTACTCTTTTTGAGTGTGCAGGTAAGAAATGTGGAGGATCAATTACAATGGAAAGATGAAATATTTTGTCTTCTTCTGGTCCATGTGTCATGTGGTTTTGGTCATAATATATTTTTTTCTTGTTAAGCCTGAAGCTTGTTGGCCCCATTATTTTATAAAAGGGGATTTCAGGGACTTTAGGAAGGGATTCAAGTTTTAGGAATCAGGAATCATGTCCTAGCTTGGAGAGAATAGCACTCTAAGATTCCAGAAAGCACTTGAAACAAATATGTGGTGATCTTCATAAGGGTTTTCATGAAGTTGAAAGTTTTATTGTATAACATAAAATAGAAAGAGATTTGGTCGATATACAAATACTAGTTCAGATCTCTCCATTGCATAATTTTGTCAAGGTTTTAAATGAAATGAATCAAGGGTTTGTCTCATTTAGTGCATTGTTGTGATGTATGTAACTTTGATTTCATGTTGTGATCTAAATGATCAATTAAATCTCAGATTAAGAGTGCAGATCTATAGGGTTGTATGAGGATGTTGATAAGTAGTCTGATATCTAGATTACAGTTTAAAGGTATTGCAAGGTAGTACTCTTAGATCATATTCTATAAATAAAACTATGTTGTATGATGTTACTGAGGACTTTGATGCCCTATGGGATAAGGCACTAGTCTTGGCTTTGAGAATCTTACAAATTATATGGTTATTCATGTTTATGTTGGTATTTTCTGCAACAAAATCATTTAAATCAAGAATATCTTTACTTCTGTTGTTGGTTAGTAAGTTATTTCATCTCATGCTCCAAATGGTTAAGATTCAATAGATGATTAGCCATTATCTAATCTATCCTAGTTATGTTAGAATTTGTATGAATTTTCTACTTATATCAAATGGTAGTCACAATTTTAGTGTACATAAAGCATTACAGGGAATCCCCCCTTGGTCTTGTAGAACCTAAAGTATAGAGGGATAAATTAGTATCCCTGTTAGTTGGTCCAATTTTCTTAAATTTCTATTTTAAATCTTTGGAGTTGGCTACTCTATAGAACGTATTAAGAAGTGCACTGGTAGCTTTGTGAGTGTACAACCTTTTTAGGATCCAACAAAATGGCGACTCTATTGGGGAAAGGTAAAAGCTTCAATATAATGATGAGCAAGTTTAAGAGAGTTTTTTTTATTGCTTTTCTAAATTAAGCCAAGACTTTGACTATTATAGAGTCATGTGTGGTACCAAAAAGTTCCCCTTATAAAATGAAGTCCAGATTTTTTTTGTCTGTCATTTCAAGAGTGCCTAAGAATTTCATGTTCCAAAAGATTATATGATGTAACAAAAAACTTTCTCTTTACCCTATACTCTACTAGGTTATTCAATAGGCCTCTTCTCTAGCCTATTAGTGTTCTTCACTAACCCTAACTTCTAAGGTCCCACTTCTCAAGAACCTTCTCTGATTCAGTTTGTGTCCACCAATCAATAAATCAAACTACACATCTCCTAGCTATAGTACTCTTCTTGCACCATCTTCACTATTTGACCCATTAGGTTCAAGATCAGTTCAATGTGGAGAGATAGGCTTCAAACTAGGTCAATTGGATCCAATCGAATGCTTACCAACACTTCTTGCAATGAGACTCTAATCGAGTTCCAATTCATACTCCAAACACACCCAAAATAGGGCTATAAGCATTAGGCCTAATTAGGCACTTTTCTACATATAAATTCAAACAATCCTTAACAAGTACAAAAAAAAAATCTACTTCTAGACACCCTTTATGGAACCCTACAATATTTCACTAGTTTCCACTCCCCAACCTATCCTTACACCATAAATCTATAATCATGCCTAAAAATCAGGGTTTCAAAGCAATAGGACTGTCTGCGCAAAGATTTGGTTTCTTGGCACTTATAGCACTTCACCCAAACTTATCCTTATATTTTTTGTTCCTTAACACACTACTCTACCTCTCCACAATCTCAAATTTAAGCATTCAATGCATTAAACCCACTGTAACTCACTTGCAATGCTCTGCATACCCTAGTCATGCATCACAGGCTCACCTAGGGCATCATTGAAAAAATAGAAGACAAGATTCCCAGGGCCCCTCCTTATATACACACATAGTACATGGAGTCACCTCACCCATTCCAAGATCCTATACAAATTCTATGGTGGAATGATGAGCTATGACCCCATTTGCATAGCCTGCCTTGTTCAGACCAATGACAAGGCTTCAAATTTTTTTTTTTTACAAACTAACACAAAAATATACAAAATGCTAATCTACCACCACACAGAATCAAAAAATAATCTACTCAAACTTCTTCAACCATTACCGAAATCAATCTAATCCATTAAAGTACTACAACCAAAGAAAAGCTTCAAAATACACATAAAACTTGTCACTCTTCAATCACTCCATTTTCAAGATTTCATCCAACCTTGTTTACAGGTTGAGGGATGCCTCATATAGTTGAACAAATCCCTATCTCGATGGTTTTATACAGTTAAGGAACCATTTTTCCCAAAAATGCAATCTTGCAACAAATGTTGTCAATGTTGTCAATGACAACATTGACAACTTTTACAACTTTTGGGATTTTAGCATAAAACATGGTCAACCAACTCCATAACTTAACAAATAACATATATAGAAAAATTAAACCTCAAATAGGTCTCCTAAACACTTCCTTTCCTAATTTGACCCCTAAATACATAATTTCAAATTTTTCCACTACATAGGCAATATGGGTACAAATGACAACTTTGGACATTGCTTGCAAGGAAAACACTAAAGACCTAATAAGATCTCCAAATAAACCTTCACACATCCTAGGACCCACCTAGTCCTATTATTCCACTATTGGTTTGGCTAGAACCACTACAATCCAAAAACAACTTAGAAGCCCTAGGTTACATTTTAGCCTTACCTAGGTGCTCCTCCACCATACTCCCCCACAAAGGAAAGTTATGTCACTCTTGTAGACAATATGTCTTCTAGAGATGACCACCTTCTTGAAGTCTTCTTCTGCAATTCATTAGGCCTCTGATTCAGGCCTATTCTTCCACTTGATAAGGTGTTCCATGTATACAGTGTGCCTTGTAGTCTTATCGACTCTTGAATAAAGAACTATGACATCTTCTAACTATGGCTTGGGAGGTAATATAGTAGCCTAAACATCACAAATGAACCCTTGACTACTTTGACCCTTCTCATCTATCTTCCCTTTGAATTGGATAAAGTCTTGTACATTAAACACAAGAGATATGCTCAAATCTGAAGGTAAGTCTATATTATATGCATTAGCCCCATATTTGGCTATGATCTTGCAAGGTCCCGCCCTCTCCATATAAATTTTAGTAGGGACACCTTTCTGTAACCTATCTTTGTTCAAATGAACTATCACATAGTCACCTACCTCAAACTGAATGTCTCTCCTCCTTTCATCAACCTTGGCCTTCAACTTTTGTGTACTATCCTGTATGGTCTTCTTGACTTGTTCTTTGATCTCCTTCATGGTTTGAGTGAATTCCTTAGCATGACCACTCCTGTACTCCATGCCTCCAAGATCCCTAAGCTCACACACACCTCTTGGGTGCGTCCCATAAACTATCTCAAATGGGCTCCTCCCTGTGGTTTTGTTCTTGTTGGTCTCTCTTTTTGCCTAAATGGTTTTACTTATGATTTTAGTGGAATCTCATGTTGGAAAAGGTCTTCCCTATAAGCCTTTAAGTCTTTATATGACCATGCAAAAACATGCTTATACTTTCTCAATAATTTAATCAAATTTGTTCTGATATGGGAATCTAAACTTTTTCCAATGTAAACAACTTGAGGACTGGTTTCTGACCCTAAATTAATTTCTTCTAAGTCCTCAACCTTAGCATTGCTTATTTTTATTGAATGATCATTCTGAATACTGAACAATGCTTCAAGTTCAACCAAACCCTTAGGAATCTTATTGGAACTCAGTTGGACAACCTCACTTCCCAAAACATAGTCTTTACCATTATTATTTTCCAGCAAAGTATTGCAATCTATATACTTATTCTCATAATGGTCTAGACACTAAATGAATCTCAAAATGTCTTGGTCATCCTTAAAAACTTGCCAGTTGTATATATTATCTGGGACAACTGGTCTTGTCTTAACTTTAAGGATTGATACCCCATGTAAGGTCTGATCATTAGTTTTCAAAGAAACATTTGCTAATAAATATGCCATTATATTCTTAGACCTTTCTATCCAACTTATATCAAAGGCATCAAACATATCTATCTGATCCCAAATGGCATATTTATACATTTTCAATCTATCATTTTTTATTGCATATTTTGATCTGATTTGGGCTACCACTAATTCAGAATCACCATAAACCTTTAAACATTTGATTCCATGTTTGATGACAATTTCTAGCCCCAAATATAAAGCTTCATACTCTGCAGTATTATTTGTACACTGGAAGACTAAAAAAAAGGAATATTTAAAAGTTGTACCTGACAGAGATACCAGTAATACACCAGCTCCTGATCCTTCTTTTGAGAAAGCTCCATCAAAATACATTTTCCACAATCCATCACCTTGTATAGTCAACTCTTTAACCAGAAGATTGGTATTTTCATTCTGATGATGATGATCATTCCTCTATACTCTAAAATTCTCCATGTCCACATCAACACAATAATTAATGTTAGTTTCTTCATACCATTCTATAATGTGAGGAGTCCTACCCTCTCTTGACACTTTAACATTATTTCCAGCAACGTTAAAAGTAGCATATGATAAATCACTTTGTATACTACCCCCCATTGAAGCACTCCACTTTCGTGATAGCAACATGCAATAGTGTGGTGATATGTCAACAACAAGAACATTCATAGTTAACACCACATTAGGACATATTGCTAATTTGTAAAGCATGACCTCAATGGTACCAATAACAGGGACTTCTCTAGAATCCATTGCTTGACATATCCCATGAGGAGTATCCACTTGTAATCCCATAGACCTCATAATTTCTACTAGTATAACAGTGTTTGATGCTCCTGAATCAATCATACAATTTTTTAGCATCCTTCCATTAATTACTAATGTAAGAAAAAATGGGTCAACAACCTTAAGAGAAGAGGTTGTGTTTAAGAAAAATTGAGGAATCTCAGAGGTTAAGAATTAAACTTCCTTCCCTTTGTTAGTTGGTTTCTTCTCAACATTTTATGGATTTTAAACCTTCATTGTAGGCACACTATTTAATAATAAGAGAACCTTTTATGTGTTCTTTGATTCTCATCATTTCCAAAAATGGTACTTTCACAATCATTTGAGATAAACAGTGACCCATGTCTACTGGATTATATTTTACATATGAGGATTTTGATTTTTCAGCAATAATGTTATTTTACTCAATCTGTATATTCAGATTTGATTCTTTAGACTTTTTATTTTCTACCTTAAGAGAAAAATACTTGTTTCTTGCCCTTGTTCTTTCCCTTCTTATACAACATTTGGTTCTGAGGCTTTTGTTACAATTTTGACCTTAAGTTTGTTTGCATTTTCCCCAGGTCCTTCCTTCTTCTGTACATATTTGGTGCCTGTTTTATTTTCTTTTATAAACACACCAGATGGTTGACTACCAGTACCTCCCACTACTCTATTTCTTAATTGGTAATTTCTTCTAGCCTTGTTTACTAGATCTACAGTAATCCTTGCTTTCTCTTCATCTGAAGCTTTTCTGACTAAAGGAATATCTTGATTGTTTTGTGCATAACATCTTATGTGGTCATCAATTTCTTCTACTTCACTATCTGATAAAACTTATTGATGACTGACTTCTACATTTCCTTGTGAACTATATAAATCATGATTTTCATTTTCATTATCTGAGTTTATATCATGACATGAATATGCACTTGCCATATTGTGATCAAATTGTTCACCTTCATCATTTCCTTGTTCTTCATTAGCTTTCAAATCTAAGGAAAAAATGCAAAAATCAGGGTTGTGTGGGGCTTCACAAGCTTCACACTAGAAGCCATCATTACATAAATGGACAACATTTTTATGCAAAGGGTCTGGAGCTCTATTCTCAATTTTTTCCTTTCTAATTTGAGTAATAGGCTTCCCATCCTTGAATTGGGTTCCAAGAGGATGATTTTGCATTATATGCTGAGGATTGTAATTATTGTTATAAGAAGGCCTATTATTTTGAGAAACCCTATATTCTTTATACTCTAGTTCCTTTTGGTTACTCCTACTAAACCTTGAATCATCTCTCCTATTTAGTTTACCAGAGACCCTTCTGTTCATTTCAATGTTTACTGCTATCTTATAAGCATTGTAAGAGTTCTAGGGTTTTCATCCCTAAGAGCATAACCCATTTTAGAATCAAAAGCATTCAGATAGGTTGCTAAACATACCTCTTCATCCAGTGTTATTTTCTGAAATAATTTATGCATAGCTCTCTGGAATCTGGTATTGAACTCAGTGACCTCTTCATTGTAGTTCTTTTTGATATTATTGAATTCATTCAGCAATAATCCCTTGTTTGTCTTATCACCATATTGATCTTTAAACAATTCAATTAACTCATCCATGGAAGCAAAAAAATCATTAGAAAGACTTCTAAACCATTCTCTAGCATCCTCTACTAGAGACTGAACAAAAAGCTTCATTAACACATCTTCATGAGTGATATTCAGATCATCCACAAAATCAATGAATTATGTTAAGTGAGTTTCACAAGAAATAACATTATTACCTGCAAGATTTGGGAGCTTTTCTCCTATATCACCCACATATTTTGGAAATGCATTTGGGTGTCCAGGAATACCAATGAAGTTAAACTACTTGTATCTTTCAGTATGCAATGGTTTCCTTTGAAAATTATCATTCTATTTAAAAGTAGTGGCTTTTGCTTTAGAAGATGATGTATTTTATGTTCCAGCATAAGAATATTTGGAAGACTACAAAAAATCAATTTTCCTTTTCATTTCAATTGTTGTAGCTTCCATTTTTGCCTTTTCTAACATTTTTTCCATGGTTTCTTTTTCAATTCTTAGTTTTTCAAGATCAATATCCAATTTGGACATTTCCTCTGTTAGAACTTTCTGAAATTTAGGTTCTTCAACTTTGCTTTCAGTCATTTTTTGTTTACCTTTATCCCAAACATTTTGTGAACTAGAAGCATTATGAGTAGTGGGTATTTCATGGCTCTTTTGAAACCTTTCTATATTTCTTGTAGTTTGATGTCTTGAGGAGCTTCTTCTAACTTTGTCAACATCCTTATGCTCATGATTTTTCTTTCTTAGTTCTCTTTCCCGTTTCATCTGTTGAATAAGGGAAAGATGTTTCATAATGATTCTTTCTTCCTCAGCAAGCTCATCAAAGGGAACTTCCTCAAAATCTAAACTGATTGCATATGTTCCTTCTCTTTCACTAAAAGTGGAAGTAGCCACAGGTGTTTCCAATACTTTCTGTTCATATTCTGAAGTATTACCTTCATAATTAAATTGACTACTACCCTCCCTCCTAGTATTGCTATCTTGACTTCTTGGAGAAGTTTCATCTATGTTGGCTTGGTTTCTTTTCTTCCTCCAAGACATCTCCATCCTTGAAGTTGATGCAAATCCACCATCTAATGCAGCTTGAGGATTCTTTTTGGCTTTTGACATAGTATTCATTATGAAAGATATTTACTTAACTTTTACTGATCATAGAGATTAAACTTTAGAGTCACCACCCAATCAATTGTTTTGGGATAAATGAATACTTATCAAAATGACCTTGGAAACTATACCTGTTATTACACTTATAAAACTCTAAAATTCTTATATCAATTCCCTAGCGAAGTCGCCAATTTGTTAGGGTTTTTTCTTGCTGAACCTTCAACAAATGCTTGATTAACTCTATGACTCCCAATGTTTGAATATACTGACTGAAGAAAGAGAAAACTCTAATTGATGAGGATTTACGATAATATCTAGGGATATTACTATCACCTCCTTCTTTTTAGGTTCGACAACACCCAGGCAGGTATTACCTATACATGATTTCTGTCTTACAGTATTAGTAAATGTGGATACTGATTTTCTGCTTGTTTATTATATTATCTTATAAATTATTCTGCATGAACCTAATAACAACTTAACACAAAGTTTAATCATGAAAACTTTTGAAAGGATAACATAAAATAGTAGTGCTTTAAGGATATTAATCCTTCTTCCTTTTGATATTAGGAGGGGTAACCTAATGATCCTATCTTCAAAGAATCAACAAACTGAACTGTATCCAATGAATACAATCACTTGAATGGAATTATCTATTTTTGTATTGTGTATAAATAAGTAAATTGAAAGTATTGGATTATGAATCAATAACTTAGCAAATAAGAACCAGTGCCTAATCTTTGGGCTATGATTCAATATCTTGTAAAACTCCACACTGAGGTAATCAATATAACACTTGCAGCAAAGATAAAATACCTTGTATACTATCTTCTTCCTAAAATTTTATCATCCAATCCTTAAACTTATGCTATGCTCCCTGGGTTACTTGAAACCTTTTAATTCTTCCTTGAAGGAACTTACAAGTAAGTGCATAACCACCTTGTGATGAGTATGCTTAAATGCCTTACAAATGAACATACAAGAACAATAACAAAAATGCAAAGAGACAATTTAGATGCAGAAATGAGATTGCAAGATAATTATATTATTATCTCAAAAGCTTCAATTACATTTAGATAGACAAATAGTACAAAGGTTAAGGCACAAATTTTAGTCTGCCCTGTAATTCTATTAAACCTTCCAACTCTCTCTTAAAAGGTTACAATATATATATATATATATATATATATATATAAAGAGACAATTCAGATGCAGAAACGAGATTGCAAGATAATTATATTAATATCTCAAAAGCTTCA
>MU225655.1:261410-274642 GCA_018584345.1 Thuja plicata | reverse complement strand
CCCCTCTAAGGGGGCGGAGCCACCCGTCTACGAACGGGCGGCTGCGCCACCCCTCCGAGGGGGCGGCTGCGCTACTGATGGGTGGCTGTGTAGGGGCAGAGTCAAAATCTTTTAAAAATTTCAAAAAAATAAAAAATCTTTTAAAAATCATTAAAAAATAAAAAATCCTTTAAAAATCATTAAAAAATTAAAAAATCTTAAAAAATTCAAAAAAGTTGAAATTTTTTAAAAAAATTTAAAAAATAAAAAACACTCTTAAAATTGCAATAAAAATCAATCATGCTCAATACTAGTACATGTAAGCCAACACTGCAATCTAGCATATCAATCTTTAATCATGCCTTCATGTTAATTTGAATCAGTCGGTAATCAATTGATCAATTTTTTATACAATCATCATCATGGGATGTATCCTTCCCAATCCCTTGGATGTGCATTGTTTTTATCATTAACTTTGTCATCCTTCATCAATCGAGTAATCAATTAGCTTTCAGCTGCCTAGGGGCAACATGTTGGTTTGCTTTTGGCTTGTTGTGCATGCTTGCTTGTTGCTTGTATGTGTTAGTATTTTTTGTACTTAATCATTTTATCATTATCTCTTTTATCATGTACTTGACACTTTGTCATCTTGGTTCCTTATACCTTGGTGCATACCATCAAGTACCATATCAAAATCCAGGTTGTGCTCCCCAACATTTACATAATTCATTTGCATTTCATTTAGATAGATTGCATTTTTGCATAGTAAGGTCTTTTTTTTATTCCCTTCACCCTCTCCCTTAATCCATTTCGAGAGCACATTCATGTTCTCCATACCCGTATGTCCTCTTGAGGGGGCATCATCCTTCCATATATCCCTCATCGTCATCCTTTCTCATCCTTCCATGATTGGGGCATCTTCCTTTTCTTTTCTTTGACGTGATGTCGATCTCGACATCACATCAAAGAGGGGCAAAATATAGACATAAAAAAATGTTTGGGGCATCTTCCTTTTCTTTTCTTTGACGTGATGTCGATCTCGACATCACATCAAAGAGGGGAAAAATGTAGACATAAAAAAATGTCTTAATCCCTCTATTAGTTAAATTATTAATTTAATTAATTCACTTCGCCTTTTAAAATTAAATAAATTTTATTTATTTAATTTTAAGCCTTTTTCCTCTATTATTTAAATAAATATTATTATTTATTTAGATAAATCATTTACCCTTTTCTCTTTTAAATTAAATAAATTTTATTTATTTAATTTTGAGCTTTTCCTATATTTATTAAATAAATAATTTTTGTTTATTTTCTAAATTCATTAATCCTTCTCTAGCCAATCATGTGCATTCTCATGGATCAACTCTAAAATTATGAGCTTGTGACACTTGTCACTTGTCTCTTCATTTAGCTTTTAGTTCAAAAGTCAACCCCTCTCTCTTTAACCACTTAATCCTAGCCACTCATTCCTTTTGCCTCTTAATCTCCTTCACTCCCACCAAAACCTTACGTAACCCTTCATCTCAACCACTCATTTTTCCACCTCTTAATCCTAGCCCTCCATTTTCATAAGAAAATCCATAAAAGGAGGCCTCACTCCTCATTTTGAACTAGTGTGAGAGTAACTAGTTAGAAAATTGAGCACTTAAGCACATTTGAGCACTTAGTTTAGATCTCATATTTGGCATAATAGTTTAGATTCATTTCCATAGCTTAAGTTAGAATCTTGCATCTTTATTTTTTAGTTTAATTTTCATCTCCATTTAGTTGTTAACTTCTTCCATTTGTATTCCTAGTATAGATTTTGCATTTTACATCACATCATTTGAAAGATTTGAGGCAAGTTTCACATACTTGTGCTCAAATCTTCATCATTTTACATTTATCATAGTGGGATTTATTGCATTGTGTTGGGAGAGCACACCCACAAAATCTCTAAGAGAAAATCAAACAAGTCTTGGGTGCACTTATTTTAGCTCATCAGAAGTTGCAGTGAAAATTTAGTTGTGTTTCAAGTTCTTTACATGCTTTTAATATTTTTTATATCTTGTATATGCATGTTTTGACTTGTTGTGCAGCTACAAGAATTTTCATTGCATATATATATGTGTGTGTGTGTGTATATCTATATCTATATATATATGTATATATGTGTATATATATATACACATATATACATATATACACACACACACACACACACACACACACACATATATATATATATATATATATATATATATATATATATATGTCTCAAATCATCTTGGAGTCCTTAAGAGAAGGATGCAACGAGATTCAGATGATTTGGAGACCTAACCCTAAAAATAAGGAAAAAGACAAAAGACAAAAAGACTCCAAGTGGTGGGAAGACAAAACTAGAGAATAAAATCTGATTTGAACTTTTTCTTCTTGTAGATGTCGGCATCTTTGTCTTTTATGTGTGCTGCTTAAGTGCCAGGTGTCTTTTACTCTTCATTTATGATATCTAAATCCACTGTTATTGGCTTCTTCTTCTTGGGCTTTTTCATAATGTCCCATGTAGTCACATCCTCCTCCTTTGGCCACTCAAAATTTTGAATATTTTCTAACTGAGTCTTTTTCCTCTCCCACCTAGCATCTGTTATGCTCTTAATATCTGATATGAATTTATTGCATTCTGATTCTCCCTTAAATGCCTCATCCAAAATTGTATTGAACCTTTCCATATCCAATTCTCCCTTATCTGATACATAAATGTCTTTCTTGGGGAGTATATTGTCAAAATCTGATAACCATAACCCTAATGGTTTGATTTGATCATCCTCTGCTCTTATTGGGGGAACAAATCTATATAATCTAGCCCAAACATCTTCAATTTGGAATCAATTTGATTGTCTTTACCTTTGGAAAAGGATAAAGTAGCCCCAATTTGTTCTATTTCAGTCCCAACCAAAGTCACTATTTCAGGCAAATCTGATCTCAATGGCTGTACCGATGCTAGTCTTTCAAAAAGTGATGTTCTCCCAGACCAAGTTTCATAGTAGGGGTTCAAAATTGTCAAAAAACTTGCCACCTTTGTTTGCAGGCCTGACAACCTACCATATGCTCCATACACCACATCTACCTTGTCCTTGATAGTATCAATTGTGTGCTACAAAATTGAAACCAATGCTTCCAAAATTATACTATTATGCTCAGTAACTCTCTGCTCTGTTTCAACCAATGTATCACCTGTATCTTTTGTCTGGATCTCAACATCCATAACCTCTTTGGGCTCAATAGGGCAGGCTCTGTTATCTCCATTAGCTATTTTCTAAGCTCATCTATAAGCTTATCTTTTTCTTTGATCTTTGTCAATGCTAGCCCCCTATCTTTGACAATATCACTAGTGTCACTAGTGAGCTTCAATAATTTATCTGACAATTGAGTTGTCTTTCCCTCATTTAGGTGAGCAAAATGAGTCATTACTTGGGCTATCTCCAAGTCCCTTGTGTTATCCAGTGTCCATATTTTTTTTCCCTCCATCTTCTCCTGAATACTGAGAATAGATGGCTTTTGGTCTTTGGGAGCTAATCTCCACATTGCAAGTGCTTCAGATTCAGGGTTATAGCCAAACCCTCTTATCATGTTTCCAACCTAAGTTTCTGATGACAATTTGATGTCAGGTTGTCTCCTAATATGATCTATAATAAAGGCTAAAGACAAGTCCCATCCTTTGACAAATAATATTCCAATGGCCTTAACCAGTTCTCTAGCTTGCTCTGGTGTTATTTCCTCAGATTCTAGATCATATTCTTGTAATGTTTGTAAGGCTTCTTTAGTTATTGGATCACCTCCTGCTAGTTGCAACTGCTTCCCAACTTGCTACTACTTATTCCAAATAAGGAAATCTTTGAATTCCCTAGTCTTTATGAAATTGTCAACTTTGAGCAGCTCCTCCTGACGCAATAATCTTTCATCAGTACAAGACCTAAGGGGTAATTGCTCCTCTTCCTCAACATCTTTCTGCAATTTATTTCTTGCCCTGATTTGATTTCTTAGTTGATGATCATAGGGCCTATTTCTAGTTATTAGGGCTCCAATATTATCAGTTCTCTTTTTCTTAGAAGGCTCCCCTACTTCTATCTTGTATTTTTTAAGTGGGGGCTCATCTGTTCCTTATTTTTCTGGGACCTTTGTTAGGTCAATAATATTTTCACCCTAATCTGGCTGAGCATATGCAATTACCTGATATTCTAGATGGGTAGCAAGTGAAGGGTAACCCTGGTCACTGATATCATCATATTCAGATTCAGATTCATCTTTGTGACCTTTCTATGCCACCACTAGTGCATCTTCTAATTGATTACACAAAAGTGTGTGGTTGTCAATCATTGCATCTAGCCTTTTGAGATAAGGCATGTTAGGGTAAAATCCTCCAAAAATTATTCCCTTTCTTCTCACTTGTCTCTCCAAATCCACAAGCTCATTGAATTTAGTTTCTCTTTTATTCACCTCCTCATCCTCTAAGATGTTTCTAATCAAATCTTCTTCCATACATTCCTCATGTACCTTTGTGTAAGGGATGGTGGGTGTAAGCAACTTCTTTGAACTCAGAATGAACCCCTTTGTGTCAATATGTCTATGTAGGGCTACATTAATTCTATAGTGATTCAACCAGGCATTCACTTGGTCTAGGGCTCCCTTTCCAACCATAAAATTATAAAATTTGAACTGTCTAGGGGTGAAAGTACCCTTTCTATGTGAAGCAAGGTGCTCCTTGTCTGTTAAAATGAGCTGCCTAATGAACTCCATTGCAGCTATTCTTGGTGGCACATGATATGGAAAAATATGTGGAGGGTAGGGGAAACCATAAACCCTCATAATTTTGAAGTTCTTTTCATAGCAAAAATAACCCCAATTATGGTCTCCTAACCATTTGTCCAAATACTGACAGGGCCTCAACAACTGAATTACCCTAATGGGCAATCTAGGATTTTCAACTCCTAAACACTTAAGCAATAGATAAATTATCCAATTCTCAAAAGCACAAAACTCATGTTCTCTAGATGTGTAATTCCACACTCTGATCAAGAACTAAATAGGGTTGGGCTGATTATGGTGAAACCTCTGTGGCTATAGAGATTGGCAATCCAAAACTGGGAAGTTGTAATAAAGGATCACATGCATAAGGATTGAATAATGCATGAACCTTGGGTGATCTTTCTTAGCTTGTATATCAATAAATCCCTGATGCATTTGATCAATAATATATTTAATGTAATCATAATTTGAAGTGGTGTGAAGACTCTGCATATCCAACACCATCATCAAGATGTTTGAAGTGATTCTTTCTGCTCTAGCATCTTTTCCAAGCACTCTACATAGTGCATATGAGATTTATTTAATGTATAAATTTAAGTCCTTGTAGAAGTATGGGGTAGCTCCTGCCATATGGGTTATATAGGCCTTCATTTTCTTAGAGACATGATGCTCCTTGATCAACTTAGAAACAATACCAGACTTCCTGATATATCTTTTCTCCAAGCTCTTCAAATTTATCTCAGTGGCCATTGGGTAATACACATTGAAGGATTTCATAAAGGTATTTCTATCCAGGGTGAGTAGAGGCTTCCCATCATCCCTCTTAATGGTTTTTATCAAAGGATCATATCTACTGGCCAGTTCTAATATAAAATCTACATCAACAAAGACATCAGAAACTAATAATCTGGCTAAACCACAGGTCCAAGGGTTTGAGATAGGCATGGGTCCATCACTATTATTAAAAAATTAGTTGAAAAGTGAATATCCTGATGACCCTGGTTTTTTCGCATCTCTAAAAAATGACATATCATCAATCAAAACATCTGCACTAACCTTTCAATTCTGACTAGAATCGGGAAGAAGAGTGAGGAATTTGTTTGAGAAGTTTCTTTTCCCTTTTGAATCATCTTCAACATCTTTGCTTCTCCCACTGGTAGACACCATACTCTAGGCCTGAATCATACTTCTGTTATGTTCTAATCACAACCCTGGATACTGATATTGAAACAAATACTATCAAACCCTCACCACAATTGTCAATTATCTTGAATTCTGCAACTCTAAACTCTGGAACACTATCAACTGCAAGCTTTAATAAATTCTAAATCAAGAAATCACCCTTAGAATAACGTGCTACTAGAAATCTCAATTTCTCTCAAGAACACTAAAAACTCTGTAAACTCTTTTCTTTGAGAAATAAAAGCCTGGTAAAATAAAATGATAATTGACAAGTATACTTATAATTGCTAATTGAATGTGGATTGTCACTTGTGGCTGGTAATTCCATCACTTCACCATGAACTTCACATACTATGACATCAATTTCTGGTATCAGCCGTGGCATTCATACTGTCAGACAATCAATTCCTAATGAGTAATTTCATATAAAAAAATTCAAAATATAATCAAAATAAAATCTAATTGGCTGCATTAACTCATACTATGACTATTTTTCCATCTGTTATAATCCTTAAAATCTAATTGGTTAACAACTGTTCATAATGGCACTATTGAAAAGTCCACTTTTAACTCTGATTCATTTCTAGCGACTCGACAACTGAGTAATCTCCTTGTCACTTAATATTTTGACTAAGTGCAGTTTCTTCAAGAGAATCAACGATTGTCTTTAGATTAACTCTTTGATCCATGGTTGTCGTGATGTCTCATGATATATTAACATAACCTTTCATCTTATGGAGACCTCATCACAAAGAACTTTTCTTAATTTCCTTTTACCTCTGGTTATATCTGGAGACTCGGCGACTGTGATATCTCTATGTCATGGAATAAATTTATTAACTCTTGTTTAATCAAGTGACACCATGACTAAACACATTAGTCTCTTAATCTCTTGATTATGTCTGACTTTTCAACTTTATTAAGCGACCATGCGACCACCATTAGATTTTTCTTCATCGGATGGTTGTCGTTGTGTCTCTTAATATTCAACTTAACTCACCATCTCTCATGAGACTACACGAAAATACCTTTTCTTAAACTCATATCAAAACCCTTAGTTTATCTAGAGACCTGGCAACCATGTAATCTCCATGTCGCCTAATAATTTCTGAACCATAGTTATAATCATGAGACCTCTCAACAACATTGTTTGTCTTAACTCATAAAGTTAACTCAAAACCACGGGTTTATTAAGAGACAACGCGATTGAGTAAAATCAAGGTTGCCAAATGAAATAACTAACCCTACTTTTATCAAGAGACAAAGCGCCTGCCATTAGATCTTTTCTGAGATGAATGGTCTACATTAAATCTCATATTTATTTTGGCATATTATGTTTCATTAAGAGACAATGTGACCAAAGCTTTCCGCTAAGTCTCAAAACCATAAGGGATATTATATTTTTCTAATGAGACTTAGGGACAAGGTAATAAGCACATGTGACTAAATTATGACTTAAAATATGAAAAAGGTAACGCAAAAATAGAACTTGGACTGAGCATTTAGGGTTTTTCTACATTTGTGTACAAAATTAACCTTCTGCTTAGGGTTTTTGACATCTTGAACTAGGTTTTGGACAAAAAAAACCAATTGCAGAGATATGTAAATGGTTTCAAACATAGATCTTTACCTTCTGGGCGCAAGAAAATTAGAGACTTCAAGAATTTTCAAGGTAAATTTTCAAAACAAAGAATACAACCAACAATGTGCTTATGTTCTTTTCATTTCAATAATTATATGGTTAATTTGGAAATTATTAAGTTCATGTTTAAAGTGTTGTAATACTAATTTACCGCCCTCTTAATATTACTTAATCCTAATACAGATATGATCTTCATCGAAGATTAACCATAGACCTTCCCCTCTTCATCACTCAGAATCTGTGGGTCCCTAAACATGTAGCAACTAGTCATTATCCCTTAATAAATAAAGTTCACTCATATCATGATCAAGGTAATATGCTAGCTATTGATTATCACTGAGATTTAAATGATGATCTCCATTCATTTTCTCATAGGATTTATGGGCCCTGAACACATGTCATTCAAGCGCGATGCCTCGATAGATAAATGATGTTCACTTATCGATTAAGGAATAATTCCAACCATTGATCCTAGCTGAATGTTTACTCATAGAACAAATTTGTGTAAAGGAGAGAAAAAACAAAGGCCTGTAAAAAGACATGCAACAGTTACATTTATGAATTTGAAAACGAATGTGTAAGCCAAGAGACATAAGAAATTCAATCAACAACATAATTTATGAAATAGAAAGATAAAAAATAAATAAACCATAAATTATATGGATATAAAGAGTACTTCCCTGAGCTATTTGGACATTCAAATTGGTCTATAAATTTTGGTTCCACCACCCATGACTCTTATCATGCCCAGTTTTGGCTGTACAATCAATATGTGTATGAGATTTTTATCTTTGGGACAAGAAATCATACGAGTTAAGATGATAGGGGATGTTCACTCATATGGGAACCCCTATATACTCATATGGGAACCCATGTATACTCGTATTGGCTTCAGGGTCATTGTTTTCAGTTTTGGCATTGTATTTTTTGGGTTTTGATCTACATCTTTTGTACTAGTGATTTGATCCCTTCCTGCATCTATTTTACTCTCTTATCTCTCTTTGTCTTTGCATGAAATCAAACCCTATATGAGATCATGTTACTTGTGAAGATATCTTCATTTTTTATGCTTATTGTATTACTATATATTGGTTGGACTCATCCTTAGGACTTGGGATCACATGAAATAGTTCCTAACCTTATGCCTATGGAATGGGTTTCTTGAGTTGTTTCAGCCCCCTTGATGGGATTTTTGGGTGGGAAAGATAGGTTCCCTAGGTGAGCATCTCACCATAGGTTCTAGGGCCAAAAGTTTCTCCTAGGAGATCCTATGGGTGGGTTCTTAATGAAGTGATAACCATAAAAATGAACTTTGGTTTGGGTTTAAACATAATAAAAGATAAGTGATATTATAGTCTGCATAGACCTAGTTGGAGTACCAGGACCATGACTTAGCTTCTATGGTGGATCCCATTCTAAAGGGGGCCCGGGGTTACATTTTTTCTAGGTTGGATCCCAAAAAATAGGCTATGTAATGATACTCAACTAGTTGGTATGCTATAATCCTTACTCTTTTGATGTGATGTCTTGGTGTTTTGTTTATGGATTATGTTTAACCTTTGGTCTTTGGAAGTCTTGGAAAGGTTTATTGATATCCTTATGTTTCCTTAGATCTTTTGAGTACCTTGGTTCTATCTCCTAGCATGGGGGGGTGGAACTTCACATTTTCACATGGTTGGGTGGAAATTCTTTTTTGAGATACTGTTGGTCATCCGTAGATGAATTGGCGTGGATTATTGTTCGGATTCTGATTAATATTTCTTTTTCTATATCATGTACTTCAATGTATTTTAATTCAAATATACTTATCCATTATAAGCCTCTTTGGTCAATATCATTTAATTGTAATGAAAGGAGGAAAGAAGAAGCCATGTAATGTAGATTAGTCTTAGGAATGTAAAAATAGATAATCAATTATATGAAATATTGTAATGAAGGATTCTAGTTGTGAAATTTCTACCCTATCTCTCTTTATGTTCTTTAAATGTAATTAAAAAGTAAAGATTTCCTATTGCAAAGTTTAATGGTGTTTTGATAAGAACAAATGATTTATGCTTAGGACATAGGTAATTGAGAAAGAAATTAAATGATGAGGTATTTAGTGAGAAATGTATAAAAGTATATTAATGGAGAAATAATATTATATTCTACCTTATCTTTATGTTCTTGAAATGTAATTGAAAATTAAAGATTTCCTATTGCAAAGTTTAATGATGTTTTGATAAGAACAGATGATTTATGCTTAGGACATAGGTAATTTAGAAAGAAATTAAATGATGAGGTATTTAGTGATAAATGTATAAAAGTATATTCATGCAGAAATAATGTTATATTTTACCTTATCTTTTCTAAAAGCTAAATGTTAGGTAAAGTAGATGGAAAATGAAATTTGTAAGATGAGTAATTGAATCAATAGTGTTAACATTAGTAATGAACGTTAAGGGAACCTTTTAGGAAATATTATTATTTTTGAATTAAGAACCAAGTAAAAATATTGGTTTTGTAAAAATAAAAAAATTATTTCTTGGTTCTTTACCTTGTCCTTCTTGGTTCCGTGGCAGGGCATTACAAGAATGTACACTATTAGCCATACTTATAGAGAAGGTAATGAAGCAGATCCATTGAAAAAATTAGAGGAAAATGGAGAATGTATAGAAGAGCTAGGTGTAATAAAATACCACAAAAATTTCCCCATTACCCCAACCAGTAGATGCTTATTTATTTGGTTAAATTCATTAAAGGTACTATAGGTAAATATGATGAGGGATAGATATGATGTTGCTGGCTCCTTAAGGTAGCTAGAATTATTATAGATATTGGATAGCTCCTAGGTTTATTGTTAGCAAGTTTTTCTAGTGTATTAAGACAATTGTATCATATGTAGTTATCCTCCCCACATTTGACATAGATCATTTTCAATGGATTGTACTTAAGTACTATAGGGTAATAGGCATAGAGTAACTCCTAGGATCCCAAATGCTAAGATGGTATATATCATTTTCTTTTATACTATTATTTGGATTATATATATATATTCACTTGTGTAGATATAATTAAAGTTGGTTTGATTTTATAGTACTGATTTGTTGATTAGGAAGAGCGATCTGGCTGAATTTTTTGTTAAAACTATGACTTTGAGATTTACTTTGTTCTAAGTGGAATCACTACCATCTTGGTCATAATGTTAAATTTTGTGGATTATAAGACTATGTGAATAGATTTGGTTCTACCTTAACTCAAAGGGCTCCTATTGAATTCTCTAAACTTTTTGAACAAGACAACGGGCCCATGTGTGCTAACCTTTCATTTTTCATATTCAGTCCAACCTACATTATGTTTCACTAGAAATGTTAAATGGTGTCAACTAAACTAGGCATTGTCTAAGTATGAAATTTCCTACGTAGTTATGATTCCCTTTACTACTTTATAGTGATTATATTCGAACTAGTTACATTGAGATATTGTCGTCCAATATATTTTTAGTGCTATTAGGTAGCCAACTATGCTACTAAACAAAGCTAAAATGGCTTTTGGCTTACTAATAATGATATATTTCAGCTATCGATGAAATCAAGTTTTCATAGATATGGTTTATGTCTTATACAGGAACTAGCAGGCTCTCCAATTGGACTGCCTATAGAAGATTTCAATAGATAATTGGGTGAATTTTTGGCACTGAGGTAGAGGGCCAATGTAACCAAAAATAGGATTAAGTTGTAGGGATTTATTTGCGAGGATATATACTCATTCATAGAGATGTACTTTGGGATCTGTTAGTTCCTATTCTTGCTAACACATAAAATACTTGTAGTAATATTTCTCTATTATCCCAAACGCTAATCAAGCAATAAACAAAATGATAGAAATAGGGTTTTCAAACCCTTGATACTTTGAGTTCCACAACCTCAGGTGGGTTTACCTTTTTTCACTTAGGATATTTAAATTATGAAAATGTATTCCATCAAGTGCATAGTGGAATTATAGATTTTAACTTCTGTAATACTTATTTGACAAACTAAAATAGAATGGTAAAGATCAATTTTGTGGTGATAGCCACCCACTCAAAAATGAATAATAGACCAATGTTTTATCCTAGGGCATTGGATTCACTCTGAACATTCATAACCATTTTCTATAAACATAAACTTAAAAATAACTATAGATCTAAATAGAAAATAGATATACCTTGCATATCAACCCTCACACACATGCTAAGATAATCATTAGATTCATTATACATTCTAAGTTTCACCAAAATAATCCTAAGTCAATTTAATCTTTCCTTGAAAGAACCCCTAAGTTAATTTCACAATCTTCCTGACATATGTATATAAATTGAACAATCCTTAATTATTCAGTTTAAACAAAACTCATAACACAATAATGAAGAAAAATACTCATCATAAGTTCAGAAACTGTTGATGGATTTTCATTTGTATTCATGTTAAAAAGAGTTGTTACATTCAATAGTAAGCTTTCAAAACTCTTATCAAATAATTGGTCTCAAACCAAAGTTTTTACAATACAATTGTATTTCCAAATGAAAAATGACTATCCTTTTCCCAGTAGTCTTGGAATCCTTTTATAGCTTAAGGATGCAACAAGATTTGGACTACATGGGAAAGCCAACAAAAAAGAAATACTTGAAGGTAATACCTGATGGAGACACAAATAATACACTAGCTCCTGACCCTTCTTTTGAGTAGGCTCCATCAAAATACATTTTCCACAGCCCATGTTGTTGTAATTCCAATTCTTCTATTATGGGATGAATGTTTTTTAATTTGGTTGAATCTGTTCAACTCTAAAGTTCTGCATATCCACATCAACACAATAATTGAGCATGTTTGGATCAAATTTTTCAACCACTACGGGAGTCTTAAGATCTCTAAATAACTTAACCTCATTTCCATTCACGGAGATGGTAGAAAAAGACAAATCCAATTGTACATGTCCTCCCCACCGCTGCAGCCCACTTCTTTGATAACAACATTCCAAAATGAGGTTGAGTATCAACCACAATAACATCCATTTTGCACAAGTAGAATTTGGGCAATAAATGATCAGGTGACAAAAAATTTTAGTCACGTGACTAAAAATTTTAGTCAAGTGACTAAAACTGATAATGTTCTACCCATTTTTTGCAATTCAAAAATATAAATGACTAAATAAATGACCAATTTTGTCATCGGGTAAAATCACAACTAAAATGACTAAATAAATGACCAATTTGGTCATGGGGTAAAATGACTAAATAAATGATCAATTTGGTCATCGGGTAAAATGACCAATTTGGTCATCGGGAAAAATGACCAAATAAATGACTAAATAAATGACCAAATATTTCAGTTTAGGTACCTAAAATGAACCTCACATTTCAATTTGGTTCTCTTAATTAAATAAACTTCACCTATTTTAGGATTTAATGCAAGTCTAATTGATTGGTTTTCAGCTTTCAATTCGTTTCAATTTCACAATCTAGCCTAAGTAGGAGTCTTAATTGATTCAATTTTGTCAAATATCAGTGATTAAGTGGAAAATGACTTTAAAATGAACATGCACACAGCTTGTTTTAGGAGCCTAAAATGAACATCAAACTAGTTTAGGGTTTGTTGGTTATCTTCTTGGTTAAGTTGTTTCA
>MU225655.1:248906-260257 GCA_018584345.1 Thuja plicata | reverse complement strand
AATTTTATGCAAAAACAAATTACAATAAATTAAACTTATTATGATTGAAGTATAGAAAATTAAATATAATGTTAATTGATTTTAGAATTTAATTAACACACAAACTTCATTAAAACATTTAATTTTAATGGGCTAATAATTATTATAAACCCATTACCAAGGTGTAATTGCTAATAATTATTATAAATGAAAATATATATTATCATTAATTAAAATTAAAGAAAAAACATACATGCTATATTATCATTATTATCTTTAATTAAAACTAAAGAAAAAATATGCATGCTATATTAACTAAAGAAAAAACATTCACGCATTTTCATTTTCGCGGGTAGAGGAAGGCGGGAGGGATTTCATCACCAATCCTTCATTTGGGTTCTGGTTCTTTCTAGGTGTTGTAGGAAGCAATGGTTGGCTCTGGCTTGATCTTAGGAGGTCCATCAACATCACGACCTACAAGTTGCAGAAAATTATGAGTAAGTTTTCCCTTCTACTCTCTTTAAGATGGTTTTAATATGAGTTTCATTCTGAGAAGTAGGGGTTGTGTGGTTTTAAAAGTCTTTTTATGGTATTAGGCAATTGGAAACATTTTAATGATCCCCTTACTGCTGTTGGGACTAAATTTCTCAAGAATGTGGAGAAGGGCTATGCCATAAAGCTAAAAATCCTATTTCCTTTAAGATCTTGATGATACCCAGTCCAATCCATGACGATCCTAAAGACACTTGATAGAGGTATTCAATTTTTAAAGATGACATTGCAATCACCTAATTAATCTAGGCTTGAAGTAGAAATGACTAATCTCCTAAATGCAAAGAGTCAAAGACTCTATTTGGGTGAATAAAATCTTGTCATTATGGTGTTTGACTCTTGTGCAAGAGAATATTCTATTTCCAGTAGTCTATCTTATACTATTTCAAATTCTAGTGGTCAGACTGCCATTGTTACTATGAAGAAATTTGAACATATGAAAAAAGAGATTCATGCCCATATGGGTGAGATTTATTCTCATACGAAGTAGATTTAGTCACTATTTTCCAAAATTCAAGTGACTGATAAGGCTCTAATTTAGAAACACCAGCTCTAAAATCTGTTGGTAGTTTCCTTGATTTCAGTATGGATTTGACATGTGTTTATGTAATTTGCAGTGTTAGTTCTGTGGTGGAAATGCACCATAAATCACAATCTTATTTTTCTAAAGGGAACCTTCAAAATGAGGGATCATGGTTGGTGGCTAATGTCGGTGTATAGCCTATGGAAGATGTCAAAATGGAGTGAGGTGGAAAATTTGATCCTGCATCCCCTTCATGCTAGAAACACTATAAAAGATTTCAATTGGAAAAAGTAAGTCATAACTTATAATGGGTATAAGCTTAGAAAATCAGAATGTAAAGCTACATGCACATGCATTTGACAGAAGATTTTATAATAAACATACTTAAAAACAATCATGCATCTAACCTCTGGATCACCTAACTTTAGATGGTAAATTCATGAAATCATTGTGTTGATGGACCAAAAACCAGATGAGGTTGTGTGCAAGTCCCTGGTGAGTTATTGTGCTGCAAATCCCTCTCTATATAATCTTAGTAACCCAATGGAATACAAAGCTTAATGGGGCACACCCTAGTGGAGTGTACCAATGTAGTCAAAGGTGAAAGAAAAAACATAAATGAAGAAACAAAATATCATAATTCTAAGAACAATATTCTACTCTTACTCAACACTAGAGAAATCACAAGTATGGTAGGCAAACATTTTCTCTTAGCTAAATAGGTAAACTCATTTATTTGTTTCTAATGATCTCCTCTATGAGTACAAGTTAAAACTTAGGCCGAATCTCTTCAATGCATCATTCCTCACTCTGGCTAGAAATTTCTTACTACTTACAACATTTAGATCCAAACTGGTTAGAATATGACAAATGGACATGCTATCTTTTAACTAAATGAGAATAATTATAATGAGGTGATGTAGAGTTTCCAAGGCATAATAAATAATAGCTAGAGACACATGCTCTTAAATTCTTAATCTAATAAAATAGGAAAGAGAAATTCAGGTACTATACAATCATAGTAAAATTATCTTTTGCCTGAGATCACATTTAATAATTCACAATAAAAACCCTTCTCTGTTGTAGCAATACTAACAAAAGACCAGACAATTTCTAGAGCACCACACATGGATTTCATTTGAATAAAGGATTAACTCATTCATTACATCAAAAATCTCTTTTATGAATATGTCCATCAAAATAAAGAGATATCAAACGATGGATATCTTTGCAAGTGTATCAACAACATTCTCAGGTGCTTTCTAAAACCATCTATATGGGTTTAAGTTTCTCAAAGTGGATAGTCAACTATGTTAAACAAAAAAAACATATCAATACAAAATATGATGATAAACCACAAGGCCATAATTAAATATAGTGCTGCAATACAATGATCTTGTTTCTAAAACAAGTTTTATGAGTCCATACCAATGCTAACAATGAGAATGAATCCACATGAATCTGATGACTGGTTGCTGAAAGGAATGCAACATAAAATAAGAAAATATTTTTATGGTTACAGATAAATTAATCTGAGTCCTGCATTGGAACAAAGATAAATACTAAAAGAGCTTCTGATACCTTGCTTATTCCAATTGTTCAAGCTAAGGTCTCTCAAATGGGTTTCCAGTGTGCCTCAGAAAAGTAGAATAAGCAGAGATCCAGTGCCAAGGGCATGACAATCACATGGAGGGAAAGAAGTCGATGGCTACTACCATAGATTAAAATATGGCAGATATATCACCGATAAGTAAACTTATCGCGATAAGTTGGAGGTCGCGATAAGTTGGAGGTCGTGATAAAACATGTAAATTTATCGTGGAGTACATAATGCAGATAAGTTTCAAACTTATCACCAAAAAAACATGAACTTATTGCCAAAATATCGGTGATATTTTACCAAAATATCTGCCACAATCTGCTAATAGGGATTGACGGCCCCAAAAATAGTTATTTCACATTTTCTTGTTTGCAAATTGGTTTTTGGGAGAGGAAAAAATGTGATTTGTAGTGTTTTGGAGCAATTTGCAAAAAAAATGTATTTCAGATTAAATTTAAGCAATTTTTAAGTTCCCGATATTTTTTTTGATAAGTTGCCGATTTGTATCCGATATTTTCCCGATATTTGTTTTTTGCCCTTCACGATAAGTTGTCAATAACGATATTTTGAACTATGGCTACTACCATATGGATTCTTATTACCGGGAACTCACTTTACTCTTGCTGTACCCATTTGCTGGCATCCGTTTATCCCTTCAGTATATTGAAACTACCATTCTAAATCAATACTTGATCCATACAAAAACTTCATAACCTCATTTTCAATAGCTACAGACAGAATGCTTTAAAGCTGGAAAATAACTCTGAAACTGGAACTCAGCAAACAGTTGCCAAGAATGGTTTTTCATTCCATCCCCGCAGTCACAAGAAGAAAATTGAATACTACAAAAGCATCTGAATAAGAATATCATTTCAATTTCTTTTATTCTTCAATTAATCCTCATATTTGCTACTAATAATGATTATGACAACTTCTAGATGAAATTAGCCTGTAGATCTTGTCTAAGTGAGTCATTCAGATATTGATTATGTTTGGCTTTAATTTTTGTATCATAGCAGGGAACACTTATTTTAACGAATTGAAATTGAAAACTTGTAGTTTTGTAAGGGAAAGATTTAAAAAAGAAAATCTAAGGTTATGAAGTGTTTATATTTCTATCTTAATTTGATGTAGGATGAGGTTCTCGGTTCACCATTAATAAATATTCTACTGTTTTCTATATTAATTTATGAGTTTTGGTAATCTTCAATCAAATCAAATGCTTGTTGTTCCCACCCACACCCCACTTGTTTCTACCTATCCTAGTTTAATATCCTATCATTATCCTCAAATGGTGTGTCTTTTGGAATGGTTGTCCCTTCATGAGGGTTAGGACTCTTCATTGATGTCCCACCGATAATCATTGGTTATCAATTAGGTTGCAACACACCTCTTGAGGAATCACTTACCTTAGTTCTTTTCCTTAATTCAATTGCTGCATTGTTCATTTTAATTGATGTTATCCTAAGCCCCATCGCAGTTCAATTCATTCCCTACCTATGATTAATAGTAATGAAGGGAAGTGCCAAAATGGTAAACTCCAGTTGGCTTCCTATGAATCAGTTGGCCCTCTTTATTTATTGAGTCAGCCTTGCTCAAGTAAATCACTAACTGATTTTAGTGATAACCTTTAATAGATGTGGCTTGAACTTAATACCTTTGTCTTGCTGTTGACATTGGCTGTAGCATTTGGAGAAATTGTGAAATCTTATCTAAGACAATTCCTTGCCTAGGGTTTAGACTTATTCAATGTTGGGTCTAATGTCATAGCGTGGACAAGATAGACTACCCTTCCCAAAATTGCTTGTCCTCAAGCAATGATAGTTTTAACCAAATTATTCCTATTGGATGATCCCCAAACCATCTCTTGATTCTCCTTCTGATTTATTTAGCTTCTATAACCCTTATTCTACATTAAGTTACAAATTTGAACTAAAACTCGCAATAACATAATCTATAGTTGGAAATCGACAAGGTTCATAATTTTGATTATCCCACATCCTCTTTTTGCATCACTTGTAAATGTAAAGGATAGATTGGGTTGTCCCAATATTTGTGCAATATCAATATATGTCCCTTAACATTAAAGCAATAAATTATATGTTAAGATTATGAATAGAAGCATGACACATAAGTATGTAATGTTCCTTTCTAGAATGCATTTATTTATTTTTGGTCCACTTTTATTATTCTACATTAAATCATTTCTCTTTATTGATGATAGACCATACATGAAATAGCTATCAAAATAGAGATTTATTGAATTATAATTGCTTGTGTGATAGTTGTACCCATACTTTGCAAACTCCGTGAGTACTCTCCGAGTTGCTGAGCTCTTTTCTATTTTTTTGCTAGGCAATTTTTCACAAGTTTGACTCACATTTTTATAGGCACAAAAAAATGTGGGTAAAAAGTTGATATAGGTAAACCATTGGTTAAAATACATTTTTCACCTATTTTTTCTATAAAACCATGAATTTTCTCTTTCGAGGTGTCAATTTTAATTTAATACACTTTATAATTGAATTTTACAAAAAAATATATTTTTAAGAGTTTATAATTTTAGTACTTGCTAAGTTGCCAAGTTTTTGCTGTGTTTTGCCAAGTTGAACATTTTGGGCTTGCTGAGTACTCTCTGAGTTCAAGTCTACAAACAATGGTTGTACCTTAATATATGTGTTTTGAGAGAAGGTGTAATTTTCTGAGTTTGACTATTTTAACATTCATAAAGAAACATAGTGTTAGATTATTGTGTATAATATGGTTCTGTACTTTCTTAATTTTTAATACTTGTTTCAATCTTGAACATGGTCTTAGTGGTATTTCACTAAGTGTGAAGTGGTAAGATGATCAAAAAGTGATAAGTATTGTTTATAAATGGAAGAGCTTCCCAAACAAGGAGTGGCATGTATAGATTATGGTTGGCGATGGAACATATAAATAATAATACCCTAAATAATGTTTACTCTATCCTTGTTCTCTATTCTCATGTGAAAAGGCCTGCACCATATGGTTTAAGTATTGGTATAATGTTGTTAATGCATCAGGAATAACCTAAACACAATAGAAAGCACAAAACAAAAATAGACAACATAAGCACAAGACGCAGTTATTATGAGAACATGTAACATACAAATGAATAATTGATAAAATATAGACCTGATGAAATTAATAACTTCAAATACAACAAAAAAAAACACTATTCGTGCTCACCATATGTTGGGAAGTAAGATGTAATTGGGGTGGGGATGGCATGTTCAAACCACAAGGCATAGATTAAACATTGGAAACTGCCTGAGTAGGTGGTTGTTGACTTACAGTTTGAGAAACTTCAGTAGCACTATCTGCTTGATTTTTGCCATCTAAAGCATTTCCTTGCTGATCACAAGTTGACAAAATAGGTTGATAAATGCATCATGCTCTCAAAAGAACAATTCATAGCTAAATTAAAATATATAATAAAAGCAACATGGTTAAACTAGCTAATGTATACTCACCATCATCATAGTCGGCCCAGCACCAATAGCAAGATTGGTAGGAGATAGATTGCCAATTCCAATAGAATTAAGCACAGTGGCAAGAATCTTCAAACAAAATATTCAACTGTCTTAGGAAAGCTACTATTCAAAAAATGTGGTGTTCAAAGAAAATTCAAATGCAAGGCCAATATATCGTAATAGTAAAATCCAGAATGTAAGTGCATACCCTATTAAGATCTGGAAAACCACCTTCACCTTGGTCTTGAAGATTGAAAGTCCCAAACACTACATTGTGCGCAAATTGCCCATTCCTATTATGGCCTGTACCTATTGTAGGATCAGTTCCTGTAAAAAGTTTAGAACATTCAGTGTCTGATATGGTAGTCACTGCTTAACAGTTGCCAATCAGTTGCAAATAATAATTAGTCCTCAACTATTTCTCCGGCACATGAAAATGAAATAAAATATTTAACAGTGTCCTATAGCAAATAGTTGATAGTTGGTCAAACTGTAAATATAAATGATACCTATTAAGAATGGCTGAAAGCTCCAGAAAACTTCAATAAAGTCTAACTAGTACCACAAATAATGAAATAGTAAATAAAGGAAAAAATTATGTAGTTCCTTAAACTCTTCACATATATAAAGTTAAAAGAAAAACCAAGGAACAAGTGTTGTTTTAGATAGTAGGCTAGAAGTCAATAGAAATCAGCCCTGTAAAAAAAATATTAACAAATGTTGTTTCCAATCTTTTGGTTAGTCTTTGTATGACAAATTAACAATGGACATGGTAGCACAATGAGACATGCAATGAAAGAATAACAATATCCAGGAAAAAACTAGAAGCACCAAATAACAATAAAATCGATAAGGAAAAAAATATTTTCTCAATCAAAGGAAAAATATAGCTCCCACTCCTGCACCTCCTTCAAACCTTAACACCATTTCTGTCACTGCCATCAAGGGTTCATTCTCTTCAGCTATTTTCAAGGGAACCTCTATTTGGTTGTATGCTAAAGTTTTAAGTTTGAACCCTCTAGATTGCTCCCCTTCCTCAAATTTATAACAAGCTATACCAATTGTTTCCTCTACTGTTCTTCTCCCAGTGGAAGAGTTGAAGATACCATCAGTTGGGGACAGAGGTGCAGCTGCAACAATTAGTTTTGGCCTAAGTCACAGGGTTCCCTGAATTTCAGCCATGAAGTTTGAGATTTAGCAAGCTTAAAAAAATGATAGAAAAATCATTTCAATTCACTTCATATTTGTAAATATTTGTTTCACCTTGTTTCCAAATATCATTAAAGAGATGATTATATATTTGCAAAGTTGCAAACACCCTTTTGTGTACCTAGATTTTTCTTTGTTCAGAGCAATATCTGCATCTCTATGTCTGGTTTAGGATTGTCTGATCTGTCTATAAGAGTGGTTTGAACTTACACCATCTCTTAGTTTTTTATTCTATATTTAATATAAAGCCTATGGTATTTCATCTTCAATGTTTGATGTTTTGTTCTCTCAAATGGTAAACTTTGTTGGCTATTGAGAGAAATTTTCATATAAATAAAAATTTCTTAGGTCTGGATTCTAACCGATTCATGAAAAGCTCAATACAGTATTATAGTCAGGCCAGGTTAAGAGCTCTAACCATTCTATAAAGTGGATTAAGTGTGGTGCTGAAAATAAGTTGCAGTCAAACCAAAGATATTGGACAATCATGGACTGCAATGATTGTAGGACGTGCACAGAGGCAATTTTTTTGAAGAGATTATAAAACATCCCAAGAAAATGCAATTGGTATATGTATAGCCAATCTGGGAGCTTCAGAACATGCTCTTGACATCCCTAAAAATAAAAAGGATGGTAAATTTTACAAATGTTGCAATTGCTTTGCTAGACATGTATGCGAAATCTGAAAGCACAGACAAGGCCAGTGAAGTCTTTAAAAAAATGCTTCAAAGAACCATGGTTTCATGGAATGCTATGACTACAGGATACTCACAAAAATGGACTTTCCAAAAAGGCTGTAGAAACTTTCGAGCAAATGCATTCAACATGTGTAAAACCCCAACTATACCAGGCCTATTTGGTGATATGCATACGCCCCTATTTGCAGTGCAATTGATGCTATAAATCAAACTCTGTCTCTATTAATGGGGATTAAATTTTTTTAGAGTTTAGAAAAGGAAAGGCATATGTTGTGCCGTAAGTTTAAATTATTTATGAGATCTTCCTAGTACTTCTCTATGATCTATTTTGTACCCCAGTCAATTTATACTCTTATGCATAAGATATATGTTAAATTCCCTAGTAATTCAATTACAGTTATACTTCTATTTTCTGAAGTCAAATCCTATCCTAGGTAATGCTCCTAAGGCTACAAAAATTCTTGTAGACCTATCTGAGATACACGTGAATGATTCCATGTAATGATAGTAATGTTGACTTGAGGGATACAAGCTCATTTTTATCCTAGTTCTTAACTCCATAGTGTGATTTTTATTTTTGATGCTATGGATATCATAATCTATGAGTTCTTTACACCTTAAACACTCAACAATATTTATATATCATAATGTTGCCTGCTTCAACTAAAATCAGTGTTTATACTCATGTGATTGATGTTTACTTGTGAATGTGATCAAAGTAGCTTCTTTTTTATTAGTTTATCACATTTTTTAAAGTTGCTTTCTTAAAGGTCGCAAGAGAATATTTCATGTACTGGTTATGGAAGTAATGGAAAGGAAGTAGGTTTCATGTTATCTTTTTTTTTTCAATATATTTTTGATGGAGATCCAATGAAAGAGAGAATAGATTTTGTTTAAAACTCTTGACAGTTTCCTGTAGCAGCATGTTTTTCTTTTGTTTCAACTTTCAAGCATTTTATCATATGTATTTGGACTGAATGAATTATAAAGCCTATTGGACTGTGTTTTATGGTAAATCTACTTTAATATTCACTTGGTTTCATTGGATTTAATAAGGTAAAATGAAAGTTATGTACATTTTGTCAAAAATTGTCAAAACCCTCAATGAGAGTTACTAGTTTCAGAGAAAAGGCCATAACTTTTGATGAAACTGTTTTCCACCCATTTTTAATTTGATTCATAAGTTGTTAATACACACTCATCATATTTGTTAACATTTTTTACTCTCATGGACAGGTATTGAAGCACTTTCATGGGTGATAAAGTTTCTTTAGCTAGGACTTGGAGACTTTTGAAAAGGCGGGCAAGGAAGTCTGGGTTTTCTGCAACAAATTTGAAGTTAGCAAGACCCTCTGCAGCAAATTCAGAGGTAATTTGAAATCTAAAAGATAGACATATTCCATTCTCACTAGGTAAACTTCAAATGAATGTAAGATAGATGTCAGAACAATGACTCATTATATCCTCTTCTTTATTTTATGGTCCCTACTAAAAGTGACTACTTTTAACAATGTTTTGGCATCTCTATTTTCAGATTTATGTTTTTTCTTTAATTTAGAAACTAAACTAATATTGGAATGTAGAATATTGTAGATGGATCAAAATCATAGGTTGACTACGGATCAATATCATGCATATGATGAGAGAGTAGTTGATGAGGGGGACATTGACAAATATCCATGTCCATGTAAAAATTGTCTTGGTCAAAAAGTGAAAAAGAGAAATGTGATTTATCGACATATGATAAGATATGGGCATAGTGGTATAAGCCCTTGGGCTTACAATTATTATGAAGATATGATAGAATTGTAGACCGTGAGAGATGAAGAGGAAAAAAACATAAATGAAGTGACACCAAACATAGATGAAGAGACAAAAATGTTTGACGAAGGGTTTGAAGTTGATAGACTGCTAAATGAGGGTCAAAATGATGATTGGGTGAAGTCAATGGAGGATTATTTAAAGCTAGTTTATGCTAATTGCAAGTTAAGTCATTTGACAACAATTCTTCAAATTCTTAACTTGCAAGTGGTGCATGGTTGGACAAATGAGAGTGTAGATCAATTATTGACGTTATTAAGTTCATTATTACCAGCTGACTCCACATTGCCCAAAAAAAGAAGTCAATGTCAAAAGAAAATCAGTAAGCTCAGGTTGGGGTATGAAAACATCCACACATGTGTGAATGGTTGTGTAGTATTTCATAAAAATCTTGCAAATGAGAGTGAATGTCTGAAATTTCATGAAGCAAGGTATAGACAAGGGTTGAAATCAGTTGTGGTTCCTAGAAAGGTTCTTCGCCACTTTCCAATAATCCCACAATTACTCCAAATGTACAGGTGCAGAGACATTTCTGAACTTATGCAATGGCATGCCAAAAATAAGAGCACTGATGGAAAACAACGACATGTGGCAGACTCTAAGACATGGATGGAATTTGATAAAAAGTGGCCTAATTTTTCTCAAGATCCTCGTAATATAAGGTTGGGTTTGGCTCTAGATGGGGTGAACCCATTCTCAGATCAGAGTACTAAATGGTCAACTTGGCCAGTGTTTCTAATAAATTATAGCTTGCCTCCATGGCTAGCAACTAAACCATTTTTCTTAATGTTATCATTGATTATACCAGGAAAGAAAAGTGTGACTTCAGATACAATAGATGCTTATCTAGAGCCATTATATGATGAGCTAACAGAATTGTGGAACAGAATTGAATTAGTTTAGTTGTTAAGGGATGGTCATTCAATCAAATTCACTTTAAAAGCTTCCTTATTGTTTACAATTCATGATCTTCCTGCATATGGCACATTATCTGGTCTGTCTTTTCATGGATACCATGGATGTCCTGCTTGAAACTTTAAGGATTGTGTGAGGTACTCAAGAAGTTTGTGTAAGTGTATTTATTGTGGACATCGTGCTTACCTTAAAATGGATCATCCATATCATCAACAAAAAACATGTTTCAATGGTCAAGATGAGAATTGTGAAGTGCCATTGCTAATAACAGGCGATTACATTGTTGAGAATGGATAAAAAAGAATGTCATTTATTGAAAATAATGGGATTGCTGGAAGTAGATATGATCCATGTAATGAAAGTGGTGTAAAATGGTTGTGCATATTCTATAAGTTTCCATACTTTAAGGATATAGTCATTAGGCATACTGTTGACTTTATGCATACTGAGAAAAATATAGCTTATGCTATTATAGAAACTCTTTTTGGTGCTTTTGATACTATTTCATCTCGTGAAGACTTTCAAGAAATAAAGATTCATCGAAATCTTTGGGTTGA
>MU225655.1:222932-233556 GCA_018584345.1 Thuja plicata | reverse complement strand
TGTTGTCATGACAACATTTGCAATAATTGCAAATGTTGCATGCAACATTTGGTTACTTTGGATCCCCCTAGAAGATAGGAGTGGGATATTGACCAACAGTCCCTAAAAACATGGAAGATGGCATCTAGTGAAGGTAAAGGCTCGAATCTCATAAGTAGTGATGATTGTAAGAAATATTACTTTTGTGAATATAGCTCTGCAACTCTGAGTTTGTGAAGAACCCGTGCATTTCAATGTGATATTACCATTAGATGGATTGAATGCTTTAATTTAGTATTTTTTTGTGTTCTTAGGACTATTCTAAGCATCTTTCATTCAGTGAGAAAGTTTATTTGAGGTTGTTTAAAGTCTTGCGTGAATAGTTTTTGATTTAGTAGTCTCACTGGTCCTGTCCTGACCAGTCAGTCAGTTCATGGGTACCCCATGAAAAATAACAATGATATATTCCTAAGGGTGGTTGGATATGATACGGGAGTCATTATTCTATACATATGTAGAGGTAGGATTCTTGTGGAGTTAATTTTTTATTTTTAGTGCCAATCCCTAGGTGAGCTGACAGTGCCCGATTAGAGGTTTGGAGATGAAACAGTGAATATTTCTTGCAGGGTAGAGAAGTACTGTATGATAAAAGTACTATTGTAGGTAGGCTATATTCATATCCTAACATGTTATGAGGATTAATTTCATACCAATCCATCAGAATAAGTTTTGAGTGAGATTCAAACTGTGTTATAGTGAAGTCCTAGAAATTAGGCCTATTAGTCCTAGATATTAGGAACCCTATGTACAGAGGGATTAGGAGACTAAAAATTTCAAAATCTCTTATAAAATGATAAAGGGTATCTGAATGTGGGATTATTTTTTCAAGTTCTTTGGGAAAGTTTTGAAAGAAATAGGAAAAGGTCTCTATAAAAGGCTACAAGGAATTAGGCCTAATTAGGCTTCTTAGGGTCTCAAACTTGATCTCGACTATAAAGGTTTGAGAGATCCATAAAAATGGATTGAAATGGGAGAATATGTATGTTTTCCAACATGCTTAGCACCCTTGCAATGATTTGTTAATACTAGAGTGGAGTTGGCACGTAGATTCTACTAAGTGTAGGAAAAAAAATTGAAGTACCCAAAGGGTGCTAGTCTTTCAAAGGTGAAGCAACACAAGTGAGACTCTTAGAGGAGAGTTGGATTAGGACTTAGTTAATAATCTAAGCCTAATAAGGACCTAGAGGAGATTAGGATCCTTGAAGAAGACAAAGAAGGTCTTCTTAGTAAATTGTGCAAGCAAGGCTTGGGACACTCACACCATATTGGTATCAGAGCTTGATTAAGATCAGGCTTGTGGTGGATGTTTCAGCCTACTGAATCAGTTGGAGAGAACACACCAGTGGTATTAGTAGAAGAAATAACCATGGTGACTAATGCTTAGTTAACTAAAAAGGTGGAAGAATAAGAAAAAGACAACAAGTTGCTAAGAGAAATATTGTCTCAAATGGAGCAACTCTTAGATGAAGTCCAAGACAAAGTTGATAAGGTGAAGGATAAGATAGATCAAAAAGAAGAAGAAGAAGAAGAAGAAGAAAGGTAGAAGGGAGTGGAATTAGAAGAGGAAGATCCAACCCCTGATCTTGTTATTGCTGAAGAACCCTTCTTAAAGGCACTGAAGGCCTTAAGTGGCAAAGCTTTGGAAGGTGTACCACTATTTGGTGGACAAATGGATCCAGATTTAGTTGTGGATTGGATTGACAATATATAAAACCATTTTGAATGTGATGGTGTAAAAAAGTCCCAAAAAGTGAATGTGACCAAATCTAGGCTAAGAGGTTCAGCCCTCACATGGTGGAAGTTTACTCAAACTGAAAGGGAGAAAGAAGGAAGGAGTCCTATAGTCATATGGAAGGGTATGGTTACCAAGATCAAGAAGACTTACTTGCCTGATGACTATGAAGTTTAGTTGCATAGAAGAAGACACAATCTCAGAAAGAAAGATTTGGATGTCCAAGCATACACCGAGGAGTTCCAAAAGTTATGTTTAAGATCACAAGTGGTTGAAGATTTAAGCATCAAGCTAGTTAGATATTTGAATGGACTCAAGTGGTCAATTCAAGAAGACACGAGTCTTGTGAACTTCAAAACCATTCATTGATGTTATCAAAGGGCCTTAAAAATATAGGAGAAAGGCAAAAGAAAACAAGAGAAAACCTCCAAAGGAATAGGTAGAGGAAAGGATATTAGAGGAGAAAGAGGTGGCTATGGTGGAAGGAGTTTAGAATCAAGGACACAAGGAGAAGTCAAATACACTGAATAGAAAGAGGGAAGTTCTAGTAGAGGTGGTAGAGGAAGGAACTCAAATTTTAGAGGAAGAAGTGGTGGACAAGGAAGAGGCAATTACTTTGCCAATATGAAATTTTATCGTTGCAACCAAATGGGACACCCTGCCTATAGGTGTCCAGAGAAGGGTAGTACTTCTCAAGGCAGTAACAAAAGGACTAATCTAGTTCGTGAAGAGACAAATGTAGAAGAGACACACTCTGAGGTACCATTAAATTCAGAAGAAGGTGAGAACCTCATGATGAGGAGAACATTAATCAATGAGCCGGTTAAAGAAGATCCAAGCCAAAGAAGGTCCCTATTTATAATCAAATGTAAGGTGATGGGAAAAGTATGTAGAGTCATCATTGACTCAAGGTATACTAACAACATTGTGTCAGAGGAAGCAGTCAACAAGTTAATCATGACAAGGATACCCCATACCCATCCTTACAAGGTCACATGGCTCAATAAGGGACAACATGTCTTAGTCAACAAGAAATCTTGGGTGGATTTTTCTATAGGGAGATATAAGGACAAGGTTCTATGTGATGTGCTACCTATGGATTCATGTCACTTTATCCTAGGCAGATCATGGAAGTTTGACCACCTAGCTATCCATGATGGAGTGAAGAGCTGCTATACATTCAAGAAGGAAAAAGTAACTTTCAAAATCCAATCACTGTTAGAGGATGTAGATGTGAAGACAACAGGTTCTAATGTGCTCATGGTGGGTGAAAAAGAATTCTTAGAAGCCATGGAAGAAGGAGAAGGAGTTGGCTATGCATTGGTGTTAAGGTCAAGAGAAAAGAATGAAGAAAAAGGAGATAAGAAGCCAGAGATACCTAAGGAGATACAAAGCATGTTGCAGACTTATGAAGGTATAGTAAGTGATGGGAAACCATCAACATTACCCCCTAAAAGAGCCATAATTCATAGGATAGACTTCATACCCAAAGCTACCCTACCAAATAAAGAAGCTTACAAGATGACCCCTCAACAAAATGAGGAGATTGCTAAACAAATAGAAGAACTCCTAAACCAAGGTCTTAATAAGAAAAGCATTATCCCTTGTGCCATACCCACTATCCTAGCACCTAAAAAAGGAGTAACATGGAGGCTTTGTACTGATTCAAGGGCCATAAATATGATAACCATTAGGTATAGGTTTCCCATTCCTAGGATTGAAGACCTAATGGATTGTCTAGGTGAAGCTAAGTACTATTGCAAGATAGACTTGAAGAATGGGTATCACCAAATTATGATACATGAGGGAGATGAGTGGAAGAAAACTTTCAAGACCAATGAAGCTTTGTATGAATGGCTTGTCATGCCATTTAGACTATCTAATGCCCCCTCCACATTCATGAGACTCATGAATGAAGTCCTCAAAGACTACATTGGAAAATTTGTAGTAGTATTTCTTGATGATATACTGATTTATAGTAGGATAAGAGAGGAGCATCTTCAACACCTTGAGACCATCTTCAAGAAGCTGCATGAAGAGAAGTTGATGATCAACTTGGAGAAATGTGAGTTCATCAAAACAAAGTTGGTATACCTTGGGTTTGTTCTATCTTATGGAAATCTAAAAATGGACAAGAGTAAAGTGGAAGCCATCATAAATTGGCCTACTCCAAGGATAGAAATAGAGGTAAGAAGTTTTCATGGCCTTGCTCAGTATTATAGGAAGTTTATAAGGCAGTTTAGTGCTATTTGTTCTCCTATGTTGGACACAATCAAAGGAGGGATGAAGACTAAGTTCATATGGAATGAACAAGCCACTAAGAGCTTTGAGTTGTTAAAAGAAAATATTGCTACCCAACCTGTCTTAGTCTTTCCAAGATTTGAGAAGCTTTTCACTATTGAGTGTGATGCAAGCAATGTGGCTATTGGAGCTTTCCTAAGCCAAGAGGGCAGACCAGTGGCATTTTATTCAGAGAAGTTGAGTGAAGCTAAGAAGAAGTATTCTTCTTATGACCTTGAAATGTATGCACTAGTTCAAGCTTTAAGAATGTGGAGACACTATTTTCTCCCCAAGGAGTTCATTGTCTATTCAGACAATCAAGCTTTAAGCTTCTTGAACTCTCAAGAAAAGTTGAATCACAAGCACATGAAGTGGGTTGAATACTTGCAAGCATACACCTTTAATATCAAACATAAGAAAGGAGTACTCAACAAGGTGGTAGATGCCTTGAGGAGAAGAGCTCTTACCATTCAAGAAATCCAATTGAAGAGCATGGGAATAGATCATTTCAAGGATCTATATGCTAGTGATGAAGACTTTGCAGGCATTTATAAGATATGTTCTGAATAAAAGAATCATTTTCATAGAAATTATGCTAAATACACTTTTCAAAGCAATCTTTTGTTTAAGGGAAATCAGTTATGTGTCCCTAGAGGGTCTATTAGGGAGAACTTAATTCAAGAAAAGCACAATGGTGCATTGAGTGGTCACTTTGGGATCACTACGACCCAAGAACTTGTTCAAAGGTTCTAGTATTGGCCAAGAATGAATCTTGATGTTAGGAGGTATGTAGAAAGTTGCATAATATATCCAAGGGCCAAAAGTACTTCTTCAAATGCTGGCCTATATCAGCCAATACCTATTCCCACCAGGCCATGAGAATGCTTGAGCATGAATTTTGTAGTTGGGTTACCCAATACAAGGCAAGGCATGGATAGTGTTTATGTAGTTGTGGATAGATTCAAAAAGATGGCTCACTTTGTGCCATGCAAGACCACTAATGATGCTAGCCAAATAACCTCTCTCTTCTTCAAAGAGATAGTAAGAATCCATGGGTTACCTATGAGTATTGTGTCACATAGAGACACTAAATTTATGAGTGATTTTTGGAAGACTCTTTAGAGAAGATTGGGCATTAATTTATCCTTTGGGTCTGCATTCCATCCCCAAATTGATGGTCTGACCGAAGTGGTGAATAGAAGCCTTGGAAATCTATTAAGATGCTTGACCAAGGAATATGGTCAACAATGGGATCAATTGATTGGACAGGCTGAGTATGCCTACAATGACACTATAAACAGGTCAACAAGGAAGATTCCCGTTGAGATAGTCTATGGTCTACATCCTAGAGGACTCTAAACTAAGAGACTTAAAGGATGGAGTGAAGGAAAGTGGATATGAAGATGATTTTGCTTATGCAATGCAGGAGATACATGATACAACTAGGAAGACTTTGACTGAGAATACTATGAAGCATAAGGATAAGGTTGATGAGCATAGAAGAGAACTTTAGTTCAATGTGGGAGACTTGGTAATGATACATCTAAACAAGTATAGAATTCAAAAGGGAATCCCTCACAAGTTGCAGAACTTTAGTTCAATGTGGGAGACTTGGTAATGATACATCTAAACAAGTCTAGACTTCCAAAGGGAGTCCCTCACAAGTTGTAGATGAGAAGGATAGGTCCCTATCCTATCTTAGCAAGGTATGGTCATAATTCTTTTAGAGTGGAGATGCCAGAAGACAATGGATTGTCCCCTGTCTTTATCATTCCAGACTTGGTCCATTACAAAGGATCAACACAAAACATGGATCAAATCCTTAGTGAAGTGATTAGAGATGTAGGAGAACTCAAACTACCTCCTGCTATAGTTAAGGAAGATGACAGTATACTGGATACTCGAGTCTACAAGAAGACTAGAACTAAGGAGTACAAGGAACACTTGATCAAGAGGCATGATCAAATGGATGCTGATGTAGTATGGATTAAAGAATCATAGTTTAATAAGATGGGGATTGATCCTACACTACTCAATCCAAGGGTGGATTGAACTTTTTGTTTTGGGGAGGATGGTGCAGGAGCACACCTAGGCTAACCTCCATAGTTGTGATGTTTTGGCTTGTACTTGAAATTGGCCAAGTCAAGATAGTTTGTTTACTTTGGACCTTAAAAGGTCATTGCATTGTGGACTAGGTGAGTTAGTCATTAAGACTAAGGTAACCAAAATAGTTATTGTTAGTAGCTTTTTAATTTTATTAGGCTTAGAATCTTAGTGATGGATTTGAGCTTTGAATGTGTCCTAAAGACATAAATGTTGTCATAGAGATGCTTGGAAGCCATTAATGAAGTTGGTTCCTTGAGATGTAGAGGATAGAGGCCCTAAAACTTAGGAAGTTGGCATAATGGAAAAGATGCCAAAAGTTGTTACAATGTTGTCATGACAACATTTGCAATAATTGCAAATGTTGCATGCAACATTTGGTTACTTTGGATCCCCCTAGAAGATAGGAGTGAAATATCGACCAAAAGTCCCTAAAAAAATGGAAGATGGCATCTAATGAAGGTAGAGGCTTGAATCTCATCAGTAGTGATGATTGTAAGAAATACTGCTTTTGTAAATATAGCTCTGCAACTCTTAATTTGTGAAGAAACCGTGCATTTCAGTGTGACAATACCATTAGATGGATTGAATGATTTAAGTTAGTGATTGTTTTGTGTTCATAGGACTATTCTAAGAATCTTTCATTCAGTGAGAAAGTTTATTTGAGGTTGTTTGAAGTCTTGTGTATTTTTTTTTTTTATTTAGTAGTCTCACTGGTCCTGTCCTGACCAGTCAGTCAGTTAATGGCTCCCCCATGAAAATAACCATGGGATCTTCCTAAGGGTGTTGGATTTGATAGGGGAGTCATTATTATATACATATTTAGAGGTATGAGTCTTGTGGATTTGAGTTTCTATTTTTAGTACCAAGCCCTAGGTGAGATGATAGTGCCTGGTTAGAGGTTTGGAGATGAAACAATGAAGATTTCTTGCAGGGTAGAGAATTAATCTATGAGAAAAGTACAATTATAGGTAGGGTATAGTCATATCCTAACATTTTATGAGGATTGAGTTCATACCAATCCATCAGACTAAGTTTTGAGTGAGATTCAAACTATGTTACAGTGAAGTCCTAGAAATTAGGCCTATTACCCCCATTGGTCCTACATATTAGGAACCCTGTGTAAAGAGGGCTTAGGAGAGTAAAAATTTCAAAATATCATGTAAAATGATAAAGGGTATCTAAATGTGGGATTATTTTTTCAAGTTCTTTGGGAAAGTTTTGAAAGAAATAGGAAAAGGTCTCTATAAAAGGCTACAAGGAATTAGGCCTAATTAGGCTTATTAAGGTCTCAAACTTGATCTTGACTAAAAAGGGTTGAGAGATCCATAAAAAATGGATTAAAATGGGATAATATGTATGTTTTCCAACATGCTTAGCACCCCTACAATGATTTTTGAATACTAGAGTGGAGTTTGCACTTAGATTCTTCTAAGTGGTGGAGAAGAAGTGAAGTACCCAAAGGGTGTTAGTCTTTCAAAGGTGAAGCACAAAGAATGAGACTCTTAGAGGAGAGTTGGATTAGGACTTAGTTAATCATATAAGCCTAATAAGGACCTAGAGGAGATTAGGATCCTTGAAGAAGACAAAGAAGGTCTTGTTAGTAAATTGTGCAAGCAAGCCTTGGAACACTCACACCAACTAGGGAGTATTCTCTACAATGTGTGTGTTGTTGTTTCTCAGAGGATCAGACACATATTTATTATTGGTATCACTTGATTCCTCTATCATAGGCTTTCCATCTTTCCAATTAGTTTTATAAGGAAAATCATGTATTCTATAATGTTTCTCTTGCCTTTGATATTGCTACCTATTATTTTGGAATCCATTTTCATTTTTGTTGACTTTCGCAGCAAGGTCTTTTACCACATTTACCAGTGTATCCATTTTATCCTCCTCTTTGGGATTCTTGGTGGACTATAGTTTTGACTCTTTCCAGAGTCTATTTTCATCCCTCTTACCAAGCTTACCAGAAGCTCTTCTATTACTTTCTATGTTTATGGCCATTTTATAGGCATCCCTCATGGTATGAGGATCTTTATCTCTCAGAAAGTATGTTGTATTTCCATCCAAATCATTGTAATATGTGGTGAGGCATACATTCTCATCCAATTTCAATACTTGAAACAATTTATAAATAGCCTTTTGAAATCTTATATTAAACTCAGCTATGCTCTCATTTTGAAACTTCTTCATGTTGATGAATTCATTCAACATGAGACCAACATTTATCTTATCACCATAATGCTCTTTGAAACATCTAAAAAACTCATCCCATGAATAGATAGTATTATCAGGAAATCCCTGATACCAATCTCTTGCATCCTCAATCAATGATTGCACAAATTACTTCATCACAACATCCTCATATTCAACTTCATAATAATTCATTATATCAGTGAATACTTTCAAATTTGCTTCACCTATTATAGCATTATGTTGGTTGTATTTCCTATTTTTGCTGCTATGCCTTGTTCTTTGTCTAGTTCTCTGAAATTTTTCAGGTTTTCATGCCTATACCTTGCCCAAATTGTCAAAACCCTGAAAAACCCTAGCAACCAAGTGTTAAACGATGTATTTTGAGAACCTTAGCCATGTCTTTTATTTTATCGTTACCTTTTTAAGTCACTAAAGACATGTGCTTTAAGTAGGTCGCTTGATCACTTTACCAGAATCAAATATGCTAAATCATTCCCCGACTTTGCTTTTACCTTATGTCGCGTAGTCTCGTTAAGAAACAGAATATTCTCTCAGTGTCTCGAGACTTGGCGATTTCCTTTTAGTCGGCTTGTCGCTTGATATCATGTTATGACCTTTTAAAAATGAATGGGACCCGCCTCAGTCGGGTGATCGTGAGAAGAAATGGAAAGTCAAAGAAATGTCTTCCGACTTTGCGATTCACTTTATGTCGCATGGTCGCTTGATTAGCTCAGTCAAACAGTTAGGATTTTTCTTCAGTCGTGTGGTCTCATGATAATTGGCAGTTAATGGATAACAGTCACGACTTAGCGACTAACGGTTTCATGCTAAGAGATTTCCCTCAGTCGGGATGTCGCCAGAACAAGAGTGATGACTCAATTTTCATAATGTATTAAGTGGACCAAAGAATTGATGACATCTGTCACGGCACTAGTGGTTGTCATGTGATCGCTAGAAGAAGGAAGAGGATCGCGCGATAACAAGACTAAGGTATGTTTTCCCTCAGTCGTGAAGTCTCCTGATAATTTAAAGGTATATGAAATTCTAAGGTGATTATGCGACAGCCGTTCGATGAAGAAGTAAAAAGATCTGACGGTGGTTGCGTAGTCTGGTGATAAAAGTGCCCCAGGGAAAAAGTCCTTCCAACTAAGCGATTAAGGTATTTCGCGAGGTCACTGTGAACAGAAAAAGGCATGTGCTTCAAGTTAAAGGTAAAGACACAAGATCTCCCGACTAAGCGACCAAAGAGATAATCATGAAAATAAGAACAACAGCTTGTCGCGTAGTCTGGAGAAGGATGCTGAGTTAAGGTTAACCCTGCGCGACTTAGATTTTCACTATAGTCACCTGATCGCTGGAAAGACTTGGGTTAGCCGAGGTAAAGGAATTACATTGTCGCCCAATCTGAAGAGTAAACCATGGTTAAGGAAATGTGCTCACGACAAAGAGACTTTATGAGGTCGCGAGGTCGCTGGATAAACAGGATCTACAAAAATGGTGCCAAGTGGATGACGTGACAGAGAAGATCACCTGGCGGCCAATCAGATACAAGAATTTTTGATTACTGTGTACAAAAGGTAGCTGAGATATATGACAGAGGACGAATCAGTGAGTGCCATGTCAGCTGTCTTAACCATTTTTTTGATTGCGGCAAAAGTTTCATGATTCAAATTTGATTTCCTGTCACCTCGCTCAACTACGGCTAGGTTTTTGAACGTTTCATGGCATATCAACTTAATGGCAGAACTGACATTTCTAAATTTTGAGCCATGTACTCTGAATCCTTTGGCTATAAATGGGGATTTGTGCATTCATTCCTATTCACCGAGTTTATGATTTCAGAGCAAAGTTATTATTTTAGAGCAAAAGGTGATATTCAGAGCTGTAGCAGTGTTCTAAGGTATTTGAAATTTCTGAGTGATACAGAGAGCTGTGCTTAGATTTGTTTCAATATCGTCCAGTCAAAAATTCAGGTGCCTACAAACATGAGTACTGCCATGAGCATGGCGTCTACTAGTGGAGGCACTGGAGATGATCCTAAAGGAAAACCTAGCTTCTCTGATGAGTTTCTGCAACTGCTGCCACGGTCCACTCAGAATAGAAAGATTGATGCTGGTGTTTTCAAAGATGACTTCAAGGACATTAGGGATGCAGTGACCCTAGGAACAACAGGTTATTCTTTGTTTACTTACTTTTATAAGAATTCTGATAAACCTATCCCTGTGTCAAACCCTTGGATATCTGGTTTGGGTAGGTTGTTAGTGCCTGATG
>MU225655.1:160924-216655 GCA_018584345.1 Thuja plicata | reverse complement strand
CTTATAAGCTAAACTTGTTTAAGGACCTCTGTCAGCAGGACACTGTCCATATTATTGATTCCTTGAAGAGTGAATCAACTAGGTTAACCCTCCTATCAAGAAAAGGAAGAAGGATTGAAATCCTTGTGTCACTGGTTTTCTGTCATATTTAAGATTAATATTTGTATGGTTAAAACCTGTATATTATTATGCTTGATCATTTACAAGGTATTTTATAAAGTTGGTTCAATAGAAATACATGACAAATCAGTGTCCACATCAATAAATACTGTGTTAACAACCATCTTAAAAGGTAAAACCTGCCTGAGCATATGTGGAGCTCAAAAATGAAGAAGGACCTTATCCAGTCCTTAGCAATTAGGCTTTTCTTGTCTCTGAATCAAGAGTAAAAGGTACAAGGTTCACATAGACATTTCAAGCATTGTGATTCATACAAGAAAAATCCCCAACACATTATTCCCACTGAATTTGGGAATATTATCTCTAATTTAATTAGGGATAGCATTAGGTTGACCCAGGATACCATCAAAAAATAGTTACCTATATCTTTCCAAATGAATAGGCCTCCTCTAAAAGTTTGTGCCAAGATTGGGGCCACTATTGCTAGTGCCTATATTTTGATGACCAGTAGTGCCACCCATTCCAATTCTTCTCAACTCTGATGCAAATCCTTTAGTTGCACCCAACATCTGGCCATTTCCATTAGTATTTTGTGTCCTAGAAGTATATCCAGGCATGATTTGAGTAGCTGAGGTAGTATTACTTATCACACGAGTGTGAGTGGAGGCATTTAAGAAAGTAATTTTTCTTCTCATTTCTTTAGAAGTAGCTTCTTATTATGCCTTCTCCAGTTGTTTGGAAAAATCATCTTTGGCCTTTCTATCCCTCTCTAATTCCATATCAAGTGAGAAATAATTCTAAGACATTCCTTAGTAAATTTTAGGTTCAGAAAACTACACACTAGTAACCTTTTGTTTTCCTCTATCACAGGTTCTTTGTCTAGAATTGGTTGCTAATGTATCTTGTGAAGAGGTTTGACCCTTAAGATTTTTTTGAGTTTCGTAAGTGAGAACCTACCTCAAAACAGGTTCGTTATTTTTAGAATCACTTATCTTCAACAAGTTTTCTTTCTCTTGGCACTCTTTTCTTAGGGTATCTACATCACCAAAAAGTTCTTTATTCAAACCATGAAATCCCTCTTTTGCACCTTGATCTACCAATTTCAATTGGGCAACCCACTTCTTCATATTTTCTCTCTCAGTACTAGCATTTACAATTTTCTCTTCTCTAGCCTTATCATTTCTCTAGTTGATAAGCATTAATTATTTTAATTCCCTTTTCAACATGTTAGTGTCTCTAAGGACTTCATCTATGTTAGAACTTTAAGAGTCATATATATTCATCAAATTATCCTCTCCTTGACCTTGCAGTTGTTGATAAGGGATATCTAATGAACTTGGAGAAAAAATTCTTATATATTGGTCTGATGTTACCCCCTTTTTTTGTAATACACTTTCTGATGTAGGGGCGCCAAACAAATCATCATAATAACCCAGATTGTTGGATTTAGAATTCAAGGATACAATAATCTCTTTCTTTGGAATAGTACCTAAGGGATGACTTGGAGATTCTCCCTTCCTAGAATAGCTTCTTCTAGGGGTTTTAGGAACATCACTCTCTGATACATTTTTAGGGTGTTCCTTTGTGTATGCCTTTGTATTATTCATCCTAACCAAAATTAAATCCCCTAAACTTGATCTACTAATGTTCCCCTTAGAAACACTATAACCCATTACCTAGATTCGCCACCTAAATCTTATTGGGAATAAAATGACGAGATTTCAGTTTGAAAATTATAGTAAAGAATGTAACAATGAGATATATCATACAACTAGTGATTTCATAAACTGGATTTCAAGGATTTTAACTTTCATGAAACAAGAGATTCAAACTAACATTTAGATGTTTTTCCTCTTTGAACTCCCCAGTAGAGTCTCTTTTTTCTGTTAGTTCCTATTCTTTCTAACACATAAAATACTTGTAGTAAGCTTTCTCTATTATCCCAAACATTGATCAAGCAAGAAAAAAATGACAGAAATAGGGTTTTCAAACCCTCTACACTTTCAGTTCCAAAACCTTGGGTGTGTTTACCCTTTTTCACTTGAGATATTCAAATTATGACAATTTATTCCATCAAGTGCATAGTGGAATTACAAATTTTAACTTCTTTATTACTTATTTGACAAACTAAAACATAATGATAAAGATCAATTTTGTGGTGATAGCCACCCACTCCAAATGAATAATAGACCAATGTTTTATCCTTGGGCATTGAAGTCACTTTGAACATTCATAACCATTTTCCATAAACATAAACTGAAAAAAAAAAAAAAAAACTACAGATCTGAATAGAAAATAGATATACCTTGTATATCAACCCTCACACACATGCTAAGAAAATCATTAGATTCATTATACATTCTAAGTTTCACTGAAATAACCCTAAGGCAATATAATCTTTCCTTAAAAGAACCCCTAAGATAATTTCATAATATACATGATAGACATATAAATTGAACAATCCTTAATTACTCAATTTAAACAAAACTCATAACACAATAATGAAGACAAATACTCATTATAAGTTCAGAAACTGTTGATGGATTTTCATTTGTATTCATATCAAAAAAGAGTTATTACACTCAATAGTAAGCTTTCAAAACCCTTATCAAATAATTGGTCTCAAACTAAAGTTTGTACAATAGAATTGTATTTCCAAATGAAAAATGACTATCCTTTTCCCAATAGGCTTGGAATCCTTTTATAGCTTAAGGATGCAACAAGATTTAGAATACATGGGAAAGATTACAAAATCTTGCAACAAATTTAAAACTGACAAAATAACAACTTGGAAATAGAACACGGGTGGCATAAGATTTGCAGAGTTTGAATAGAATTTATTGCTAATTTGAAAATATCTCTCTATCCTTTTAGCTTTGCTTCCCACCTATTCACTTCCTTGGTGGTGGGCCAACTGAAATTCTTCTCCTGCTCCAGCTTAGCCAAGTCTTCTATGCACCTGGCATCTACAATTTTCTTCACCTCAACAATAAATTTTGTCATGTCCACCTTCACTTTGACCAGGTTATCAATCAGATCATTATAGTAACTTGCATCTGTATCCTTCTCTAAGTTGTGTTTGACTTTATTAGCCTTCCATATTTCATCAAATTACTTCTCCCATTCTAATTGTGGCTTCAGAGCATCAGCATCATCATAAATCTTGGGAATTAATGTTGGGCACTAATCACCAAATAGCTGTAACTTATTATTTATTAATTCACCTTTACCATTAATGAAAGCATAAGTAACATTCAGATCATTTACCATCTCAATGGTTTATGTGACTTTATTAGGAAAATCATCACTATATAGCATTGTTGTCTTTAATTTGGCCATCAATCAACTTTTTCCTAACCAGGTCTTAAAAGTAGGTTCCAAAAATATCATGGCCTCTGCAGCTATCTTGGAAGATTCCTGTAATGAGCCATACAATGTGTGCACCATTTCACTATTCTATTTTAAAACACCAAGCCAGTGTTACAATATAGCAAGGATTATAGACACATCACTGTCACTTTTCTCTTTTGATGGCTCCTCTATCTGGCCTTCTTCTAGTGCTAAGTCACCTTCTGTCTCTATTGTAACATCTACCTTTTCCTTTCCAACCACCTGAGGAATTTCATTTGTCCTATTTTCCTCCAATTCTTTCTTTAACTTCTCTATTTATTCTTCTAAGGCATGGTTATGAACCATAAACTCTTCATGCTTCTTGGCCAAAGCCATCATTTGACCGAAAGTCTGTTCATACCTTTTGGATAAATCCTCTATCTTTGCCAAGTTCATAAATGAAAATTGGGTCATTAGATGGGAAATATCTGTATCATTGGTATTCTACAAGTTCTAGATCATTATGTTCACTTTCATTTATTTCCTTATACTCAAGACCAGGGGCTTTTGTGTAGCAGGGGCTAGAGACCAAATGGCCAAAGTTTTAGATTTAGGATCAAAACTTGATCCTCTCAATACCTCATCTATTTCAAATTATTTTTTGAACATGTGATTTTATTTCCTTCTATTTTGATCAATGATGAAGGTATATTATAAATCCCAATCAGGCATTAATAGCACTTCATTATTTTGTACCAAGAGTCTAGTTTGCTCCATAGTTATCCACTCACTCTCAGGATCATACTCCTAAACTATCCTTAAAATTTCTTTAATATTTTCTTCTTCACTTCCCCGGTTATTAAATCTCGCCTTAAGTCCTTTTTCTTCAATTTGATCAAGAAACTCTTGAATTCTTCAGATTTGATAAACTCATCATCCTTCATGAATTCATTAGCCATCATTATGCTTTCATCCATTTCTACATTTTGGATCATCTTGTTTTCGTCCTGATCTTCATCCTGTGGCACCTTTTATAGTTATTTTTTGATTTTTCTAAAATACCTTCCATGCTTAGTCACTAATGCCTTGGCCATGCTTTTTCTATCCTGCACCATTCTATGCTCTATTTTTTGTTTCTTACTAGGTTATTCCCTAGTAGAAGTGGCCTCTTCACCAACCTCTTCTTCTTCTTCTTGTTAATGTTGTTCTAGATTTTCTTCATCATGCAAATTCATTGTATGTGGAGATCCCTGAGACTATACATCCTCATCACTGAATTTTGGCACTTGTGCCATCAGGTTATCATATGATCTTCTAACATTTTCTCAATCCTCTGCAAGTATGGGGTATCTGGAAAGAAACCAGAAAATGTGGTATATGATTCCCTCCACTCAGCTTCCACCCTCATGAGGTATTTCCATTTTATTATTCTCTCTTGAACTTCAATTCTGTCCATCCTATTTATAACAACATCTTCCTCATCTAAGGGTTCATGATCTCTTACAGTCTACCAAGGGGTCATAGTTTTCAAGGCTATCTTTACAAATTGTTCTGGGTCACAGAACCTAGCAACTGTAGTTGACATTCTATATTACTTCAATAAGCCATTAATCAACTCAAAAACCTTTTTCCCAATAGAAAAATCACACCCCACCCATAACCTAGGGAAAAAGTTACCTTTCTTATGACCTTTTAAAAACTCTTTATCCATCAAATTAATTCTCCATATAAATTCTACAAAATAAATTCTGAGGGGAATAAATTTAGGGAGGACATGAGGTGGCTGTGAGAAACCATATACCGTAATGATAGTAAACTGGTCAAATAAAAATAAATTACCCCAATTATGGATAATTTTCCAATATTGAATGAACTACCATGGTCTTAATAACCTCTTAATATAAAATGGCAACCTATCCCTTCTTACTCCCAACAAATCTAGAATTGGATCAACAATCCCATTATGAAAGCCGACAAAAGAAGAATTTACAGAAGCATTGTCTCCTACCTGGTTCCACCTTTCAATTGGCATCTCAACACCATATCCTGAATCACATAGCTCCAATTCCTAATCCATGGAGGCATTTTTGTAGTAGAGAACCAAAAACATTAAGTGTGAATAATGTTTGAAAGTAGGCATAGGGTGTTTGATTGTATTTCCACTAATGCATTATGTATAGCCTCAACTATATACCCCACATAGTCATGATAAAAATTAATTTATGGATGTTGGATATCCATGGCCATCAACAGTACATCAGCAACAACATTAGAATCTCTATCAAAACCCAGCACCATACATAGACCATATGCTATATAGTTGATATAATTATGGAATAGAGATAAGTCAAAAGGTGGCTTTATATTACTCAGAATCACCACCAGATGTATATCTACCCTAGGCATAAATATGGGCATCTCATGTTTCTTTATGAGTGTCTACCATTTCTCATAATCAACTTGTATCTTTTCCAAATCAATTTCAGTACACAGTGCACTGGTAATCCTGAAAACCTCTGCTACTGATCTTCTGTTTATAGTTACTAGGGCTTCTTTATTCTTCTTTCTAATCACCCTAGCCATTTGGAAATAGCTCTTAGCTAGATCTTTGATTAAGTCCACAAGTAATTAAATAAAGATTAAAAATAATTACCTGAGTAATTGAGAGTAATAGGGTTTCTGCATTGGCACCACTTGTCCTTCTACTCTACTTGATTTGTACTGTCTATAATGGATGTTCCAGGAAAAATATCCACAAACTCCTCTGTATATTTCTTTGTTGTAGCTGATTTATTTCCCAACCCCTTTGAAATTGTACTTGTAGTAGCTTGGCTCATCTTTCCTGCTCAAATTTGATCTCAGAAATACTCCTCTCAAAAATCACAAAGGCATAACACGAGAATTGTACAGAATGAGTGCATAATCAACAATACTTATAGCCCATCAAATCAACATCTTATCTTCTTTACTGCAACTTCTCACACTTGCAAGATCATGCCATTAGCTTCTACAACTAGTGCTGCCATTAATTCAAACTTGCATATCCTCACTGGAACAAACTATGTATTTCTTTCCCTTTTTTGCATTTAAAACTGGGAACAGGATAAATGGAAGGTTGTCGCACACTCGCTGTACAAATCAAACATTCAAAATTTTTTGTGCAAATGAGTGACACATTTATTTCCTCAATACAACCATGCACTCGCTACATCCTTTCTCAAAATCAAAATCAACCAGCGAGTGAGTGACAATCGTTGATTTCATTTAGCCTTTTCAGTCGCGCACTCGCTTTGCTTTATCTCATTTCTTTTGAACCCGCGCGAGTGAGCGGTGAATAAACCACTTCTTGAAACTTCATCTTGTCACAAGCTCACAATGCTCTTCATATTTGATCCTTTACTTTTAGGAGTGAGCAATGATCCCTTTTAGAACATACAATAACTGCATCTCTCACTCATGATCCAAATTATGTCAACCATTAAGCCTTAGCGAGTGAACGAGGGTCATAAATCCTTTACTTGCATAGTCACAACTTGAAAAACATTAACTAATGATAGACTGTGAATGAGAACTAACATAAAAATCCTCTTCAGTCACATACTCGTTGATGAAAAATGTCAAATGAATCATCCGCCACGATTGAGCGAGGACTTCTCCTTTCCTCTTGGTCACATAGTCGCATGCCAAAAATACTTAAATTCTAGACATTCACGAGTAAGTGATGAGTCAAAACATCCTTGGTCACTCAGTCACACATTAAAATATTAAAAGAAAAAGCCATCTACGAGTGAGTGATTACAACTATTTCATATAATTTCCTTCAATGGCGCACTCACTATGCAAATCTAACTTGACCTTTATTACTTGCGAGTGTACGATAGCTCGAGCATTTCCTTCATCACTCACCCATAGTCCCAAATTCTTTGAGTGAAACTTCAATGCAACTAAGCGATAATAACATATAAGCACTCACAGAGAATGCGTTGTTGGCTCGTACAACAAAACACATTAGATAAAAAACCTCAGTGAGTGAGCGGTGACCTATAAACAAAATTTGACTCGCGCACTCGCGCAAAAAAAGACATTGAATGAAAAATTTGAGCAATTGTGTGATAAACCCAAAAATTCCTCTAGTTGCACACTCGCACATTAAAAACTTAAAGACAAGATATCTCAGTGAGTGTGCGACCACAAATTTTCAACTCACTTGCATACTTGCAGACTAAAACATTAAAAATGAAGATACATTGCGAGTATGCAACAAAGAATTTCAGAATGTTCTAACAACCACATTGCTCACTCGTGAGGTAAAACTAATAGATTACAAAACTGTCATGATTGCATGATTGAAGGATGACCGGCTTACTCTCTCACTCACACACAAAAATGACTAACGAGCCATGAAAGTGCCACTATGCGACCAAGCATGAAAGATAACCGATTGAAGACTTAAAAATTTATAAGACCTCTTTGAAATGAAAAGATTAAATTTGAGGACAAAGGACGCAGGAAAAGACCACTGTTTGAAATATAAAAAAATTATGAATATAGTGCTAACATGATCTAATGTATATGTAAATTCCATTGGCATTATTTGGTAAAAAAGAGCAGATTGTTCCTATATGCATCTTGTTTATAAAAAGGATGATTGTATAATTTCTGAGTTAAAATTTTTATTTTGGGGCTAGACTAGAGGTTTTCTCGGCTTGACTCTTTCCTATAGTTGCCCATAGTGATTGGGGTTGTATATATAGGTTCAAAATTAATAAAAATCATGTGGCTATGGTCGTTTACATATCCAAAAACAAATACAATTTTATATAATCAATAACCAATAGGTTTTGTAATCTAGAAATATAAAAAAATCTCAAGGAATTTTCTACCATGAACTTTGTCAAACCCTAATTGAATAAATCATATGATTAACTAATGCTCTTGTCTATAATTCTTGCATTTATTGGTTTTAATATTAACAAGAATTTTTCCTCACAAAGAAACCCTAATGGATTCTCTTTCCAATTTCTCAAACACAAGAAAACATAATGCAAACACCCCAAAATCACCAACCAAATATGGAAAACACAGTGAAGACAACCTTTTCAAAATGAAGGATTTATAAGGGATTTCAAAGCCTACCTTAATCCACCAAGTTGACTTGCCAATCAGAAGAAGAAGACCAAAATCCAAACTTCAATCCCAAGCTTTCAATAAATTCTTTAACTTCAAAATCCATAAAAAAACCTATAATTTGATAAATGTGTCTCGTGATAATCCCTGTCTCTAAAAACTTGTCTTCTCAAAACCCGTTTCCCCAAAAAATGGCCAAAAACACCTCTAATAAAGAAAACCTAATCAAACTAGGGTTTCTAGAATATGAAAACCTAAAATATGATAAATCTACTCGAAATAAATAGAAAAATTGTTTCACTTTGTTTTTCTTTCTGTTTTCTTTTTAATTAAATAAATAATTCTCCATAAACTTAACCTTTTATTAAAAATCATAACTCAATTTATTTATTAAAGTTTAGTTAAATTTAAAATAATTAATTTAATTACCTAAATAATATTTATAACATATTAATAATTTATTTATATTAATTATACCCTTTAATTTCTCATATGAATTTAATATTTAATTAAATCCTCCAACTTTATCCTTAGACTTTTTTAATTAAATCCCTCTAATAACTATATGTATTTTAATTAATCTTAGTTAATTAAATAACTATATATTTAATATTTCAATATTTTATAGGATGTAATTATCTCATAATTAATCCTAATCAAACCCTTAAACCACTTTGATACAAAAAAACAACATCAACGACATGATTGGAAACATGAAGGAAAATCGACCAACACAAAATGCAACAATCATGTTCAAAAGAAGGGTTCGCGAATTCATCTCACCTTGATGAATTTATATAGGTAGTCAATCAGATACTTGTCCACTATGTCTAGACAAATGATGGCATAGGTTGGGACTTGGACCTTAATGTTATCTCCCATCTCTTATCATTGAGATATTGTGATGGGGCATGCTTATCTTGGCAACTTAGGTAAGTTGATGCCCAATACCTATAATCATGCATCAATGACGAGCATGTACATATATATATATATATATATATATATATATATATAATGGTAGGGATCGATACATTGTGTGGATCTCACAAGTGAGTAACTATGAATTCTCCCCTCACAATATCAGACATGTCAAACAGAAATATAAAACATACATGCGAACCATAGACATGCAAGTATGGGCTCTGTATAACCATAATTATAAAAAAAACATCATCATATGTAGATAATCCACATGAAAATAACCATAATGGTCTAATTATAAACTCATGATATCACACAACTATCCAATACTCATGATATATAAATTAAATCATAATGTAATGTCAAGCATCAACATCCTTAAGTATCACTGAAATAATAAATGCACACCTGAAATATGGCCTAAAAGAGTTTGGCAATATAGCTTAAAAGAAAACTATGGGTGGGTATCACAGCCCCAATAATGACATTACATAACACCTAAATTTACACTGGACACTTCTTCTAGGCACAATGAACACCATGAGTAGCGTTGACCTAATGAATAGCACCTACATTTTGAAAAAATGGAGGAGAAATACATTAAAACAATTGTGTGGAAGCAAAAAATGGAATAAAAAAGGGAGCTAATCATAGGTATTTTTTTTAGTGAATGGACAAACCAATAATAAAGAACAAGGGATGGCCCTATTATGGAGAATTGAATTTTCTATTTTTCTTGGTGTGAAAGATTTGGTAATTAAAAGAGACTTCAAGTTTATTGTTGATATTATTTAAGGCCTCAACAAAGCCAATTGGTCCATAGAAGGAATTATTCAGGATATCTAGATATTATTTCTAGGGTTTGATTTATTTTTTATTAATCATTCCTACAAAAAGGGTAATATGGTGGTTGATGTTATGGAAACCCTAGGTCTTGAAATTGAGGGCCTCAGATGTTGGAGAGAGATTGACTGTATTCCACCCAATATTAGAACTCTCCTAAGTAGAGAAAGTAAAATAAACAATATTCATAATGGAATTAGAAATCTATGGTTGTGGGGTACCCTCCTATTCATTATTGGGAAGGAGTGAAAGGGTATAAAGGATAGTAGCTTGTCCTCTTTGAATTCCCTTTCGACTAAATTTCTAAAGCCTATTTGTTTGAGACCTAGTTTTCATGAAAGATCAATTGCTTAAACTTCATGGGTTCTTCTTAAGAGGTCTAAGGTAATATGGTGGAAACAATATTTTAGGACTTGTAATCTTGGAAATAATATTTCTAAGTTTGGTTTAAAATTTATTTCTCTATGAATCACATTGGCGAGGTCCACAACCCATTTATTGTACTTGTCATTCCTAGTACACTATACATTTGAGCCATGGAAGAAGGAATTATTTCCTAACCCATACAAATATTTTAAATTTCTCTTGGCCTCATTATTCTACCCATTCATAGTTAAAAATTAGAATTGTGAGGAGATGGATTTCTTTCTTCTCAGACCAAATAATGTGAGGGGATGTGAACCAGGTCTATTATAAACATGGAAAGAGAAGATTTGGTGTCATTGTGACAAGGGTAGGGCTTGCTAGCGTGACTTCCAAAGAGGAAAGATCCAAAGTGGGTAGGGTTAGGTTCAATTTGGAAAAAAAAACCTACACCCAAAATGGGTAGGGACAGGTTCAAAAAGGATGGTAACAAATCTGATCTAATGAGAATTGATGTCAGGTGGCAAGGAGGGGGTTTTTTCCAATGCTATTAGTGTAACAAAGAAACCGATTAATGTTGGGTTCAAATAGTCCAAGATAGAAGGCATGGGAGCCTTGATTAACATTATGGGAAAGACCACTACCTTGGAAGAAAATGGAATGGACAAAGAAGGAAGAAATAAGGATATTCATGAGATTAAAGGTGACAGAAGAAATGAACCATAAAGAGGGTAAAGGAAAATTCATTGATGGACATAAAAAGGAGACTCGTGAGAGGAGATCAAACAATGGTAGTACAACACACATCTTTGACTGTTTGAATGTTGGAACATTGTATGATAGGGAGAAAGATAATACTTGTATGACCTTTAATGGCTATGAGGAACCTCTTACACTCTTTAGTGAGGTGAAAATACTAAATGAAAAAGTTAATTTAATAAGAAGCCAATATTTTTTATTGAATAATTCTATGAAGACTGTTACTAGTTTTGAATATAGAGTCATACATAGTTCTTCTACCACACTCAGCTTCGTACAATAGTCCATTATTTTTAATGATGAGCAAGGTGATTTCTAGGAGTTTCTCAATTTCCTCAGGGAGAATTGGAGTAGATTTTTTTTGGGGGTGCTCATTGTCAACCCATCCCCTAGTTCATTTGAATGATGTGTTTAGTCCTATGTGTTGCATCCTGAAAAGGTTTTACACTCACAAAGCTACCAGTGCACTTTTTAATATGTTCTATAGAGTAGCCAACTCCAAAGATTTGAAACATAACTACAAGTGAACTAGACCAATTAACAGGGATACTAATTTATCCCTCTACACTTTAGGATCTGCAAGACCAAGGGGGGATTCCCTTTAATGCTTTACGTATAGACTATACCTATGACTACCGTTTGATATAAGCATAAAAATTGTACAAATAATAACATAACTAGGATAGAATAGATAATGGATAATCATCTATTGAATCTTACCATTTTGGAGCACGAGATAAAATAACTTACTAACCAACAACAAAAGTAAAGATATTCTTGATTTAAATGATTTTGTTGTAGTAGACAATAGAAAAACATGAATAGCCATATACTTTGTAAGATTATCAAAACCAAGACCAGTGTTTTATCCCATAGGGCATCAGAGTCCTTAGTAACATCATACAACATAGTTTTATTTATAGTAGATGATCTAAGAGTACTCCCTTGCAATTCCTTTAAACAGTAACCCCAGTTTTAGACTAATTATAAACATCCTCATACAACCCTATCATATTTACGCTCTTAATCTAGCATTTAATTGATCATTTAGGTCACAACATGAAATAAAAGTTACATACATAACAACAATGCACTAAATGAGATAAACCCTTGATTCATTTCATATAAAACCTTGACAAAATTATACAATGGAGAGATCTGAACTAGTATTTGTACATCAACCAAATCTCTTTCTATTTCATTTTATACAATACAACTTTCAAATTCATGAAAACCCTTATGGAGATCACAAAATGTTCATTTCAAGTTATTTTTGGAATATTACAATGCTATTCTCTCCAAGCTAACGCATGTTTCCTGATTCCTAAAACTTGAATCCCTTCCTATAGACCTTGAAACCCCCTTTTATAAAATAAGGGGCCAATAATCTTAAGTTCAAACAAGGAAAAAACAACATTACAATCAAAACCACATGAAAAAAAGAGTAATATGTTTGATATGGAAGTAAAACAATTTCTATGTGGGTTATGTGTTATCCTAACCCTTTCAAGTATGCATTAACTAAAATATTTTGCAACAAGAATGCTACTGTCAAGATAAACAAACACCAGAGTCGAGCCAATAATACATAATTCATGGGTGTAATGAAAGAGAAGCCAGGATACAAGAATCTCATCAAAAATCTTTCAAGAACTCCCCAATGCACTAAAATAATTTAAAAAAGAGGGACCCAAGGACTTGACCTCTCCTTTTCAATTTCTCAAGCCCACAAACTAGGGTAGATGAAACAAAGGCTATAAAAAAGGTGAATCTTGAATGATTTGCGAGTTTTCAAGTCTTTCCTTTTTTAATACCTATATAGAAACCAACTCCAATTTTAATGCTTCTTTAGAAACAATATACTATTCTCATACAATCAATCCCAATACTCTTTCCACATCTATATCCAGAGACTCTACTTATCTTTAGCAACACCCATTTTTAGTTATGTTTGAGCCAATAGGCCATGAAATGGCTACATTTATAACTCCTACATCCTCACCCACTTGCATAAAAATTTATTCTAACAATCACCTCTCACAGCCCGCAACTATAAGTGTAAGGAAATGAGTAATCAGAGACCTATCATTTTCCCATTATGATTCCTACTGGAACATATTGATTCTCTGCAAATTCAAATCTGCTAAATATTCTTTGTTTCTTGTGTGGGTCTTGTCAAATTAGTCCTTATAATAGGATTCCCCTATCATTCTTATCCATTTATGGTGATTTGCAGCTAAAACCATTTTTGGAAACTTTTCATCAAACAAAAAAGGTCAATCATTGAGAAAAGAGTCAAAATATAGGTAACCCTAGTCAAAAAAACTATGATTTGTCATACTGCGGTTCCTGCCACTCAGCAGCATCTGACAAGTCAAAAATTCCATTAGTTAACCATCTCAACATAGGGTTGGCGCCTTATTTTTCTTATCCTTACAAACACTGAGAGATGGCATGTTACTGTGGTTATTTAATTATCCTTTTAAATAAAATTAATCTATGAGACATCACAAGTTGACATCCTGTGTTAACATGGTCATGCATTATTTACTACACCTAATCATTTCTTGTTTATTTTTCAAGTGGTACACCCTGATTCATCAAACCCTTCACCATTTCACTCATCTATCTCACTGGCTTGATCCACATGTCACTCTCGCGCGATCGCGTGAAGCCTTTTCCTGTCGATGAGGTGGGATCGCACAGTCACACAAAGACCTTTCTTCTTTCTCACTAGAATCACATTGTCACATGAGAGCCCACCATCTATCTTTGTTGGATGATATTAGTTTTGGTTACTGATCATGCTGTTGATATTCATGTTTTGTCGTTGATGTCAACATATATTTCTATGAAGAAGACAGACAAACTACTTAGCTGGAATGAGTCTATAGACACTGTACGAATGATTTAGAAGGATCAAAGTTGGATTTATGTAGAAGGATGTGTCATGACCTTACACCTAAGGCTGCTTGAATTTATGTTACATTTTGTGGATGTTACAGTTCATTTGGTGAGGAGTGGTTCTCTGGACTGCAACTGTGATTCTGGATAGAGCAGGTCTCTGTGTTTCGGGCATATCTTTCTGATAGAGATATTTCACAACTTGTGGTCTTACTAATGGACAACTGACATATGCTAGAGTAATGGGTTGTGTTCAATTGTTGATTGAAGACTGATGATGTCATCTATGGCGTGTACTCTGGAGAAGACTTATTTCCTAACCGACTTCAGACATGTAGTGTGTGGAATTAATTGTGAGCATGAATTGCAGATTTGAAAGTATATGTAATGAATTTTAAATGTTGTATACTTGTCTTGGATACCATGTGTATCTTAGCAAGGGGCTGTGTAATTATTTATATAACGGAAAGCCTTAATTGGTCGCCCTAATTAATTATGTATTAGGAAAGCTTAACTGGACAACCTAATAAGCTATTGTGTAAGGGTATATATAGAAGATAAATTCTTGTGGAGAAGTGTGACAGAGAAAATAAGAAAAGGACTGTGTGAAAGATGCGAAGCTTGTTGACTACTGGATGCAAGCAAAGTTGATACTTAATTGGAACTAATCAAGCAAAGATAGTTGCTAGAAGACAGTTCTCTGATTGAGGGTGGCTTTAACCTTCTTTGGGCAGTGAGCCTACTATTTCCTTTGACTCCTAATAGGGTTTGTTTGCTAATAGGGACTGTGTACTATAATGTTGTAACAAGCTCCTAATAGGGCTAATATCTTTTAACAAGGATACTATACTCTCAGTACATTATTTGTGGGTGTTAATTCCTACTGGGGTTTTACCTTTAACAAGGTTTCCTCAATAACAAATATTGTGTTTTTGTGTTGTCTATTACTGTGTTATCATTTACATTTGCAGATTTGATTTATAAAGTATAAAGTTTAAAAATATATATCACAGTTGATTCATCCCCCCTCTTAGTTGTCTTGTGGACTGTTATTCCTAACAATTGGTATTAGAGCTACTGTTCTACAAAGAGAAAGTTTAACAGCTTGAGTTGATCCTGGAGATGACTTACTATAGGAAGGATAGTCTAAAGTTTGATCCTGAAAACTTTGACAGTTGGCAGAACAAGATGAGAACACATTTGATGTGTCTAGGACTTGACTACTGCATGATCATAAAGAAGAAAGAAAATTTAGCGACTAAGGATAAATTAGAGAAGGCATCTGAAGATCAGAAGAATTTATTTTGATGTAATATGGTTGCAAGAGAATCTTTAATCAATGATCTATCCAAAGAAGAATTCACTAAAGTAAAGGACTTGGATTCTACACATGAAATCTGGACAAGACTGGAAGCACTATATGTTGGACACAAATTTGCAAAGAAAGCAAAGTTATAGAACTGGAAGAAAAAGATGGAATCATTAAAGATAAGAGAAGATGAGAACATCAGAGCATATGCACAAAGAATTACTGAGGTGGTGACTGGTATTAGGAACTCTGGAGGAAATTACAGCGAAGAAGAAGTAATAGAAAAGATACTAAGATGTTTGACATCTGCATACAAAACCAAGATTTGGTCTATAGAGGAGATCATACCTTTGACAATGAACTTCACCAGAGAGATGTTGATTTAAAAACTAACTACATTTGAGGCTGCAGAATTGGGAGACACTTTACCTAAAGTAGAGTCAGCATTCAAGGAAACCGTGCATAAGAACAAGAAGACCTTATCTGGAAATTCAAGCACAAGCCGCAGTGATCTAAAAGAAGAACTTGGATCCTATGTTGATGAATGGGAACAAATACAGGAAGAAGAAAGAAAGCTAGATGAAATTGTTGCATTTATTGCTAGAAGAGAAAAGAGAGGTAAGGGTAAGTTTGAAGGAAAATTGCCTTTGAAATGTTTTTCATGTAATAAGATCCATCATTTTGCATCTAGATGTCCTACAAGAATTCCAAAGCACAAACCTAAGTTTTTCAAGTCTAAGTTCTCAAAGGATAAGGAATTTTATTATGCTAGTGAAGGAATATTTGATGATGAGGATGATAACTTTGATGAAATTGGATTCATTACTATTAAGAATGATGAACCTATGCATGAGGAAAAATCATTAGTATCTCGAGTTGAAAATAAATCTGAATGGGTCATAGATAGTGGTTGTTCACATCACATGACTGGAAATAAAAATAAGCTTGTGAGTTTGAAGAAACATGATGGTGGTGTTGATAGATTTGGTGACAATGCTCCTAAGCTTATTATTGGAGTTGGATCTATTTCTTTGGATGGAAAGACTAACATTGATAGTGTATTACTTGTTGATGGACTTAAGCATAATTTGTTGAGTGTTGGACACCTAGTGGATAAGGGTTATCAACTCGACTTCATAAATGGAAAGTGTACTATCAAGAGAAAAATAAGAGACTTGATAGCATTTGGTACTAACTCCAAAGGCAATGTATTTGAACTAAAAACATATGAGGCTTCTTCTTTTATTGCGAAGGTTGATGACAGCTAGTTATGGCACATAAGATTTTTTCATGTTAATTTTGACAACATTGTGAAGGCAAGTATGACAAAAGCAGTAAGAGATCTACCTAAAATTGTTAAGCCATCTAACACTATGTGTAGAGAATGTGTTATGGGGAAACATAATAGAAGCACCTTCAAGAGAAAAGCCTATTCAGCAAAAGGGAAGTTGGATCTGGTGCATATAGATCTGTATGGCCCTACAAGAAAAAGATCATACTATGGTGAAAGATATTTTATACTTTTTGTTGATGACTTTTCTAGAATGATGTGGGTTACGTATTTGAGAGAGAAATCTGAGGCATTTGACAAATTCAAAATATTCAAAGAAAAATTTGAGAATGAATCTGGTTTAAATATGAAATGTTTGAGATCAGATAGAGGAGGATTATTTACATTAGAACTATTTAATACATATTGTGAAGAAAATGGAATACATAGACAGACTTCAGGTCCTAGAACTCCACAACAGAATGGGATAGCAGAGTGAAGAAATAGAACTATATTAGATGCTGCTAGGACTATGTTGCTAGAAGGAAATGTATCACATGTTTATTAGAGAGAGGTAGTTGGCACTGTTGTGTACACATTAAATAGAATTTAGATTAGAGAAGGTACAAATAAAACTCCTTATGAATTATGGTTTGATCATACACCAACTATGAAATATTTCAAAATATTTAGTAGTAAATTTTATATCAAAAGAGACGATGAGATAGGAAAGTTTGATGCTAGAAGTGATGAAGGAATCTTTCTTGGTTATTCCACTAAGAGTAAAGAATATAAATGTTTCAATCTAAGACTAAGGAAACTAATTGAAAGTGCCAATGTGAGGATAGATGACAAATTTCAAATTTAGGAAAGAATGTATGACTGTGGTCAGATTACAAAATCAAGAGCAGTTACTGCTGAACCTGAAGGACCCTTGATGATCAAGAATGAGATTGAAGAAGAAGAATAGGCAGAATCTACTGAGACATTGAAGACTCCAAGGTATGTCAAGGAAAACCATCCTAAAGATCAAATTATTGGTGATGCAAGCAAAGGGATGATGGCTAGATCTAAAGTTAGAGATGAGATGTGTTTGATTTCTCAAGCTGAACCCAAGACTACTGATGAAGCATGTAAAGATGAATCTTGGACTAAAGCCATGGAAGAAGAACTAGAATAGATAAAGAAGAACAATACTTGGGAGTTGGTTCCAACACCTAAGAACTAGAATGTGATTGGCACTAAGTGGGTTTTCAGAAACAAAATGGATGAGGAAGGCATAGTGGTAATAAACAAGGCTAGACTAGTATTTAAAGGCTACTCACAACAAGAAGGCATAGACTACAAAGAAATATTTGCACCTGTTGCTAGACTGGAAGCTGTGAGACTATTCCTTGCTTATGCTGCACATAAAGACTTCAAAGTGTATTAGATGGATATGAAATCAGAATTCTTGAATGGTGACCTAGAAGAAGAAGTGTACATTGAGAAACTTGATGGTTTTCCTTTGATAGATGATGAAAACATGGTTTGCAGACTGAAGAAGGCACTATATGGACTAGAACAAGCACTGAGGGCATGGTATGCCATACTAGATAAACATCTACTTCATCTTGGTTTCCGAAAAGGTAATGCAGATAGTAATTTGTATTTAATAAATAATGAAGATGGAATCTTAATTATAGAAGTTTTTGTTGATGATATCATTTTTGGAGGAAATGATAAAATGAGTAAGAAGTTTGCTAAAGAAATGGAGAATGAGTTTGAGATGTCAATGATTGGTGAGATGAAATTTTTTCTTGGTTTGCAAATTAATCAAAGTAAACATGGCATATTTATATCTTAGACCAAGTACCTTAAGGAAATATTGAAGAAATTTGGAATGGAAGATTGCAAACCTATTGGTACACCCATGGTAATAGGGAACAAACTAACTAAACATGATGAGACTCAAAGTGTTAGGCAGACTAAGTACAGGTCAATGATTGGAGGTCTATAATATTTGACACACACTAGACCAGATATTACCAATGTAGTTGGAATTTTGGCTAGATATTAGGAAGATCCTAAAGAGACACACTTTGCTGCTATGAAAATAATTTTTAGATATCTGAAAGGAACAGTAGAGTATGGATTATGGTATGAAAAATATGATAATTTTACATTGCAGGATTTTACTGATGCTGATTGCGCATGTAATGTAGATGTAGATGATAGGAAGAGCACAAGTGGTAGAGCATTTTTCCTTAGAAAAAGGTTGGTTTCTTGGTTGAGCAAGAAGTATAATTGTATTGCTCAATCTACTGCTGAGTCATAGTATGTTGCTGCTACAATAAACTATACACAAGTTGTTTGGATGATACAAATGTTGAAAGACATTAGAATAATTTTCAAAGAACCAGTGGTTATCCATTGTGATAAAAATAGCACAATGAATATGTCAAAGAATCTTGTAATACATTCAAAGAATAAACACATTTCCATCAAGTATCATTTTTTAAGAGAGAAGGTAGCAAATAGAGAGATCAAACTGGAGTATATCAGCACATAGGAATAGATAGTAGATATATTTACCAAACCTTTGACAAAAGATGATTTTGAATATCTCAAAGGCATGCTTGGGGTGATGGCCCCTCCCAGTGAAAACTAAATAATGTAGACGTGCATCAGTCCAGTGGATCTTGGAGCCATATCATTCTATGGACTTGATGTATGGATCTACTCCTTAGGGGGAGTGATCGCAGAAAATACTGGAGTACATTTAGGTGATATTGCACCTAGCTGATTGGAGATGAATATTTGAAAAAGATGCATCTTACAAGAGACAATAGGTGAACTATGGTACCCTTTTCCATTTCTACCAAAGGGGGAAGGAATCTATGAGAAAATCCCTACTATTTTGGGAAATTTATGTTGAGGATATTGACAGGATTATATTGAGAGAGAGTACTTTTGGGTTGATGCATATGGATTTTCCCATATGTTGCCATAAATTCCAAAGGGGGAGATTGTTGGATGATATCAATTTTGGTTACTGATCATGTTTTTGATATTCATGTTTTATCACTGATGTCAACATATATTTCTATGAAGAACACAGACTGACTACTTAACTGGAATGAGTGTACGCACACTATACAAATGATTCAGAAGGATAGAAGTTGGATTTATGTAGAAGGGTGTGTCTTGACCTTACTCCTAAGGCTGATTGAATTTATGTTACATTTTGTGGATGTTACAGTTCATTTGGTGAAGATTGGTTCTTTGGACTACAACTGTGATTCTGGATAGAGAAGGTCTCTATGTTTCGGGTATATCTTTCTAATAGAGATATTTCAGAACTTGCAGGTTTACTGATGGATATATGACATATGCTAGAGAAATGGGTTGTTCTTGATTGTTTATTGAAGTTTGATGACATCATCTATGGTGTGTACTTTGGAGAAGACCTATTTCTTTGCCGACTTCAGACATGTAGCATGTGGAATTAATTGTGAGCATGAATTGCAGATTTGAAACTATATGTAATGAATTTTAAATGTTTTATACTTGTCTTAGATACTATTTTTATCTTATAAAAGGGATATGTAATTATTTTTATGACAGAAAGCCTTAATTGGCTAACCTAATTAATTATGTATTAGGAAAGCTTAACTGGCCGACCCAATAAGCTATCGTTTAAGGGTATATATGGAAGATAAATTATTATGGAGAGGTGTGAGAGAGAAAAGAAGAGAAGGAATGTGTGAAAGCTATGAATCTTGTTGACTATTGGATGCAAGCAGAGTTGATACTTCATTGGAACTAATCAAGCAAAGACAGTTGCTGGCAGATAGTTCTCTGATTGTATATTTGCTTTATACACTTGTGCAGATTGTAAATCCTTGAGGGTGGATTTAACCTTCTTTGGGAAATGTGCCTTGGCAGTGAGCCTACTATTTCCTTTGACTCCTAACAGGGTCTATCTCCTAACAGGGACTGTGTACTATAATGTTGTAACAAGCTCCTAACAGGGCTAATATCTTTTAACAGGGATACTATACTCTTAGTACATTATTTGTGGGTGTTAATTCCCACTGGGGTTTTACCTTTAACAGGGTTTAATCGATAACAAATATTGTGTTATGGTGTTGTCTATTACTGTGTTATTATTTACATTTATAGATTTGGTTTATAAATTTTAAAGTTTAAAAATCTATATCACAACTGATTCACCCCTCCCCCCTCTCAGTTGTCTTGTGGACTGTTATTCCTAACAGTCTTGGTGTCCTTCATTTTGGATTACCGTCTAACTAATCCTAACCACCACATGTCACATCTTGCAGTCTTCCATATAATTGTGGGCCCACAAAAATAGTCTTCCTAACCACCAACTGTTTTCCATTAACCACCAATTAATTAACCTCATTGAGCCAAAACCACATGCCTTTTATACACTTAACATATATACATGTGATTTATAAAAATACTAAGTCTATCCCCTACACTGTGAATGTGGGATAAATGGTTTTTGCTACTTCCACAATAGACTTCCAAAACAATAATGCCACCTACTCATTGGTGCAGTTATGCCTGATATGATTGTGCCAAAAAATTCCTTAAGTAATGAATTGTCTCATTCCAAACCTCTTCCTCTTCTAAATTTGATATGAAACATGCAAGTCCTCTGAAAACTTAATACAAACCCACCATTAAAACTGACACACAACTACAAAAAACAAAAATAGGTACTCTCAGAAATGAGAGTACCAATAATGGCTCCAGTTGGGGAAGGTTGATAGTAAGATCAAAGCTAGAATAAAATCTCTAGGATGCAGACTAAAACCCTCTAACAACCCTAAACTGGAACCTGTATTCCCAAAAAAACCAATGAGAAAATTATTTCCCTCTGTCAAAGTATGATTTTGATCTTTCAATAGTATACTCCTTTTGACAAAAATATCAATCAACACCTGGGAAAAATAGAAATACATGGCATGATTCAACATTCTACCACTCTTACCCTCATAATCATATGGATCACATGATGGTATCATCCAACCTAGCATATAATGATCTATAGAACATTTTTCAAAGCATAATTCATCTAGAGAATGTACAGGATATGCAAAAATATATTGGTGACCCGTAATTCCATATTTAGGCCATATCTCAATTTGTTGTTCTAAAAAATAAAAATATTCATAGTTTAGCTTAATTGAAACATCATTAGACAACCTATCTTTGTTACACTCTTTCTAGACATTAAGATTACTAAAAATATAATCATTACAAGGGGATTTATCACATAGCCTTGAAGACTCCAGCTTATATGACAAATTGATGTCAAATTCATTAAAACATGCCTCAAAATTCAGCCCATTATAATACTTTTGAAATAGCTCACCTTGCTAAACTTAAAAGAATAAATACTCATTTTCAACTTGGTAGTTGACGTCATCAACCCTAGAAGCATAATCATTTTGCAAATAAAAATAATGATCCCTCATGATCAACTAATGAAATTAAGGAACAAGATCATATTGAATGTATCCTTGGGTAAACCTTGTCCTTTCAACATTTACTAATTTCAATATGTCGAAATCCTTCATATCAAACTCTTGAATGTAAAAACATACCTCTGGTTGAACAAAATTTTATGGCATATCATCCCAAATCCATCTCCATATGAAACAAATCAAATTGTGGTCTTAGTAAATCAGCATGAGGATCATTATCCAAATTTTTATTTTGACTAAATTTAGTGTTGCATGAGACAACATTAGCATCATTCATATGCTCATTGCAAGATAACATCTCAATATTTGTGCTAATCACTTCATAACAATCAACGTTCATATCAAAACTAAATGTATCCATTTCTATTTTAAGAATATGGTTATCTCTTATCTCTGTATTACATGAAATACTCTATTGGAGACTTTCATAAACCATTTCATGCACGTCTAATAATGACCCATCACTAGCCACTTCATACATATTTTGTGATCCAAAAAATCATCAATTTTAAAAATTAAACGAAGATCATGTTGTATATTTTCTAGTTCATTTATGGAACCCTCATAGTTAGAATCATTGTCAATCTGGTGAATTTTCTCATTCTTGTCTACAACTAAAAAATTACTTGTTGAAAGCCTTTCACAAACATCATGATTTGTGACTATCTCACACTCTATTGCATAGGAATCCTTATGCATCTTAGGATCAAAAGTTTCATCTAGTAAATAATATTGTTTCATTAACTAAAATGTATGTGTATCTGCATTAGCACATTTAGACCTTTTATTTGAATCATAATCACAAAAAGGATACCACTGATCCTTCTTTGGTATAAGTTACTTGGATGAGTATTCTTTCTCCAGCATCTCTATGTTAATATCATCATCATCTAGGATAAAATAATTCATCATTGTCTCAGAGAGATCATCATTCTCACCATCCTCACTCACAATCAACAAGTCACCATTATCTTCATAGGGACGGATAGAAAACATCATCTTGGCTTCACAAATATCATGTTCACTATGGTACCATGAGTCCTCTTTCTCAACAAGTTCTTCACACATTTCTTCCTAGATATTCTTATGAAACATAAACATGGGCTGCTGGACATCTTGCTCACCTTCATTAGCAGCCTCAAAAAATTTTGAGGGAACATTACTATCTGTAAATATAATATCATATGTTGGGCTTAATGGGAAGTAATACTGAGAGGGGAGGGGTGAATCAGTACCTGTAAAACTTTTAACACTTTTCACCATTCATCATTAGTAATCATTCTTTACTATATTATCGACCATTTATGATGTTCTTCGTATGCATGTAATAATAATTCATAATCTTTAATTGTTTGCAACATTCATAGAAACATTCATGAAAGTAATAAACACATAAAAAAAGATATGATATCATAAAAAACTCCTATTAGGAAGTAAAAACTGTGGTGGGGATGGCACCCACAAAACTTCACTATCTGCAGAATGGAAGGGAACTGATAAAGGCTTATAATTGATCACTTCTGATGATCTACCCTATTAGGAGTATTAAAGTGGAGACCTGTTAATATCTACTATGTTAAGAGCTTTAGCAATACTAATGAAGCGTGCACTCGGTTAAGAGATTTACAATAGGACTGTTAGGTGCACCTTTCTTGAAAGGATTTATTAAGTGTACTACACTTGTTAGAATGAGTATAATATGTTTGACCTAATTGTATGCAATATATAATTACTAATCACAGATCTATTAAAGCTCTCATAATATGAATATAACCTATAGTGATTGATTAATACCTTTTCTCTGCTCATCAGTAGCATGTGTTCTATTCTTGAAATTGAATTGTTCCTTTTATGTACTTCTACATTAATTCTCTTATATGATCCTTAGATACTCTCAGTGGCTACAATAATCAATAAACAACATGTTCACAATAGATTGAGCATCTATTTATACAAGTTTTTAACCTATTCTATAATCACACATTATAATGTTAACTCTTCATCCAAGGTATACAACTTGACCTTAATCCTTTAGTTTGCATGTTTTAAAATAGTTGAACTGATTAAAATAATAATAATTACATTTCTTTCTCCGCACATAATGGATTTAAAACAAAACAAGAAGCTAAATGTACAACTTCAATTTTTTATCTGACATGGATAGTCAGATCCACTTTTTGCGGGATGTAACTGACTGTCGGTTCTTGACTGTTAGGTTGAGCTGAAAGTTTGTTGGTGTTCCTTTGTTGAACTGATTGTTGGGTTCCCTTCATCTGTTAGGTTCCTCTCTTTGTTTTTTCTTCGGGTTGCACTGTTGGTTACTCGTCGGGTTCCCTTGTCCTTTTTGTCATCGGGTAACACTGAATAGTGTTTGTTGGGATGCTTTGTACTTGGTAGTATCAGGTAACTGTGGCGTTGGGTAGTGTTGTGCCTTGTTTGTCGATGTAGTGTAAACTAATGGTGTATATCATGCTTTTCCTTGTATATACTAATGGAAAAATATAATGTCTTCAATCTTCCCCTTTGACATTAGTATCAAAAACTGATATGTGCATAATACTAAAGTGTTTAGTATGTACACCATGTATCATTGTCATTATATGACTCCCCCTAACTATATGCATCGGTATAGTATAAGTATATGTGTATGTATACTTGCCTATGTACTATACATTCCCTATTCTTTTCTCTTTAAAATGTTTGACTATACACATCATTTCCCTCTTTATACTAACTAAATTGTATGTACATATCACTTCCCCCTATATTTGATACTCATGACAAAAATGTACAACTTATAGGATTCAAAAAATGTGAGAAAAATGTGTAACTTACAATGTGTCAAGAATATGTGAGTGGGTGTTCTTGATATCTTCGAGCAATTTCTCCCATTTTTCTTTTAGTAGTTCTAGTTCCATGTGCTCTAGCTCTATTATTGCATGCATATCATAAATGTTGTCTAGGACAAACATTTCTAGGGTGGAAATTAGTGCTCTTGCCTCTATCACATGTTTCTACAGTAGTGAGAGTGTTGGTAAGAGTTGTGCTTGAAACTCATTTACCTCATCTCTGAACTTTGTCTCTGCAATCTGTATGTCTTGTCTCAATTTTTGAGCTTGCTTGATTTTCTCATTGTGCAATTTTATTGCCTCTTCACTATTCATGAGACTTTGTGCACTTGTCTGAAGATCAGCATCTATTTGTGCTATCTTATCTGTATACTCTTGGGTGAGTTGATCAAGAATGCATAACTTCGGTATTAAGGTTATAGCTTCTGAGATTATTGGATCTATTGTGCTAACCAGTTCAGAAAGCTTTACCTTTTGTAATGTCACTTCTTGGCTTATCTTTTCCGCTAGCTTGAACTCATATTTCTACTCAATTATTTCTTCCATGACCTTCTTAGCATCAATGTTCTGAGATATGATTGCATCTATGAGAACCACTAATTGATCAAGCATTGGGGCTGTTTGATCAATATCTACATCAGGTATAATTTTTTGAAGTATTCATCATGCTACTTCAAGTACCTTTGCCTCTTTTTTGTCTTTTCTCAACTTTTCTTGCATTGCCTTCCTCTCACAAAGTCTTGCATACTTTTTTAATTCAGTTGGATCTAATGTCTTGGGATCACAAATTGGAATCTCAATGATTTCATCCAGAGTCACTGGATTCTTACGCTTTCTTTTCTTCTTCTTTGAGATTTGTGTCAACGTAGATGTATGAACTATCATTGCTAGTTCATTTTTCCTCTCTAAATTTCTTGGTGAAGGCTTTGTTGAAGATGCTTCTTGTGTTTTCTGCTTGGGGTGCACTTGTCGATTTTGTGAAGACATCTCGTCATCAACCTTGGGTGTCTCTACAGATTTTTCTTTTGTTTTCTTCTCTAGCTCATCTTTCTTTGCTTCTTCACTCTTTTCTTTCTGCATGTCCTTTTCTACCTTTTGTGCTTCCTATTTACTTTGATCAGTAGACTTATCTTTCTGATCATCGATTGCAACTTGTTCTATAGTTGTGTCCTTTTTGTCATATGTGGTATCTTTTGCTTCTGCATCACCCTTTTCCTTGGGTGTGATTGTATCTTCTGCTGTAGATCCTTCATTACCTTCTAGTATATTGATGGCCTTCATCAATACTGGCATATTGTTTTTTGTGCTAGCTTGTGCTATATCTAGAGTGGTGTCCTGCTTGTTGGTTTGGTCTTTTTGAGTAGTGACATCTTCATTTTTTGTATTTTCTCAGCAGGGTCTGGTTTTGTTATGTGAATGACTGAAGTGTCCTGCCATGTTTCATCAGCAACATTCATTTCTTTATTCCTCATTGTCTTCAACTCTTGTTGTTTTTCCTGATCCTTAAGAGATATAAATATTACATCATCTTCTTTTTGTGGATCCTTATCAGGGTCATAATGTGTGATCTATTGAATGTCAAGATCATCCATGACTTTGTCCAAATCTATTGGCTCCATATCTTCAACATTGTCGAAAGAATGTTCTTAGGACTTGCCTTGTCTTTCTCCTCTTCTCTATGAGGTGTGTTGGTGAGAAGTAACTGATTCTCATGACTTGTTGACTCTGCAGGAAGATTTCAGAGTTGTCTCCATTTGGTCTCGGTCATGGTATCCATCTCTATAAACTTATCTTCTAGCACTTTGTAAGCTCTAATTTTAGCTACAAATTTTGTTGATTGCTTCATTATTTTCTTTATCTCTTCCATCTTTGATTCAGGAGGTATAAGTGTGACAAGTACCCTCTCCCTTGCTTCTCTTTTGGTTTGTAGAGCATATGACCATTGTTGAGATAATCTATTGCCCAAATATTTGGGTATTTGGTTGATAAATTCAGATGGTACATATTTGAATTTTTCCATTGACCTGATGATTGCCTCTTGTATCTTATTTTGGTCCTCTAGTTTAAGTGTATCCCATTGTCTGGTTTTCTTATCATACATGGTGCCAAATGCAATAATAGATTTAGCAGCCTCATCAATTGTTTGATTTCTAAAATTTTTCTTCACTACATCAAGCTTGTCCTCTTTAGAATCCTCAATGTCACCTTTAGTCCTAACCATTCTTTTCCTCCTCTTAGTTGGTGATTTTTTATCTATTTTTTTCTTTGTTTTCTTTGTTGGCTGCTTCCTCTTATAGGTCTGTACTTGAACTTTCTTAAGAGGTGTGGTATCGGTCTTAGCAGTTTGGCTCCTTGTCCTTTGTTTCTTTGTTGGAGGTGGAGGTGTATCAGATTTAGTTGCCTCAGAATCTGATTTCTCCTCATCTTTCCCTTCAGCAATGGTACCCTATTCATCAGTTTCCTTTGTTTGTTCTTGTTCCTCCTCATTAACCAATAGAATCTTTTTAAGATTCTTAACCATCTTATTCTTCTTGTTGACAGTCTTTTTGATTTCTAGTCCTCTTTTTATCTTTGACCTAGCCTCTTCATAAGTGCCAAAACTTTGTTGTTTGTTTTCAATTGGCTCATTGATCAATGCACCAATAGCATTGGTTGCTTGATCTATGTTGATTTCATAATCAAGAGGGGCTAACCAAGATATCCTTGGTACAACTAGTTTTATGTGGGTGAAGTCTGTATCCACCATAAAACATATCTCATCCCTATTTTTTTCAATTAGTTTCTCAAGGATCCTCACTCTTTCCATCATCTTTTCCTTGAATTCAAAGAAGTATGCAGACATAACTAAAAAAAAATTATCTCCTAGTGACTTAATAAGTTCACTAATTTGTAGTGTGAGTGGTTTCATAGTATCCCATTTCACTTTTCCTACTGATGGAAAGTATTCTTGAAAGTAGAAAAATATACACATTATAAGTGAGCCGAACTTACATATTTTAGTCTTTGCAGACCTTACTGTAGTCATGTTCTCATCAAGTTGTTTCAACATGATCTCACATAGATCCATCTGTAGGCCCTTTGTTACTATCTTGTAAGCTTTGCTTACTATTGTAGATGCAATGTTGTTAAGCTTACTTTCTTGGAAGATCTTGTAGCCAATTAAAAATGCACCGAACCTCAAATCCTCATCGGTGATGGTGTTTAGCTTAAGACCTTTGTTATCCCACATAGCTTTTGTGAGCTTTTCAACTCATGTCCTAGAGGGATGCTTATGTGCCTTAGGCTTGTTGGTTATTGAATAACTAGTGACAGCATGAAGGAAATCCTTAGTGATTTGTGTAAGTTGATCTAACTATAGCTTCTAATCATGCATTCTGCTCAAAACTAACCTAATCCAGTCAGTTTTGAAGTCTCTCTGGAAATATAGGGCATTAGTTATCCCTTTAACCTCTAAGTGTTTGTGCTCTTCCTTTAGGTTCCCTTCTACATCATATAGCTTCTTGTAAGCTTCATCCATCTCTAGATAACCTATTTCAGCAATATTGCAGTGAATGTAGGACCTTACGTCCTTTATTAGCAAAACCCTAGGTGGAATCTTAGAAAATATGCCAGATTCATCGGGTTGCGATGCAATATATGGGCATATCCTATACTTTGGTTGTACATAGGTGTTGTTCTTTATCAGCCTAACCATATTATTCTTATGAGTATTAATCTTTGTAGTTCTTGAAGTGGTTGCCATCATTTTTCAAATTTAGGGATTTCTTGAAAATAATAATAGAGTTCTTCGGTGCCTATTGGAAACACTGAGGGGGGGGGGTTGAATCAGTGTTTATCTAATTACTTAATTTCAGCACTTTAAACATAAATCAATTAGACATCACTTGAATCTTAACATAAGATCACATAACACATAATATGATTATGGGGAAACTTTGATTAGAGGAAAACCCCGGTGGGAATTAGTACCGACAAATATTGCACTACTATAATGAACCTGTTAAAGTTCCTTTTCCCTATTAGGAGTAGTCTTTACAATGAAAGTACAATGACCTAGTTAAAGGCTTGACCTTGTTAGGAGTCTTTTACAAACAACCCTGTTAGGGGTGAGGACTCAATGTCCAAGAGCTCAATACTCAATGAGAAAGAAGGCTTAACCTCCTGAGAATAGATATGCACTATATCCAAAAGTGAATTGTTGTATGTGACATAGATGTCTGATCAGTTCCAGTTATGCGCTTATGCTCTTATCTTCTTTAAGAGCTCTATCTCACTCTGATATCTTCATACTGCTCTACTTATGTATCTTCTCTAACTATTTCATCGACACTTCCAATATATCTTTTCATTGCATATATATATGTTTATGCCTGAATAGACGCGACTATAAACAAGACCTTAGTCGGCCCAATAAAAACATTCACAATGCTTCCAAAAAAATTGGCTTAAGTGTGTTTACAACAATGTTTAATACATGATTAAAAACTTATTACAATAGGTGCTTAGCCTTTACATAACAAAAGATTACACGCTAATCAAAATCATGAAGTCAGCTTCATACTCTGTATTCTGAACTACTAGTGTACTTGTTCTTTCTGTAACTTGTCTGTACTGCCATTCCATACCATGTGTGTATAGGATAATCATAAAAACATACCATAGAGCTTAATTCTAAACACACATATCCTGATGTGATCGTACACACATGCATTGATGCCCTGATCAACCGTAAGTCACTGTTCTGTTCTGTCTTCTACACTTAGTCAATTTTCACTTTATTGTTTACTATCAAAACTTCATATGACTTTGTTTCCATAATGATAGCACAAAATAAACCATATACTCCCTAGGAGTCAACTTTTCCAATAATCTCCCCCTTTGTCATTAATGGAAACAAAGGAATGTGGCCAAGTTACTCAAAATTGACTAGCACCCAGAAACTGTATATTCTCATCTTTTAAGATATACATACAATACTCCTCATTTATACTTTATTCATTATATACATTACTCCCCCTTTGAAATTAATGACAAAGGTGTCAAAAAATTGTAATTTTCTAGATACTCACTCCATATATACATCTGGATATACAATCTAAAAATTCTTCATCTCTTGCTGCCACAATGCCTTCATTACATCGACTGTCTGGAGATGGGTGCATAGAGCATATGTGAGCTTCTCCATTTTTATTAGATCCATGCATGGACCTTGATCATATGTGACAATAGTGACATCAATCTATTTGATGTTCTCATCCAGAACTGCTAAGGAGGGCGCAAGTGCATTTCTCAACTGAGTCTACCTGATCCTTATCTTATTGATCTCCATTTTATCTTTTTCTATCTTGTCTAGTTGACCTTGATAGATATTATTGTAGATGTTCATGTCTTGCATGGATGTTTCAACTGATTTTCTAACACTGTCAACCAAGATATCTACCTCCTCTATCTTTTTGATGTGTTTAGAGCTGAGTTTGCATATGTCCATGTAGTTTTCTATAACCTTCCTGCCTTTTGCTTCCAATTCTTTCAACATAGACTGACCAATCTTTAATGAGTTTAGATATAAGGTAAAGTTCTTTACCAATTCATTTAATCTTCCCTTTTTATACTCATCTTCTACAATTCTTGTGGCTGAGTCTACTAAGCTTGTAAAATGTGCTTTGAAGCTTATTAGGATGCTGTCCACATCATCAACTGATTGAATTTTTTCTACTTTCTTATCCGCAGGCACTAGGTCATTCAAAATGTTTACTGATTCCAAGAAGAGAGGGTTTCTCATAACCTATTTTTCTTTGGATTTTTCCATGGCTAGCACACTTATCTTTATTAAATCTTCTTCTCCCCATGCATCAAGACTTGCTGAGTTAGGAGTTAAACTTGACAACAATGAGTTTGATTGTTGAATGGATGGTGTGAATATAGTATTCTGACTAGTATCTATGCATTCACTTTTTACTGGGATTTCCATATCTGGTATCTCATTAGTTTTATTATCTTTTTCTTTATTCAAATTTGTTGAATCATTAGGATGGACTTTATCTTGCTGTAAGGATGTGTCATCAGTGCATACCTCATTTGTTTCTTCAGTGCTTATAAATTCTTTGTCAACTTTGTCCATATCATTATCAAAATCTGTCATCGATATCTTGATATTATCAATCACTATAGTATCCCCTAAATCTTTTGATATATCAAAAGTTATTGAAACTAAGGGTGCTGACACCTGTAAACCTGTCTTAGGTGCATTCTGAATTACTGGTTCTGCAACCTGTTTAGGAGGAACTGGAGTTTCCTTAGCTATAGTCATTGTTGATGGATATATATGTCTATCCAAAAATACCCACTCAAATGCTTTATGAGTCTCTTCACAAACCAGAGTGTGGTTTACTAAATCCAACAGAATGACTTTCTCATCATGCAAGAACATCAGGAGAAGACTATCCAATGTTTCTTTTCTTATCCTCATATCCTCTTTAATTGCTTGCCTCTTTAACATATCAAGTATGTTCCATACCTTGTCTAGTATGATAGTTTTGAGCTCCAATAGTGTCCTTTTAAACTTAATCATGTGAGAGACGATCATAGAATGAATCTCTGATTTGTCTATCTCTTGATATTTTTCATATACATTCTTGAGAGATTATAGTCTTCCTTCATTAACAATTCTGTGCCTTAAGACATTAAGACTAGGTCTAAAGCCTACCTCAGGAGGAGCTTGTGTGTTCTTTACCTTGCTCCTTGTAGTTCTTGAGGATGGATGACTAGTGGGTGCTTGCTTCCTTCCTCTAGACTTCTTGCTAGGTACTGATGGTGGAGATGCTTCAAGATCAATGGTGGTTGATGGCACAAATGTATCTTCATTTTATTTCTTCTTCTTCTTCTTCTTCTTAGGCATATCATCAGTCTTTTCCATTTTTACTTATGTGGGAGTCTTCTCAAGTTCTTTGGCTATCTTAGCTTCTCTATCTCTGTCAAGATCTTCTTGTGCAACACCATGAACTTTTAGGATATTTGAGGTAATCATTGATGCCTTCCTTTTGTTGTTAGCACTGTATAAGAAAAAATCAAATTGATTTGTCTTTTATTTGTAAGTACCCCATCTAGGTTCATTAGGATCCTTGGGTGCAGATAGGAGGACTTGTGCATAACCTTCCAAAACATGTTCTTCAACTTCATAACCAAGAGGGTGAATCCATTTTGTTCTAGGCTCAACTGCCTCCATGCAAGTACAGTCAGTCTCCACCATGAAGCAGATGGTGTCTTTGTACTTCTCAACTATTTTCTCAGGTATCCTGAACCTCTTCTTCATCTTGAACCTGAAAGTTTTGATATCCATGTCCATAGAATCCTTTACACTACTCTCTGATGTAGCTTTTAGTGATATCTGAGACATAGTGGGCTTGCTCCTATCTAAGTAAAGATTTGCAACTTTACCAATAATGTGGAAGTACAAATAGATGATCAAAGAGCCAAAACTGAATATCTTGCTCTTGTCATGATTAATGGCTTTGATATTCTCTATCAAATTTGTGCACAATAATTCACAGAGATTGCACTAAGTGTTATCGCTCACTACCCTTATTGCTGCCAAAACTGTTGTTGCAGACACACTATTCAATCTGCTTGCTTGTTGAAACTTGTATCCAAGTATCATAGTGAGTAGTTTGATGTCTTTCTACTTAATGGGATCAACAGTCATGTCATGCCTATCACTTCTAGATAAGTAGACTTGTTCAATCTGCTTCTTGACATCCTTGCTAGTAGGAAGAGATGGTCCAATCTTAGGAAGTCCAGTCATCTCATGAATTAGATCTATAGTGATGTGGACAGGAACCTCACCTATCTAGTATAGATCATCATGTATCCTACTTAGTAATAACTTCACCCATTCTAGCTCATAGAACTTGTGCGCATTGGAATACTCAAAGATAGGGTTATCAGTGAGATGTGCGTATTCATCCTTGAATGTATAGTCTTGCTTCATCATAGAACCCATGAGAGATGCAATGTTGTTGTCTCCAACTATTTCCTTCTTGTAATAAACATATGCATGTATGTCTTCTACATGTATGACTCCAAGCGGAGTCCTAGACAATGCTCCTTTGACATCATCTAGTATGGACTTGAATGGATGCTTCTAAAAGACAAATCTCTTCCTTTCAGCAATGTTGAATATAACAGGGGTTTCAATACTTACTTGTGACTTGGTTAAGTAGGGTTTCACAATGATTCTGAAATGACATGACTACTAGGGTTCCTTTCCAATCATAATCTATTCACAAACCAACTAATCCTTCAATTTTTAGTCCTTTGATGCTCGATGCTTATATACTTTCTAAATGCTTCAATCTCAAATGAAAAGTGAGGCTTTAAGATCTTTTGACAATTTATATAAAGATTAATTGTATTTAATGCTCATTGCCATAAAATGGTTTACAGAGAGAATTTCAAAATTTGTTCTGAATGAAGTAAAGGCAATGCGTGAATGTATACAACCTTAATTCATGATCACATGCATGAATCCATAGGCGCATACTCAGAGGTGAGTATACTAGCCATGCAAGGGTTCAGAGCTAGAATAGCTCCCCCTAAGACAATGAGGGTAAACTATCTAGAAGTAGAAGGATTATCCATTGAGGATGCATCTACTACCTTGTTCTCTTCATTATCCTTCTTTACTTTGACCCATATTTTATCTGAGTTAGCTTGGTTGTGTGTCCATTGTAATTACATATTTGACATGTAATGTTCTGCAAGTTTCTTTGAGGTTGATTTCTCTGACTTGTTCTACAAGGAATAGCCCTATGACCAAACTTATTGCAGGAGTAACAGTAACTATTGAAGGGTCTTACATTCTTACAATATCTTACCAAGTGTCCATGCTTGTTACAGGCATAGAAAGTATAGTTGAATGCCTTGTGCTTATCTTTTGGTGGTTCTGCTTTGGTCTCTTCATGATTCTCAGTTTTCTTTTCTTCTGAAGATTCTATTTGAGATTTCTTTCTTTCTTGTAATGAGTTGATCTCAATTTGAGCTAGAATGTATCCCATACCAGTGGTATCACCTTTTTGTTTTTGTGCATAAAGTTATGATTGAATTAGATCAGAACTTGTGTGTAGTTTGTCAATCTTGTCTTTTGCTCCTAATAATTCAGATTCAATATTATTCTTGATGTTTTCCAATTCCAAGATTTTCATATTGGCTTGAATGAGTTCTTCATCTAACTGTTTATTTTATTTTTTCTTCTCTTCAATATTTGTTAGGCTATTAGTCAGCTAATCATTCAATTCTTCTATCTTATCTTTCAAAGACATTTTCTTTTCATTTATCTTCTTGACCATTTCTCCCAAATCATTTGTACAACAAAATTTCAGAGCTTTCCTTAGTTTCTTGATAAGCATTTGAGAGCCATTAACCTTTTAGTTTTAGTTATTCATTTTCTTTCTTAGATCTGTCAAGATCTTCAAGGGCTACTTCAAGATTCTTTTTTGGATGTTTTACTTCTGCTGAGTCCATGATCTCCTCAAGTGGTTAAGATTTTCTTTTAGAGGACCAGAGCTCTGATACCAATTATTGGAAACACTGAAAAGATGTGGGGGGTGAATCAGTGTTTATCTAATTACTTAATTTCAACACTTTAAACATAAATCAATTAGACATCGCTTGAAGCTTAACAAAAGATCACATAACACATAATATGATTATGGGGAAACCTTGATTAGAGGAAAACCCTAGTGGGAATTAGTACCCACAAATATTGCACTAGTATAATGAACCTGTTAAAGTTCCTTTTCCCTGTTACGAGTAGTCTTTACAATGTAAGTACAATGACCTAGTTAAGTCCTACCTCTATTAGGAGTCTTTTACAAACAACTTTGTTATGGGTGAGGAATCACTATCCAAGAGCTCACTGCTCAATGTGAAAGAAGGCTACAATATCCTGAGAATAGATATGCACTATATCCAAAAGTGAATTGTTGTATGTGACACAGATGTTTGATCAGTTCCAGTTATGCGCTTATGCTCTTATCTTCTTTAAGGTCTCTATCTCATTCTGATATCTTCATACTGCTCTACTTATGTATCTTCTCTAACTATTTCATCGATGCTTCCAATATATCTTTTCATTGCATATATATATGTTTATGCCTGAATAGACGTGACTATAAACAAGACCTTAGTCGGCCCAATAAAAAAATTCACAATGCTTCCAAACAAATTGGCTTAAGCATGTTTACAACAATGTTTAATACATGATTACAAACTTATTACAATACGCACTTAGCCTTTACATAACAAAAGATTACATGCTAATCAAAATCATGAAGTCGGCTTCATACTTTGTATTCTGAACCACTAGTGTACTTGTTCTTTCTATAACTTGTCCATATTGCCATTCCATACCATGCGTGTATAGGATAAGCATGACAACATAATATAGAGCTTAAGTCTAAACGTGCATATCCTGATGTGATCATACGCATGTGCGCTGATGCCCTGATCAACTATAAGTCATTGTTTTGTTCTGTCTTCTACACTTAGTCAATTTTCACTTCATTGTTTACTGTTAAAAATTCATATAACTTTTCTTCCATAATGACAACACAAAATAAGCCATATACTCCTTGGGAGTCAACTTTGCTAACAGTGCCCTTGGTACTTACTTCAATCTGTGATACTGGTGAATGATCAATTTTTTGTGTGCTGGATCGATTCGAGGTCACTCTGCTATCTGATCTTTTATCGCTCTAGTTTCACTTTTCTTTTTCTCTTCAAATTGCGAGTGCAAAATTAAGTGCTCCCATTGAGTATTTATAGACTTTTTCCCTAAGTCTACCATAAATTCTTAACGACTTGTCGGGTCATGAAGACGAAGTTCGTTGGGAAGAATTTCAAAATCATCGTCAGTGTTGACATGATGCTTAGGATAGTTGTTTAAGATTTCTTCTTTCACTGACAGATATTGGTGTTCTATCATGACAACTTTATAACTTTTCTTCCTTACTGACGGGTGTCAGGTTACATTGGAAATTTATCTATTTTATGTGTTGATTGACAATTCTTGGTAAGTGTAAACAACTCATCCTTTATGTTCATTGATGATTTTTGATATGTGTTTACCAATGAGGTTTTTTTCTTAGAATTGTAACAAGTAACATAATATTCATCTTTATTCATGCATATTTTGACTATCAATAAATTCTTATAATGGAACTGATACAAAATATGACTTGGTGTAGTGCAGTTCCATACTTACTTGTTCAACTTAAGTGGGGGTGGTGATGTCACCAAATCCATTGGATGGGGTGTCACCATTTGCATTTCTTGGCCCAGCTTCATCATTTCTTGAAGCTTTTCTCAACATTTTGTCTCTAGCCTTTCAGATATCTTTAATGGTGTTTCCATTGGGATATGTGCTTGTCTTTGTCATTCAGTCTCTGCAGTCTTTCTTAAGATGACCAACTTGATGACAATGTAAGAATGCCATTCTAGGGTTTGTCTAGCCTCTATACCTTTTGGTCCATGTTCTCATGTAGTTTTCCGAAATGTGACCATATCTACAACATGTTGTACAATTTTTCCAAGTATTGTAGTCCCATTCATATTGATTACTGATTCTCTTTGGTTGATAGGGATTTTCTTGACCTTTAGGCTTCCATGCTTTCCTTTTCTTTTTATAGCATTCATTAGTTGTGTGCCCATTCATCTTTCATGTAGGACAATATTTTTCCATGTAGGTTTCCTTCTTTAGTTGTTCCATCTTAGACTTACATTCATATGTTTTATGTCCTTTCTTGTTACATTTATAACAGAATCCTATGAATGAAGATGTAGATTTAGGAATACCTTTCATTTTGCCTCGGCATACATTTCATGTGTGGCCTTTCTTTCCATAGTGTTTGCATGTAAGCTTTCTTGGTCTTGGATTTTCATAGACATTCTTTGGATTGGCTTGATTTTATGATTCTCCATTTTTGGTAAATCCTAGACTATTGTTGTTGTTGTTGTTGAATCTTCATTGTCCTTGAAGAAAATCATCCATTCTTTTATTTCTTTCTTTAGCCTTTCTAATAGTTTCATTATGTTGTTGTTGAACTCTAACTTCATGCTTTAGTTTCTCATTCTCTTCTCTTAGTTCACTGATAGCCTGTACTCTTTCAATGAGTTCTATAACCATTATGTTTGCTTCTTGACTCATAAGAATAATCTTATTTTTAATCTCATGGTGATGCTCAGCATTTCTTTGAATTTCTAACTCCTTTTCTTGTAGCTTCTTTGTAATATTCCTCCTATCATCAATAGCTAGTGTTATTTCTATTTCAACTTGTCTACCAGAACTCATCACATCAATCATTCTTACAATCTATGTATCTTGACTGATTTACATCATCTTTATTTGTTCTGTTAGATGATGATTGATCTCCTTTATATTTGTGATGTTCTCTTCTGATGTATCTGATGCATTACTTGTATTTGATCCTGAAGATTCAAAGAAATCGGGAATCTCTTCTTCTTGATAATCTTTTTCATTGCTCCGAGTTGCCATACATTTTCTCTCATCCAACAACTCTCTCATCTTGATTCTCGCTTCTTTATACTATTCATAGAACATCTGTATCTCAAGAATTTTATTCTCAATATTCTTATCAAGTTTGTACTTCTCCATTTTATGATCTTTTCTCTTAAGACTTTAAGCTTTCCAAGAAGAGTCTTAGCTCTAATACCAATTGTTGGGATTAAGGGGAAGTTGTACTAAGAGGGGAGGGGTGAATCAGTATCTCTAAAACTTTTAACACTTTTCACCATTCATCATTAGTAATCATTCTTTATTGTATTACCGACTATTTCTGAAGTTCTTCTTATGCATGTAATATTAATTCATAATATTTAATTATTTGCAACATTCATAGAAACATTCATGAAAGTAATAAACACATAACACAAGATATGATATTTCAGAAACCTCTTGTTAGGAAGTAAAAACTATGGCAGGGATGTCACCCACAAAAATTCATTATCTGTAGAATGGAAGGGAGCTGGTAAAGGCTTACAATTGATCAATTTTGATGATCTACCCTATTAGGATTATTAAAGTGGAGACCTATTAAGATCTACTATGTTAAGAGCTTTAGCAACATTAATGAAGTGTGCACTCGGTTAAGAGATTTACAATAGGACTGTTAGGTCCACCTTTCTTGAAACAATTTCTCAAGTGTACTACACTTGTTAAAATGAGTACAATATATTTGACCTGAATGTATGCAATCTATAATTGTTGGTCATAGATCCATTAAATCTCTCATAATATGAATATCACCTATAGTGATTGATTAATACCTTTTATCTGCTCATCGGTAGCCTGTGTTCTATTATTGAAACTGAATTGATCCTTGTATGTCCTTATGATCCTTAGATGCTCTCAATGGCTACAATCATCATCAAACAACATTTTCACAATAGATTGAGCATCTATTTATACAAGTATTTGAGCTATTCTAGAATCACGCATTACAATGTTAACTCTTCATCCAAGGTATACAAATTGACCTTGATCCTTTAGTTTACATGTTTTAAAATAGTTGAACTGATTAAAACAATAATAATTACATTGCTTTCACCGCACATAATGGATTTAAAACAAAACAAGAAGCTAAATATACAACTTCAGTGTTTTATCTGTTGTGGACAGTCAGATCCACTTTTTGCGGGATGTAACTGACTATCAGTTCTTGACCGTCAAGTTGAACTGAAAGTCTATCGGTGTTCCTTTGTTGAACTAATCAGTAGGTTCCCTTCATGTGTCAGGTTCCTCTTATTTTTGTTTCGTTAGGTTGCACTGTTGGTTACTCGTTGGGTTCCCTTGTCCTTTTTGTCATTGGGTAACACTGAATAGTGTTTATCGGGATGCTTTATACTGGTAGTATCGGGTAACTTTGGCATCGGGTAGTGTTGTTCCTTATCTGTTGGTGTAGTGTAAAATGATGGTGTAGGGTAAAGACATTTTGATACTGGTTTTCACTTAACTCACACCCTTCTTCTATACTTGGAGCATTATGACAATGAACACCACTTGATAGAGATATTTTTAGGATTCCAAACTTAAGATTATTTTCAATATCCATTGCTATTATAAGGGCCTGATGCAAGATTTTAGGATCTTTTCTCTTAGCAAGAAACTCATCTTTTTATCAAATGCACCAAAGTAAAAAACCAAACATACAATATCATTTGGTCTAAATTTTTTTGGGATCTGACCCAATGTTCTTGTGAATCTAAAATTGAAAGGAGGGATTAACTCATCATTCTCTATTTGTATTTCCATAAAATTTTTGATCAGTGGAGCTAGATTAACCCTTTCACCAAACTTCTCAAAAAAATTTGAACCTAGTTCTTCCCATGAAGAAATAGAACTTTTTGGCGAAAAAGAAAACCATTGTCCGGCATCTCCTATTAAATATTGGATAACAAACTTCTTAATTATATCTTCATATTCAATATCAAAATATTCAAGTAGATCTTTAAATTTTCTAAAATAATTTTCAGCACCTTCCTCTTTCCCTCCATTAAATCTAGGCAGGTCTTTTATGATCTTTTGTGGAAAAGAATTTGGGTGACCATGAATGCCCTCAAAATTTAGAGCAGCTTAAAACCTAGTGATGAAACATTTCCTATTATATAATTGTGACATCTTAGTAGGCATGGTTACCTTTGAATTCATGCAAGGATTTAAAGGATCAATTAAACAATTATACTTGCACTTAACTTTGAATCACAATAAATAAAATGGTTACAAATTTATTCTTCTTCCCTCTTAACAAGTGTTGGTCACTTTAACATGGAAACTTTTAACAACAACTTTTCAATGAGAACAAAAATACCTAGAAGTGATGAATTTGTTTCACAAATATTGATTAGAAATCACTTTCTCATCATCATTGAAAACCTTGGTAGAGTTTTAAAAAATTGAGAAACCTTTCTCAACTATATCCTTCTTCAATATCAGAAAAATCATACAAATCCCACTTATTAGGGTCTCATATAGATTCCTTCTTTGATTAGGCTCTTAGTTGAAAAAACCCAAACATCTATTTCATCCCCTCTACAAGTTCCACCTCATTTCCTTTCAGTATTTCTCCAGAGGTGCATATTAGTGTAACAAAGAACTCGAATTCGCCACTCACAACAAGTCAGATGTATATTTATAATGGTACAGGAGCACCTAGGTAAGGCTAAAATGTAACCTAGGGCTTCTAAGTTGTTTTTGTCTTGTAGTGGTTCTAGCCAAACCAATAGTGGAATAATAGGACTAGGTGGGTCCTAGGATGTGTGAAGATTTATTTGGAGGTCTTATTAGGTCTTTAGTGTTTTCCTTGCAAGCAATGTCCAAAGTTGTCATTTGTACCCATATTGCCTAGGTAGTGGCAAAACTAGAAATTATGTATTTAGGGGTCAAGTTAGGAAAAGAAGTGTTTAGGAGACCCATTTGAGGTTGAATTAGCATAGATATGTTATTTGTTAAGTTATGGAGTTGGTTGACCATGTTTTATGCCAAAATCCCAAAAGTTATAAAAGTTTTCAATGTTGTCATTGACAACATTTGTTGCAAGATTGTATTTCCGGGCAAAGTGGTTCCTTAACTATCTGAAACCATCAAGATAGGGATTTGGTCAACTATATGAGGCCTCCCTCAACTTGTGAACAAGGTTGGATGACATTTTGAAAATAGAGTAATTGAAGAGTGACAAGTTTTCTATGTATGTTGAAGCTTTTCTTTGGTTGTAGTACTTTAATGGATTAGATTGATTTTTGTAATGGTTGAAGAAGTTTTATTACATCATTTTGTGATTCTTTGTGGTGGTAGATTAGCATTTTGTATAGTTTTGTGTTAGTTTGTAAAATTATTTTGTTTTAAGCCCTGTCGTTGCTCTGAACAAGGCAGGCTATGCAAATTGGGTCATAGCTCATCATTCCACCACATAATTTGTATGGGATCTTGGAATGGGTTTGGTGACTCCATGCACTATGTGTGTATAGAAGGAGGGGCCCTAGGAAGCTTATCTTATCTTTTTGCAATGATTCCCTAGGCGAGCCTGTGATGCATGGCTAGGGTCTGTAGAGCATTGAAAGTGAGTTACAGTGGGTTGAATACATTGAATGCTTCAAATTGATATTGTGGAGAGGTAGAGTGGTGTGTAAAGGAGCCCCAAATTGAAGGAGAAGTTTGGGTGAAGTTTTCTAATTTCCAAGAAACCAAATCTTTGTGCAGACAGTCCTATTACTTTGAAACCCTAATTTTTAGGCATGATTATAGATTTCTAGTGTATGGACAGGTTGGGGATTGGAAACCAGTAAAATATTGTAGGGTTATATAAAGGGTGTGTAGAAGTAGAATTTTTTTTGGTACTTGTTAAGGATTGTTTGAAGTTATATGTAGAAAAGTACCTAATTAGGCCTAACGCTTATAGCCCTGATTTGGGTGTGTTTGGAGTATGAATTGGAACTCGATTAGAGTCTCATTGCAAGAAGTGTGGGTAAGAATTGGATTGGATCAAATATACCTAGTTTGAATCCTATCTCTCCACATTGAAGTGATCTTGAATCTTATGGGTCAAATAGTGAAGATTGTGCAAGAAGAGTATTATAGCTAGGAGATGTGTAGTTTGATTTATTGATTGGTGGACATAAACTAAATTAGAGAAGGTTCTTGAGAAGAGGGACCTTAGAAGTTAGGGTTAGTGAAGAAACCTAATAGGATAGATAAGAGGACTATTGAAGACCCTAGTGGAGTATAGGGTAAAGAGCAAGGTTTGTGTTACATCAGATTGGTATCAGAGAAAGTTAAAGACTTGGGAAGTTAGTGTATGTCTACAGCAACTGGTGAATCAGTGGGAGAGTCAAGCATGGTGACTAATGTAGAGCTAGCTAAAGAGGTGGATGAGTAAAAGGAGAAGAAAAGAATCCTTGAAGAAGCCTTAGAAGGAATGAGGATAAGGCTAGAAGAAGTTGCTAATGTAGCAGCTAGGAACAAAGAACTTAAAAGCAGTGATAGGGGTAAAAAGGTTGATGAGGAGGAAATTATCCCTGAACCAAACCTACCCTTTAATGAAGAGACATTCTTGAAGGCAATAAAATCATTAGGTGGAAAAGTATTGGAAGGGATGCCCCTATTTAGTGGGAATATGGACATTAAGGTAGTGATGGATTGGGTTGAAGGAATGGAGAACCATTTTGAGTGTGAAGGGGTGACATAGGCACAGAAGCTAAAGGTGGCCAAATCAAGACTCAGAGGGTCATCTCTAACATGCTAGAAATACCTTCAATATGAGAGGGGTATATTGGGTAAGAAACCCATAGCCAATTGGAATGCAATGGTGACTAACCTAAAGGAGAATTACCTACCAGAGGACTATGAGTTTCAACTTCATAGGAAAAGACAGAATTTAAAGAAAAAAGACTTGGATGTGGCCTCTTATATAGAGGAATTCCAAAGATTGTGTCTTAGGTCCAAGAAATAAGAAGAGTAATAAATCAAGGTTGCAAGGTACTAGGGTGGATTGAAATGGAACATCCAAGAAGAGATCAGTTTGTGGACACCAACCATAGTTCAAAGGTGTCATCAATTATCCCTAAGGGTGAAGGAGAATAATAGGAAGAAAGATGATTCTAAGTTCAAGAACAGAGGTAGAGGAAGAGACCAATGGGGTCAAAGAGGAGGCTATCAAGGCAGAGGCAATGAGAAAAGGACACAAGGTGAGAACAAAGTGACAAGGCATAATACTAAAAGCACTCCAAGAGGGGGATATAAAAAAGGTAGGGGTAATCAAGGAGGTCCTACTAGAGGAAGAGGAGGTGGAAGTAACTCATATTTTGCAAGTATGAAGTGTTACAACTGTGGTCAATTAGGTCATCTAGTATATAGGTGCCCTGACAAGCCTACTACTTCAAATCATGATAAGAGAGTGGCCTATGCTCACGAGGACACTTCAAGTGTCAAAGCACCTGAGATTGACCATCTAAATTCAAATATGGGTGAGAACCTAATGTTTAGGAGGGTATTGATAATAAAACTAGTTAACGATGAACCCAAGATAGGAGGGCTTTGTTTAGGATAAGATGCAAGATCCTTGGAAAAGCTTGTAAGGTCATAGCGGAATCTGGTTCCACTGAAAATATCATCTCAGAGGAAGCAACCAACAAACTCAATTTGACCAAAGTACCCCATGTAAATCCCTATAAGGTGACTTGGTTAAACAAAGGCCAAAGTGTATTGGTGAATAAGCAGACATGGGTTGAATTCTCTATAGAAGGGTATAAGGAAAAACTATTGCGTGAAATCCAACCAATGGATGCTTGTCATTTTCTGTTAGGAAGACCTTGGCAATTTGACAATGGGGCAGTGTATGATAGAAAGGAGAATTCTATCACTTTCAAGAAAGGAGGCAGGACTTTCAAGATTCAATCTCTACTAGAAGAGGAGGAGCCACAGTCCAAGACTCCCAACATCATGTTGTGTAGTGGAAAGGAGTTTGTGAAAGATATTAATGATGAAGATAATTAAGGTAATGTTATTGTTCTTAAGCCTAAGGAAGAAGAGAAGCCTGTCAAGGAGCCGTTACCAGCAAAGATACAAGAATTTCTTGAGAAGTATAGGTATATAATGAGTGATGGAACTCCTGCAACCTTACCTCCTAGAAGGGTGATAAGCCATCATATAGAATTTGTCCCTGGTGCATCCTTGCCTAATAAGGCAGCTTATAAGCTTACCCCAGATCAAAATTTGGAAGGGGAAAGGAAAGTACAAGAACTCTTGGATCAAGGTTTGATCAAGAAGAGTATAAGCCCATGTGCAGTCCCGATTGTGTTGGCATCCAAGAAGGGAAGAAAATAGAGACTTTGCACATATTCAAGGGCCATAAATAGAATTAGAATAAGGTATAGGTTCCCTATACCTAGGATTGAGGATCTCATGGATTGCCTTGGAGGGGAAATGTACTTTACCAAGTTGGATTTGAAAATTGGTTATCACCAAATCAGGGTGAAAGAAGGGGATGAATGGAAAATGGCATTCAAGACCATAGATGGGAATTTTTTAGTTGTATATCTTGATGATATATTGATATTTAGTAAGACAAAAGAGGAGTATATCAAGCATGTAGAGGCTGTGTTGCAAAGATTACATGAAGAGAAGTTGGCTATCAATCTTGAGAAATGTGAGTTCTTCAAGCAAGAACTAGTATAATTGGGATTTGTAGTGTCCAAAGGGTCCTTGAAGATGGATCAAGAAAAATTTGCAGCTATCCTGAATTGGCCATCACCTACCACAACCACTGAGGTAAGAAGTTTCCATGGATTAGCCAAATTTTATATGAAATTTATTAGAAATTTTAGTGGTATTTTTTCACCTTTTTTAGATACTATCAAGGGTGGGGTAAAAACTAAGTTTAGGTAGAACTTATAAGCAGAGAAATATTTTGAAATGTTGAAGAAGCAAGTAGCCACACAACCTATCATAAAGTTGCCTAGTTTTGAAATTTTTTTAGTATTGAATGTGATGCAAGTGGGATGGTAGTAGGGGGTGTGTTAAGCCAAGAAGGTAGACCCGTAGCCTTCTTTAGTGAGAAATTAAATGAAACTAAGAAGAAATACTCTTCTTATGACTTAGAACTATATTCCTTAGTTCAGTCACTTAGAAAGTGGAGGCATTATCTATTACCCAAGGAATTTTTTGTGTTTACGGACAACCAAGCCCTTAGTTATATCAATACTCGGGAGAAACTAAGTAATAGACATCTGAAATGGATGGAATATTTGCAAGCATTCACATTTACAATTAAGCATAAGAAAGGACAATTGAACAAGGTTGCAAATGCACTAAGAAAAATATTGTTGACAGTCCAAGAGGTTCAATTGAACAGAATTGGAATTGATAGTTTCAGAGATCTCTACAAGGAAGATGAATACTTTGGTGAAGCATACAAGGTGTGTGTTGATTTTCAAAATCATTTCCATAGCAATTTTTCTGATTTTACTTTGCCAAATGGATTTTTATTTAAGGGTAATCAATTGTGTGTGTCAAGAGGTTCCATGAGAGATAATATCATAGAGGAGAAACACAATAGGTGTTTGAGTGGTCACTTTGGTATGAACAAAATGTTGGAGCTTGTGTAACGGTTCTACCATTAGCCAAAGTTGGTAAAAGATGTTACTAGGTATGTTGAGCAATGTGTAATATGCATGCAAGCCAAAGGAGGAATGAGCAATGAAGGTTTGTACCAACCTTTACCAGCCCCTAATAGGTCATGGGAGTGTGTGAGCATGGACTTCATAGTAGGTCTACCCAAAACAAAGCAAAGATATGACATCATTTATGTAGTGGTTGATAGATTTAGAAAAATGGGACATTTCATTCCCTGCAAGACTACTCATGATGCTAGTCACATAGAATATTTTTTCTTTAAGGAGATTGTGAGAATCCATGGTTTTCCCCTAACTATTGTATCAGATAGGGATGTGAAATTTATGAGCCATTTCTGGAGAACATTGTGGACTAGATTGGGTACTAATCTATCTTTTGGTTCAGCCTACCATCCTCAAACAAATGGCCAAACTGAGGTGGTCAATGGAGTGTTGGGTAACCTATTGAGGTTCCAAACTAAACAGTATGGTCAGATATGGGATGTGGTCATTCCCCAAGAAGAGTATGATTCAAAAAAGATCCAATGATAGTCGCTTTGTCTCTTGATAAAAGCGGGGTTAGTTATTTCATTTGGCGACTTTGAGTTTACTTAGTCGCGTTGTCTCTTAATAAACCCACTGGTTTTGAGTTAACTTTATGAGTTAAGACAAATAGTGTTTTCCAGAGGTCTCGTGATTATAAATATGGTTCAGAAGTTATTAAGTGACATGGAGATTACATGGTCACTAGGTCTCTAGATAAACTAAGGGTTTTGATATGATTTTAAGAAAACGTATTGTCGCATAGTCTCATGAGAGATGGTGTGTTAAGTTAAATATTAAGAGACACAACAAAAACCATCTGATGAAGAAAAATATAATGATGGTCATGTGGTCGCTTAATAAAGTTGAAAAGTCAGACATAATAAAGTGATTAAGAGACTAATGTGTTTAGTTGCGGTGTCGCTTTATTAAACAAGAGTTAAGAAAATTATTCTGTGAGATAGAGATATCACAGTCTTTAAGTCTCCAGATATAACTAGAGGTAAAAGGTAGTTAAGAAAAGTGCTTTGTCATGAGGTCTCCATAAGATGAAAGGTTAAGTTAATATATCATGAGACATCCTAACAACCATGGATCAAAGAGTTAATCTGATGGCAGTCACTGAGTCTCCTGAAGAAATTGCAGTTAGTCAAAATATTAAGCAACAAGGAGATTACTTAGTCACTGAGTCACTAGAAATGAATTAGAGTTAAAAGTGGACTTTTCAGCGGTGCCATTATAAATAGTTGTTAACCAATCAGATTTTAAGGATTATAATAGATGGAAAAATAGCCGTAGTATGAGTTAATGCAGCCAATCAGATTTGATTTTGATTATCTTTTGAATTTTATCAGGTTTTTTATACGAAATCACTCATTAGGAATTGATTGTCTAACAGTATGAATGCCATGGCTGATACCAGAAATTGATGTCACAGTATGTGAAGTTCATGGTGAAGTGATGGAATTACTAGCTAGAAATGACAATCCACATTCAATTAGCAATTATAAGTATACTTGTCTATAATCATTTTATTTTACCAATCTTTTATTTCTCAGAGCGAAGAGTTTACAAAGTTTTTAGTGTTCTTAAGAGAAATTGAGATTTCTAGTAGCACGTTATTCTGAGGGTGATTGCTTGATTTAGAATTTAGTAAAGGTTGTAGTTAATAGTGTTCCAAAGTTTAGAGTTGCAGAATTCAAGATAATTGACAGTTGTGGTGAGGGTTTGATAGTATTTGTTTCAATATTGGTATCTAGGGTTGTGATCATAACAGAACAAAAGTATGAGTCAGGCCCAGAGTATGGCATCTACCAGTGGGAGAAGTGAAGATGTTTAAGATGATTCAAAAGGGAAAAGAAACTTCTCAAACAAATTCCTCACTCTTCTTCCCGGTTCTAGTCAGAATCGAAAGGTTAGTGCAGATGTTTTGATTGATGATATGTCATTTGTTAGAAATAAGAAAACACCAAGGTCATTAGGATATTCACTTTTCAAATACTTTTTTAATAATAGTGATGGACCCATGCCTATCTCAAACCCTTGGACCTGTTGTTTGGCTAGATTATTAGTTCCTGATGTCTTTGTTGATGTTGATTTTATATTAGAACTGGCCAATAGATATGATCCTTTGATAAAAACCATTAAGAGGGATGATGGAAAGCCTCTACTCACCCTAGACAGAAATACCTTTATGAAAGCCTTCAATGTGTATTACCCAATGGCCACTAAGATAAATTTGAAGAGCTTGGAGAATAGATATACCAGGGAGTCTGGTATTGTTGCTAAGTTGATCAGGGAGCATAATGTCCCTAAGAAAATGAAGGCCTATATAACCCCTATGGAAGGAGCTACCCCATACTTCTACAAGGACCTGAATTTCTAAATTAAATACATCTCATATGCACTATGTAGAGTGCTTGGAAAAGATGCTAGAGCAGAAAGAATCACTTCAAAAATCTTGAAGATGGTGTTGGATATGCAGAGTCTTCACAACACTTCAAATTATGATTAAATTCAATATATTATTGATCAAATGCATCAGGGATTTATTGATATACAAGCTAAGAAAGATCACCCAAGGTTCATGCATTATTCAATCCTTATGCATGTGATCCTTTATTACAACTTCCCAATTTTGGATTGCCAATCTCTACAACCACAGAGGTTTCACAATAATCAGCCCGACCCTATTTAGTTATGGACCAGAGTGTGGAATTACACATCTAGAGAACAAGAGTTTTGTGCTTTTGAGAATTGGATAATTTATCCATTGCTTAAGTGTTTAGGAGTTGAAAAGCCTAGATTTCCCATTAGGGTAATTCAGTTGTTGAGGCCCTGTTAGGATTTGGAAAAATGGTTAGGAGACCATAATTGGGGTGATTTTTAATATGAAAAGAACTTCACAATTATGAGGGTTTATGGTTGCCCCTACCCTCCACATATTTTTCCATATCTTGTGCCACCGAGAATAGATACAACAGAGTTCATTAGGCAGCTCATTTTAACAGACAAGGAGAACCTTGCTTCACATAGAAAGGGTACTTTCACCCCTAGGAAATTTAGAGTTTATAATTTTATGGTTTGAAAGGGAGCCCTAGACCAAGTGAATAGCTGGTTGAATAACTACAGAATTAATGTATCCCTACATTGACATATTGACACAGAGGGGTTCATTCTAAGTGCAAAGAATTTTCTTACACCCACCATCCCTTAAACAAAGGTACATGAGGAATATATGGAAGAAGATTTGATTAGAAGCATCTTAGAGGATGAGGAGGTGAATAAAAGAGAAACTAAATTCAATGAGCTTATGGATATGGAGAGATAGGTGAGAAGAAAGGGAATAAGTTTTGGAGGATTTTACCCTAACATGCCTTATCTCAAAAGGATAGATGCAATGATTTACAACCACACACTTTTGTGTAATCAGTTAGAAGACGCACTAGTGGTGCCAAAGAAAGGTCACAAAGATCTCTCAAAATCTAAATATAATGATGACAGTGACTAGGGTTACCCTTTACCTACTACCCATCCATAATATCAGGCAATTGCATATGCTTAGCCAGATGAGGGTGAGAATATTATTGACCTAACATAGGTCCTAGAAAAAGAAGTAACAGATGATCCCCCACTTTAAAAAAAACAAAAGATAGAAGCAGGGAAACCTTCCAAGAAAAAGAGAACTGATAAGATTGGAGCCCTAATAACTGGGAATAGGCCCTATGATCATCAACTAAGAAAGAAAATTAGGGTAGGAAAGAAATTGCAGAAAGATGTTGAGGAAGAGGAGGAATTACCCCTTAGATCTTGTACTAATGAAAGATTATTGGATCAGGAGGAGTTCCTCAAAGATGACAATTTCATAAAGACCAAGGAATTCAAAGATTTCCTTATTTGGAATAAGTAGCAGCAAGTTGGGAAGTAGTTGCAACTGGCAGGAGGTGATCCAGTAACTGAAGAAGCCTTACAAACATTACAGGAATATGATCCTAAATCTAAGGAAATAACACCAGAGCAAGCTAGAGAATTGGTTAAGGCCAGTGGTATATTATTTGTGGAAGGCTGGGACTTGTCTTCATCCTTTATTATAGATCATATTAGGAGACAACCTGACATCAAATTGTCATCAAAAACTTAGGTTGGAAACATGATAAGAGGGTTTGGCTATAACCCCAAATCTCAAGCACTTGCAATGTGGAGCTTAGCTCCCAAAGACCAAAAGCCATCTATTCTCAGTATTCAGGAGAAGATGGAGGGAAAAAAAATCATATGGACACTGGATAACATAGAGGACTTGGAGATAGCCCAAGTAATGACTCATTTTTCTCACCTAAATGAGACAAAGACAAATCAATTGTCAGATAAATTATAGAAGCTCACTAGTGACACTAGTTATATTGTCAAAGATAGGGAGCTAGCATTGATAAAGATCAAAGAAAAAGATAAGCTTATAGATGGGCTTACCAAATAGCTAATGGAGATAACAAAGCCTACCCCTATTGAGCCCAAAGAGGTTATGGATGTTGAGATCTAGATAGAAGATACAGGTCATACATTGGTTGAAATAGAGCACAGAGTTACTGAGCATAATAGTATAATTTTGGAAGCATTGGTTTCAATTTTGTAGCATAGAATTGATACTATCAAGGACAAGGTAGATGTGGTGTATGGAGCATATGGTAGGTTTCTAGGCCTGAAAATAGAGGTGGAAATTTTTTTGACAATTTTGAACCCCTACTATGCAACTTGGTCTGGGAGAACATCACTTTTTGAAAGACTAGCATCAGTACAGCCATTGAGATCATATTTTCCTAAAATAGTGACTTTGGTTGGGATTGAAATAGAACAAATTGGGGCTACTTTATCCTTTTTCAAAGGTAAATCCAATCAAATGGATGCCAAATTGAAGATGCTTGGGCTAGATTATAGTATATTTGTTCCCCTAATAAGAGTAGAGGATGATCAAATCAAACCATTAAGGTTATCGTTATCATATTTTGATAGTGTACTCCCTAATAAAGACATTTATGTATCAAATAAGGGAGAATTGGATATGGAAAGGTTCAATGCACTTTTGGATGAGGCATTCAAGGCAAAATCATACTACAATAAATTCATATCAGATATTAAGAGCATAACAGATGCTAGGTGGGAGAAGCAAAAGACTCATTTGGAAAATATTCAAAATTTTGAGTGGCCAAAGGAGGAGGATGTGAGTGCATGGGACATTCTAACAAAGCCAAAGAAGAAGAAGCCAGTAATAGTGGATTTAGATATCATAGATGACGAGTAAAAGACACCTAGCACTTAAGCAGCACACATAAAAGACAAAGATGATGACATCTACAAGAAGACAAAGTTCAAATCAGATTTTATTCTCTAGTTTTGTCTTCCCACCACTTGGAGTCTTTCTGTCTTTTGTCTTTTTCCTTATTTTTAGGGTTAGGTCTCCAAATAATCTGAAGCTTGTTGCATCCTTCTCTTAAGGATTCCAAGATGATTTGAGACCTATGTGTATATGTATTTTATAACCTTTTAAGAGAGAGTTGGAAGATTTAATAGAATTACAAGGCATACTAAAATTTGTGTCTGAACCTTTGTACTATTTGTCTATCTGAATGTAATTGAAGCTTTTGAGATATTAATATAATTATCTTGCAATCTCTTTTCTGCATCTAAATTGTCTCTTTGCATTTTTGTTATTGTTCTTGTATGTTCATTTGTAAGGCATTTAAGCATACTAATCACAAGGTGGTTATGCACTTACTTGTAAGTTCCTTCAAGGAAGAATTAAAAGGTTTCAAGTAACCCAGGGAACATAGGATAAGTTTAAGGATTGGATGATAAAATTGTAGGAAGAGGATAGTCTACAAGGTATTTTATCTTTGTTGCAAGTTTTATATTGATTACCTCACTGTGGATTTTTACAAGATATTGACTTATAGCCCAAATATTAGGCACTGGTTATTATTTTCTAAGTGATTGATTCATAATCCAATACTTTCAATTTACTTATTTCTACACAATACAAAATAGATAATTCCATTCAAGTGATTGTATTCATTGGATACAGTTCATTTTGTTGATTCTTTGAAGATAGGATCATTAGGTTACCCCTCCTAATATCAAAAGGAAGAAGGATTAATATCCTTAAAGAACTACTATTTGTTGTTATCCTTTCAAAAGTTTTCATGGTTAAACTTTGTGTTAAGTTGTTATCAGTTTCATGCAGAGTAATTTATAAGATAATATAATAAACAAGCAGCAAATAAGTATCCACATTTACTAATACTGTAAGACAGAAATCATATATAGGTAATACCTGCCTGGGTGTTGTGGAACCTAAAAGGAAGGAGGTGATACAAGTTTCCCCAGATATTATCATAAACCCTCATCAATTAGAGTTTTGTCTTGCTTGAGTCAGTATATTAAAAAATTGGGAGTCATAGAGTTAATCAAGCATTTGTTGAATGTTCAGGAAGAAAAAACCCTAACACAGACAACACATAACTCATAACACCATGAATTGTTTTCAAGGAAACCCTAGTGGGGATGGTACCCACAAATATGTACTAAAATTATTATGTGCTTTCTGGGAGACCTAGCCATATTAGGAGCTGAATATTAAATTAACACATTTACTTGTTAGAGGAATACAAAACCCTGAAAAAGGTATACTAAGCACACTGCTGATACAATTAGAAATATAGTTCTGTTACAATGAATTCTCAATAGTGAACAATACAAGCATCAACTATGGTTTGATAGTTCTAGTTGTATCTCTCATCAACATCTTTCTGACATCAAAATGGATCCATACATTCCATCCATCATTCATTCATACTATATATATATATATATATATATATATATATATATATTACATTATCTAGTCAGCTCTCAAATACATTACTAAATAGAATTAATACTTATGCAAATATTAAATAAAAATTCATCTACCTTATACTACCAAAGTATAGGTTATCCATAATCCCAATCCAACTTAGCACATTTGGATTCCATGTCATACTCCCTCAATCATCATGATTGTTCATCTTCCCCGTATCACTATTATTCTGTCTTTGCATGTCTTCAACTATCTGTATCTTACTAAAATAAAAACTAAAACTCAAGAGACCTTAACTGAAGGTCTTACATATCCCAAAATAGCTTTTCCTAATCTCACATGACTCTATTCTCCATATACTAACATCCCTGTCTAGAACTTTATTGTTATACTCTGTATTTTTGTTTACTATACTTAGTCATTTTGCAATCTGTATCTCCAAAACTGTAAACATCTCCAAGCGATCATCCATACCATATGTGTTGCCATAAATGAAAACCCTCAAGTTTCCCATAAGACTCCAAAATGAATCTTTTACATATCTTCTTTATTCTATACATTTTGCATACATTTTTCATCTCTTCTCTTATCCCCCTTTTACATTAATGGAAAAGGTATACAAAATGTAGAATACATCAAAATTGTACCACTTCTTACTAGAAGATTTAGATAATCTTTAGCACATCTCAGAAAGTGTTTTCCAAGATTTTCCCTTCCTCTCTCCAAGTCTTCACAAGTATTTGACTCACATGAATCAACGCATTTAGTGAAAATGAAGAAGTCTTTGGTGTCTTTATCTCAGTAGCCATATATGTTGTAAAGGTGTGCATTGTCTTCTCCATGTCAGAGATATGGACCTCAAGAATTGATAGCTTAGGAGTGATTAGACTCTTTAGCATACCAAACCTTTCCATAACTCTCCCTCTTTCTATATCTAGTACACTCAGTTTGTCTAATATCTTTGACACCTCTTTGTCTAGATCCAATACAGATTGTCAGGAGGTCTCACAACTGTCCATCATCTTGTCTAGATTTTTTCTATCCTTCGCTACTATATCCTCAATATTCTTGATATGTCTGATAGGGTTTATATAGTTACTATATAACTTTCTTCCATGAGCAACACAACTTTTAGCATCATATGTAGTATTGTTTAGTATGCCCAAATCCCATGAAATAGACTTTCACACTTCTTCCAATTTCTTTGCGAGATATTTATTCTTAGCCTTCTCTTCAATGATCTTCTCTAGTGACTCATAGTGACTATTAAAGTCATCTAATGCCTTGTTCAAGTTCTTTGCATCATATTTTCCTTGAAAAGTAATAGGTGCTGGAAGGAGCTTGTTGAAAGTATTAACTTATCTTACCATTACCTCGGTCTTCTTCTCTCCTTTCTACTCAGATCTTTCTTTAGCCTTAGTAAATGTGATGTAGGATAACTTCATCAACTCATCCACATCCAGGTTCTCAACATCACTTCTCAAAGTCTTGTCTCCACTTCCCAACAATAAAGGTGAAGAATTAGATGCAAGAGTTTCCTATTTCACTTCAACTTTTTTCATTGTTTCATCTTTGTTTTCATTCTGATTTCCTTTCTTTGTCAAATCCTTGTCACAATTTCCTTCAATGTTTGTATCCTTCTCAAAGGGGTTATTCACATCCTGCGAAGTGTCCAATGACACAGGCACACTAGAAAAATAGAAATTTGATTGCTTCGCAGTGCTCACATATTGACTAGTATATTTTCTTTGATTTATCAAGATTTACTTCAGACTTCCTTGATGATTCAACTTTCTCAATAGATTTGTGCTTAGTAGCCTTAGGTGGTGAGGTCTTCTCAGTTTCAATTCCCATAAAGACCTTTTCTATATCTTTCTATCAATATACAGTAATATAATAAGTATAACAATTGAAGATGTCTTCACAAGGAACATTATCTTATATAAGGGGTGATCTCATGAAAAGATAAAGAAAGATAAGAGAGTAAAATAGATGCAAGAAGGGATCAAATCACTAGTACAAAAGATGTAGATAAAAACCCAAAAAATATAGTGTCAATACTGAAAACAATGACCCTGAAGCCAATACAAGTATACATGGGTTCCCATACAAGAATACAGGGGCTCCCATACAAGTATATAGGGTTTTCCATGAGTATATAGGGGTTCCCATATAAGTGAGCATCCCCTATCATCTTAACTGGTACAAGTCCTTGTCCCAAAGACAAAAATCTCATGCACATATTGATTGTACATCTAGAACTTGGCATGATAAGAGTCCTAGGTAGTGGAACCAAAATTTATAGACCAATTTCAATGTCCAAACAACTCAAGGAAGTACTTTTCATATCCATATCATTCATGGTTTATTTATTTTGTATCTTTCTATTTCATAAATTATGTTGTTGATTGAATTTCTTATGTCTCTCGGCTTACACATTCATTTTCAAATTCATAAATGTAACCATTGCATGTCTTTTCGTGGCACTTTTTTTTTCTCTCCTTTATGCAAATTTTTTTGATGACTAAAAATTTAGCTAAGATCAATGGTCGGTGTTATTCCTTAATTGAGAAGTGAACATTATTTATCTATTAAGGCATCATGCCTAAATGAAGCATGTCCTGCACCCACAAATGCTCTAAAAAAATGAACACGGGTCATCAGTTAAATCTAAGTGATAATTAATAGCTGGCATATTCCCTTAATCATTAGATGAGTGACCTTTATTCATTAAGGGATCACGACTAGCTACCACATGTTTTGGGACCCACTGATTATGAGTGATGAAGAGGGGAAGATCTATGGTTAATCTTTGATGAAGATCATATCTATGTTAGGATTAAGTAATACTAAGAGGGGGTGAATCAGTATTAAAACACTTTAAACACGAACTTAATAATTTCCAACTTAACCATATAATTACTGAAATGAAAAGAACAGAAGCACACAACACATAACTTATAACACCATCAATTATTGTCGAGGAAACCCTGGCCAAGGGAAAAACATGGTGGGGATGGTACCCACAAATATGTACTAAAAGTATTGTGTCCCTGTTAGGAGACCTAGCCATATTAGGAGCTAAATATTACATTAGCACATTTCCTTGTTAGAGAATTACAAAACCCTATTAAAGGTATATTGAGCACACTGCTCATACAATTATAAATATAATTATGTTACAATGAATTCTCAATAGTGAAAAATACAAGTATAAGCTATGCTTTGATAGTTCTAGTTGTATCTCACATCAACATCTTTCTGACATCATAATGCATCCATATATTCCATCCATCCTTCATTCATACTATCTCATACTTCACTTAAAAAATCTCTTCATATATATATATATATATATATATATA
>MU225655.1:123821-135224 GCA_018584345.1 Thuja plicata | reverse complement strand
AGATATCACATGCTAGGATAATAATGGAATGAATCTTAGTTTCTTTTGATATTGCATATCATTTTAATGTAGTTTTTGAATCTTCATCTTAGCATTGATCTTCATTCTCATTGCATTCAAATGAATAACTTGAGGCAAGCTTCTTCATGCTTGTTCTTGAGCTTTTCATTATTTTAGTTGCATTCTTAGATCAATAGTGGGATTAAGTTTATTGTGTTGGGAGAGCACACCCACATTCATCTCTAAGAGCACATCAACAAGGCATTGGGTGCCCTTGTTCAAGCTCATCAGAGGTTGTGGTTTAAACACTCGCTTTTGGGATTTCATTTGAATATGCTAACCCTTCTTTGAATCTTGTTATTTTAATGACTAATCCTAATGTTTGCATGTTCTAGTGTTGTTCCTTGCAGGTAGGTTTTTATCACATACTCAAGCTATTCCAGCTACAACCTAGTCAGGACAGAGACATAGATGAGTGCAGGCATCTAGGTAGGTTCCTTTACAACATCGAGATCAACAAAGACTGGCATCTCCACAGAGACAGGAATAGGTACCCCCTCAGGTGGATCCACAGAGTAGTACAACACATGTGATACCACAGGTTCCTTTAGCACCATAGGCCCCTCAGGCACCTCTGGAATCTCAGGCACCTCCATTTCCTCCTATTGTTGACAACTTAGTTCAGGATGTTTGAGGATTATAGGTAGAGATGACTGCAGCTACAGGATGGCTAGATCAAGTTACCACGATGTTATAGCAATTCTTGGGTACGTTAGCTTAGTTACCTAAGAGTACTAGTACGAGTTAGGCACCACCTTCCACTTAGGATAGAGTAGGTGATAGGGGTCCTGATGGGTCAGGAGATGGAGCAGTTGCTGGTGGAGATGGATCAGGTGCCCCAGTTGGGTCTTAGATATGAGATTGATATCTAGATATTATACTGATGTATCATATGTAGTTTTGGTTAGGACTTGATGTATGGATCATGTTATTGATTTATCTTTGATATAGTGACTTGTTATAGACATTTGATGATGGACATCTATCTATGATGCTCTTTGATTGATTCCCCTTTGATTTTGATGTGATATTTCTTTACATGCATATCTATATGATGTCTATGATGCACTTACTTTTATTTATGCTATGGATGCAATGTCTTAGATTATGACATATATGGATGCAAATGATGATTATGTAACTACAACTATATGATTTTGATTTTAATTTGATGTATGGTTTATGCAATGCAATGATATGGATGCAATACTTAGTGTAATGGTAAAATGAATACAACTATCTTTTTTGAATTTTAATGTATGCAACTTGATTTATGAAATGCATTTCTAAAGATGAAGGATAAATTAATAATGAGTAATGTACTTTTTCTTCTTTGTTTTCACTCAAGATATGTATAATGATTAATGATTAATGCTATGAATGCAAAAGATAATCTCACATAATTGATTTGAAACCATTTGAATTTTGATGTATAACCCCCAAAAATGATGAACCCCCTTGTACTTAGAAAATTTACTCTAAATAATGCAATTAATATAACATTAAAATGCAATGCAATGCAACTAAAGGTCACTATCTTTTTGTGAAAGAACTGCAAAAGAGATATATTTTCATCATTGAGCATTGTGGAACTTGGAGTTGATACAATCCTTACTAGTGCCACCATGACCATAACAATATGAATATGACTTTCATCTCATTTGGTAACCTTTTTAGGAACCTGCTACAACCCTCAATAGTTGAATGACCAACTATGGGAGTATGAATACCGGTTTCAATGGATTCAATGTTACAAGTGGATTTTGGTATTAAGATATTGAAGATCTAAATAGCCAAGGTATCCTTTTGCGTAAACAAACAAAGGTTAATCCTCCTTCCTATGTGAATGTCCTCGATGGCTCTTTGATGACCATGTCCTTAGACAAATTCACACAAGTTAAATAATCTCCCTCAAAACAGTCACACAAAAGCCAAGAAAACATCATGTCTTCATCATCGCCAATCTAGTTGAAACATCATTTATTAACTAAAAAGACATGACTCAAAAAAGTCAATGAAAGACTCATCAAAATTTTCAAGTGTGTAGCAATGTATCAAGATTTTCAAAAATAATTCCAAATATTTTGATCATTTAGGTGTTGTCAATTTTTAATCCTGATGAAATAATTCAATGAAACTCAAGGATCATGTTGTAGGATCAAACTATTTAGGGTTGAACAATGATATCTATCAAAGGTTCCAAAATATCTCTCCTCTGAATCTGAAAATCTGCTTATGTTGTAGGACTTTTGAATCCATTTGGTACCAAAATCCAATGCTTGTGCCCCCAAGTGATAAATGTAATCAATGTGAAACTTAGGGAAAATGAGACCTAGAATGCAACAAGGTAGCTGAAAGACTTTATTATGACTTATGCACAGATGACGAATGCAATGAGGATATGGACAAATGAGATGGTGAAAGGCAATATGTACAAATGCGACTAGGAAAGACCTAAGGGACAAAAGGTGCATGTGTCAAGGTGTTTTCACCTCTTGGGTTTACTGCTCTTTTCCTCTTTTTTTTTCTTTTTTGCTACCAAGGTGCCTATTGCTAGGTTTTCACCAAGGAACTTTTCTCTTTTTCAATTTTTTCAAATTTTTATTTATTTTTTATTTTTTTTATCATCAAGGCGCCTATTTGCTAGGTTTTCACCAAGACAACATTTTTTTGATTTTCCAAATGTTTTTTATTTCTTCTTGCTCAATTTTCTCCTTTTTCTAATTTTTTTGCTTTTCCAATATTTTTGGCTTTTTGAACTTTCTGATTTTTTTTTGTATTTTGATCTTTTCTCCCTTTTTGGATTTTTAATTTTTCTCATGTACAAATTTGATGCTAACTCATCTAATACTCTCATCAGATACTCTTTCCTCAGATACTCTTTTTTCTAATCAGGTATGAAACCTCTTAAGATGAATGCTATTGATAGGTTCTTGCAATTCATCACCATCATAATCGGCCAATTTGTAAATCCATGTTCCAAAAGAAGAAATAATGACAAAAGGACCAATCCAATTTGCCTCCCACTTTCCTTTCTTTTCACTATCAACCTGAGTTTTAGAATTCTCTCTTAATACTAAATCTCCCACTTGAAAGATTTTTGGTTTGATATGCTTGTTATAATTCCATGAGATTTGATTCTGATACACTTTCAAACGATCATAAGTTTGTGTTTGATGTTCCTCCAACAATTCCAATTGTTGAAGTTGGGCGACCTATAATCCTCATCTGTAATCAATCCATGTAGTGAAACTCTTAGGGATGGTATTTCAACTTCTAAGGGTAGAACAAATTCGGCCCCATAAACTAATGAAAAATGTGTAGCTCCTGTCAGGGTGTGAATTCTAGTTCTGTAGGCCCATAATGATGGATTGATTTGAAAGAGCCAATCTCTACCTGACTTACCAACTAATCTTTTGAGGATTTTTAGGATATTCTTGTTGGTAGCTTCTGCTCGTCCATTACCTTAGGGATAGTAAATGGATGAAGAATGATGAGTAATATGGAATGTGTCACAAAGTTCATCTACATCCTTGTTCTTAAACTATTTTCCATTATCCATGATGATGGCGTAAGGAATGCCATATTGAAAAATGATATGATTAAGGATAAACATGGAAATTTGTTTCCCCATCATAGTTGTTAAAGGGACAGCCTCAACCCATTTAGTGAAGTACTTTGTTGCGATGAGAATCTACTTATGTCCATTGGAAGAAGGTGGATAAATCATGCCAATCAAGTCAAAACCCCATTGGTAGAATGGCCATGGTGTGACAAATGGGTGTAGTTCTTTTGTTGGTGCATGGATCATGTCTCCATGGTATTGACATTTTTGCACAAACCTTTACAAACTGACAAGCATCTCTTTCTCAGGTTTTCCAAAAGTACCCCATGCGTAGGATTTTCTTAGCTAGGTTTAAACCACTCAAATGTGACCCACAAATCCCCTCGTGGACACCTTTTAAAGCTAATTTAGATTCATCTTCCTCTAGACATCTAAGGAACATTCTGTCAAGACCCTTATGATACAATGTGTCAGAAAGGATAGTGTAATGAGCCACTTGTCTTATAAAATTTCTCTTTTGAGCAAAGATTTGGTCTATAGGTAAGGTTTGGTCTTTTAAGTAGGCATATACCATAGTTAGTCATGCGCATTTAAAAGGGCAATAATTTGGGAATCGGGTAGGTCAAATGCTAGTTTAACCAATTCTTCCACCAAGAACTCATACCTCATGTTTTGATTGGGTGTTTGAAGTAAAGATGCCAAGGTATCCATTGCATCTAATACTCTATTCTTTTCACGTGGGATTTGTTCAAAAGTAATCAAAGCAAAGTAATTTTTCCAATCATCCACCAATTTCTTGTAAGTCATCAATTTTTCATCCTTGGTATTATATTTATTATTGACTTGATTGATGACTAATTGAGAGTCCCCATAGACTTGTAATTTCCATGAAATTACATTCCAACGCCATCTTGATATGTATGACCAAAGCTTCATATTTCACAATGTTGTTTGTGCAAGGAAACAATAACTTGAAATATTTTGGGATTGTGTAACCTTGAGGTGTGATCAAAAGAATGCATATGCCACTACCATTTTGGGTGTAAGAACCATCAAAGTATAAGGTCCATGTCTTAGATTCCATATTAACAATCTTAGAATTAGGAAACTCCACTTGAATGCGATGTGTAGATTCTAAAGGATATTCGGCCAATTGATCTGTAATAACTTGACCTTTGATTTCTTTCCTATCCACATACTCAATGTCGAAATCACTAAGCACCATTACCCATTTTGGAATCCTTCTAGTTAGATCTATTTTTCTAAGTAGATATTTCAAAGGATCAATTTTGGCTATTAACTTCACCTTATGCATCAACATATAATTTCTTAACTTTTGAGAGGCAAATACCACTGCTAGGCAAGCCCTTTCCATGAAGCTATAGTTTAACTCATATTTGATCAATGTTCTACTCAAGTAGTAGGTAGCTCTTTCTTTTCCTTGATTATCCTCTTGTGCCAATAAGACTCCTAAAGATTTTTCCATTGCTGATATATAGAGTAATAAAGGTTTTCCTTGAATAGGTGGCATCAAGATGGGTGGATTCATCAAGTATGTTTTCAACAATGTAAAAGCTTTATCACACTCCTCATCCCATGTAAGATGGTATCTTTGTGTAGCAACCTTGTGAATGAATGGCATTTTTATGCCAATTAATAAATGAACCTCCTTATATATTTAAGTCTTCCTTGAAGTGACCTCATTTGACTAATATTCTTGGTAATGTCCATGTCCATTATTGCTTGTACTTTTTCAGGATCTACTTCAATGCCTTTTGCAGAAACAATGTAACCAGGATTTTTCCGGATTGTACACCAAAATCACACTTCTTTGGGTTGAGTCTCACTTTGAATTGTTCAAGCTTTGTAAAAATATTTTCATGTATGGGTAAGTGATCTTTTCTTTCATGTGATTTAGCTATAATATCATCCACATAATCTTCTAGAAAGGTATGCATCATATCATGGAAAATAGTAGTCATTACTCTTTCATAAGTTGCTCCAGCATTTTTGAGACCGAAGGGCATCACATTCCAACAAAAAGTACCCCATGGGAATGTAAAGGTTGTCTTCTCTTGATCTTCAGGTGCAATGTGAATTTGATTATATCCACTAAATCCATCCATAAGTGAAAACATAGAATGGACGGCAGTTAGATCCACAATAGCATCAATGCTAGGTAATCGAAAGTCATCTTTCAGGCAAGCAAGATTTAAATCTCTAAAATCCGTGCAAGCTCTTATGGATTTATCATGTTTAGTAACTAGTACAAAGTTGGAGATCTATTTTTCATATGTAATTACTCTTATAAATCTCACCTTGAGTAGCTTTTCCAATTATGCTTTTACTAAATGAGCTATATGTGGATGCATTTTTCTAAATTTATGCTTGACGGGCTTAACATAGGGTTCACATTCAAATGATGCATTCTGAAACTTGGATCCAATCTGTGCATTTGGCATATGACCACGCAAAGTTGATTTTCTTTTCTTGAAATAATTTGATGAACTCTTTCCTCTCCAAGGGACTCAAAGATGCTTCCAAGTGAATAAATTTGGGATCCACTTTGGTACCAATATTAAATTTTTCTGTGGGTTCAATAAGTATAGGTGATCTTTCATCTTCATGTGCTAGTAAGGTGTCCAACCTCTCTTCCTTAGGTGCCACAGTTGGGTTTTCACCTTTGGAAACATCCTTTATTTTTTCTTTTTTTGGGTCTAGCACTGCCACATGGTAGTTTTCACCACTAGACCTTCTCATTTTTTTTGTTTTTTTATTTATTTTCATTTTGTGGATTGAGAGGTTGAACACCTACCCCTATCATCATGTCTAGAGTGAATTAATTTATGGAAGAATTTGGTTCAACCAAATTTAGGTATAAGGCCATTGCATTGTCATTTGGGAAGTATAGTAAGTCATTTGGCTTGAAATAACCCAATCTATAAGTTTGGGGTGCATTAAGGACAAGGACTCATTGGATGGATTATCATTTGAAGGATTTAGGGACATGAATTTGTTGGATGGTTCATACATTGTATCGTCAAGGTCTATGACATGTGCCTCTTCAAGATGGTCCATGGAAGTAGGATCAAAATCCTCTTCTCTAAGATTTCCATGGGAAAGAAAGCATGTGGATTAAACACAAGGTTAGAATCTCCCACCCACGAAGGTAACCAAGGTTCACCTACCCATTTATTGTAAGGAGGTTCTTTTTTTAGATTGGATTGTTGTGGTTCACTTGATGGTTGAGTAGAAGTCAAACCTTGAGTCACATGTTCTTGATTCTCAACTTTTGGTGGAGTTGCATAAGTATGAACAACATCAACCTCTATGTCATGACAAGAGTCTCTGGAAAAGGAATCCCACTCATAATCCCTAGAATCATCTTCACTTTTAGAGCCTACCATGTGAATATGGTCACAAAAATCATGCATGGGACTTGAAATTTCTCCTTTATGTTGAAAACCTATGCCGACTTTCTCTTCTTTTTCTCTCCAAACTGGTTCAATAGGTTCTAAAAACCCTCTATGTCAAACTCCTAAGGGTACTCTTTCCTTATATCCCATTTCCTTCATGATATCAAATCCTTTTCCATATTGATCATTTTGGATGTTGATATGTTGCACCATTTCAATAGGATTATTTGAATTATCCTCTTCTTTCTAGAGCCATTGCAATACTTCATTATCCCCTTTTTTCATTTCTTGTTTGTAACATTCTCTCACAAACTAAGAATTATATTTATGAGGTTGATGAATTTTAGATGGCTTCCCATGTGTCCTTGGAGATGTAGGTAAATCAAATAGGGAAATGGAATATTCCCCTAGCCCTTTTGAGTGAATTTTACATTATTTTTCAAAATGGTTCATCATGTCACTCATCTTTTGATAATGATCCTTCTTAGCTTGTTCTCTTTCTTCCTTATTAAGCTTTGAGGTTTCCATTCTCAATGTTGAAGTCTTCACTGAATTATCATTTGAATGTTGACCCTCATAACTCATCTTTTCTTTCCCTTAGTTTATGTAGTTGAGTTAGTTTTTTTAGGGTTATAAGTTGATGTAACATTTGATGTTGGCTTTGAACTTTCCTCTTTATCTTTTTCCATGGTAATATCAGGGATGACTCCTTCCCTATTATGAGGTATAAATAGTATGTGACTTGGCTTCAAGGAATTTCAATATTTGAATGGGTTGGAATCTCTTTCAATCGGGATCTCTACCTCCATGTGTGGAAATTTTATGCATTGGTAATAGGTAAAAGGTATCGCTTGCATTTCATGTATCCATGACCTTCCCAATAAGATATTATAAGTTAATTTTATATCAAGGACCTGACATATGGTATTATTTTTGATAGGTCCCACTTGAATTGGTAGAATAATCATACCCTTTGAAGATCGTTCTTCCTCATCATAAGCCTTAATGGTGATTTACTTTTTAGGGTCAATAGAAGACTCGATTAACCCTAATGACTTGACAAGGTTTAAAGTGCAAATATTAAGACTAGCTCCCCCATCTATGAGAACTCTCTTGACCCTATTCCTTTGTATTAACACTTCTATATGAAAGGGTAAGTTTTGAGGATGTGTGATAGACATATCATCTTACTCTAGAAATGAAAGACAGTGAGGGGATATGAGATGTCCTACCATGTTCTGAAATTTATCTTGCTCCAAATTTATAGGAACTGTGGTCTCAACTAAGGATTTTTCCAAGATCTCTTTGTGATTATGAGATAATTTCAACAACACCAAAATTTATATTTGTGTTGGAGTCTTTTGTAATTGATCCACCAAAATATAAGGCTTTGTTGTAGGTGGTGTTTGTTTAGCCAAAATAATTGATGTTTTGGGACCAATAGTTATAGGAGTACCCCCTTGTAGGGTAACCTTTGAGGCTTTCCCCCTTGTGATGGCATTAGAGGTTTCAACTTTAGGTTGATCTTTGATCACCACAACATTGATATTACTCTCATGGCCAGATAGAGCATTGATAGTATTATCATAGGTATGTGCAAAGTTAACATTATTATTTCCTCTCGAATTGTTCCCATTTTTTCCTCCATTGATTGAGTTGGAAGATTCTCCTTTTTCATTTTTATAGAAAGGAGTCTTAAAGGCCATGTGATCTTCATTAGTTTGAGGGCCTTCTACCTTTATCACACCATTTTAAATGAGATCTTGTACCACATGTTTGAGACGCATGCAATCATTTGTCTTATGTCCCTTATTTCTATGGTACTCACAATACTTATTCTCACTCCATCAATTTGGCTTGATTTGAGGTTCATATGGTTGAGCTCTTGGTAGGTCAATAATTTTTTTTGCAATAAGTGTTCTTAATGCATTTTCCAATGGTTCACCCAAATTAGTGAATGTCCTTTTGGGTGTAGGTGAAAAGAAAGGTTTAGGCTTGTAAACCACTTGATTATTCCCAAAGTTGTTATTAGTGTTGTTGTTAAAGGGCACTTTGGGTGCTTGATTCAAATTATTTTCTTGAACTGAACATTGGGTGAGATTGAAAGGGGTGGCCTTTAAAGTATTTTCCTCTACTACTCCATCATTGACTACTCCTTTATTGTTGTTATTTCTCATCCAAAACTGGTTTTTGTTAGGGGGATTGCGATTTTGATTGGTATTGGAAGTATTGTTGTTGTTGTTGTTATTCTTGTTATCTTTATAAAGTTTGATTTCTCCACTTTTGACCAATACCTCTTCCATTGTAACCTCATTCTCAATTAGGTCTTGGAATGACCTAGGACTTTGTAGCCTTAACCAATAGTTCATTTCATGATTCAAGCTATTTACAAAGATATCCATCTTCTCCTTTTCAGGTACACTTCGATGGTATCTAGCAAATACCGCTCTCCATCGTTGTAGGAAAAGTAGGAATCCCTCTCCTTCTCTTTGCTTGGTGTTACATAAATTAAGCATTGTAATCTCATGTTTGATATTATAAGAATAATGAGTTACAAACTTAGAGGTTAATTCTTCAAAGGTTTGGATGCCGGAGGGTAACTTCGAAAACCACTCCATTGCCATGCATCACAAACTTCTAGGGAATAACCTCATTAGGTAAGTTGTGTCATGCATGAACTCTAGACTCAATGTGCAAAATTCCCTTAAGTGATCTTGAGGATTAGTTGTTCCTTCATATTTTTCATATTTAGGAAAGATAGCATTAGTTGGGAATGGAACCATAATTAATGACTTATCAAACAGAAAAGGACACAAAGCTTCAATAGAAAAGGGTTTAGGAGCCCCACTTTGTTTCATCGTGTCCAATTGCATTTGGAAGAGTTGGAATTGATTGTTCATGATATCAATGGGGTTAGCCTCAGCTTCTTTTTGTTTAATTTTGTTGACATCATAGTCATGTGGAAGTTTGAGACCTATTTGTGCTAGGTCTAGAATGTATTTTTCTGTATCCTTTTCCAATACTTTTTCCATAAGCTTCATGAAGAAGGGACTTTGCATTGCTTCATTGACATTTTCATCAGTTTCTTCTTCATCATTAGGGTCAATGTTTCCCCCATTATTATTATTTAACCCTTGGTTGTTAGGGTCAAGGTTAATTCCTCCAAGATTGTTGTTGTTTAACCCTTGATTGTTAGGGTCAATATTTCCTCCTCCATTGTTATTGTTGTTTGATCCTTGGTTATTAGGATCACCATTTCCTCATCCATTATTATTCGTGTCTGTATTAACCCAATTAATTTGGTTGGGATCCATGTTTCCAAATGGAAAGGACATTGTTGGCTCTATTTCCTTTATAGGTTCTTGTAAAGGTCTTGACGAAGAAAAAGGATCACCTAGAAAAGGACACTCTTGCCTTAGATAGGATCCATCAGGTTGTAGGGTAGCCTTGTGTACGCCTCTCTTTCAATTTGTGATTTGGGGATTCCCAAGCTTTCTGAAGGCAAGGGTTAGTAGCACAGGTTTCACAATTGATATGAACCAAATACACGATACTACCAAATGAATAACAATGAAATGTAATCAATAAAATGTACAAGCAAGAGAAAGGAAAACAAATGAATGCAAAACCCACGATGCTCGAAGCTTCTATTGTCTCTCTCTACTCCTTTCGAAATGTTGTTCTTGATGCTCAGTATTGGCGGGGCAGCGTCTATGACTTGAGAAGTGTTGAGAATTTGCTAGTTGAAATGGGTGTGTGATCGCAAGATGGCTTGAATGCTAGAACCAAATTGATGGAGTAATGGCGCATGAGAGCTTGAAATCCTGGATCCTTCAAATGGTTATGAAGAGTTTATTATATAGGAATTGGTGATGAAATGAACGGTTGAGATCAATCCCAGAGATAGAGAGATGAACTATTGAGATCGAAAGGAACTGGAGAGGTCCTCAGTAAACTCCGCCTCTTCATTTAGTAAAGAGGAGATAGAGTTTAGTTGATTGAAGAGCTAATTATGAGTTACCTTTTTGAACTGAAGAGGTGGGTGAAGTTACCCATGTGGAATGGACAGATGGGTGGAGAAACCCATGTGATCTGATTGGAGTTATCTCTTTGAAGATAAATGAATATTTAATTCATTTATTTAATAATTGTTTTCAACATGAGAGATAATTGAATTCTTTTTTATTAAGAATTGCTTTATTTGATGAAATTAAATTAATTTAATAGAAATTAATTAAATTGGAAGAATTTAATTAGTAAGTTTAAATATTTGGATTTAAACTATAGGAAATTGAGTTTAATTAATTAATTAATGATAATTAATCAATTAAAGCTAATTAATTAAATAAAATTAATTATTTA
>MU225655.1:109873-123771 GCA_018584345.1 Thuja plicata | reverse complement strand
TTAATTTGGGGAATTTGATTAGATGATTTGGGGAATGAATTTAGAGGAAAATAGATGATTAATTAATGATTAAAAACCATTAATTAATAGATGAAAATTAGTGTTTTTAATGTAAAGTCGCAAGCCTATCTATTTTAGGGTGTCTGCATTTGCCCCTCTTTGATGCGACGTGACTTGTCATAGTGTGTCAAAGATTCTTTGATTTTGCCCCAGCTTGCCTGGGTAGTAGTAGGTGTATTTATGCCCCCTCAACAAATTTGAGTGAAAAGTAGCGAGATGAGCGTTGATTTGTTGAAACTACAATTTTTGGAACTAGGTAGCTGACGGATCTGAAAAATACTTTAATATGCCCCTGTAATTGACCTTAAAATTTTCTGGGGACTGGGAAGAAATTTTGGAGCTCCAAGTAAATTAGGGTTTTCTAGAACCCCTATAAGTAGCGAAGAGAGCTCTTCATTTGGCACATTGCAATCATGGAGCCCCTAGATCTTGGTGAGTTTTCTTTTTTATTTCTGCCTCATTTCCTTCTGTTTTCGAGCGATGGCTGGCCTTCCTGGCGTAGTGCACATCTCCGATCAAGTCCATACCTACTGCAGACCTACTGGCTCTGGATGTCCAGTGAGTTTTCTCACTTTGCGTGTCATTTATTGCTTTTAAAATTTGCACTTTTAAAAAAAAATTACATGTGTGCCGCAATTAGCCATCGTTTTGCCGCAATTGCGGTTTTAATGCCGCAATTGCTGGTTAAATACCGCAATTGATAAGTGTGCCATAGTTGGGTTTATAAAATGCAACATTTGAAATTTGTGTATTGGGGAGTGTACTGTGACTTTGGAGGATGTGTATTGCATCCTCCAACTCCCTATCCAAGGTGAGCTTGTGGAGTACTCCACATGCACTAGTGTTACTACATTGACTGAGCTCTCCAGATTGCCCCAGGATCAGCTCGGGCTTGCTAGCAATTATGACATTCCTTGGTCTAGATTTGGATTAGGCCTTGATAGACTATCTACCCTACTACGTAGTTTGATATGTGGGCTTTTATGCCCTGATTGTCGACAACATGGTTTTTCTGTCGGCTTTGGTGGTGTTTTGTAGAGTATGGTCTGGGACCATACCGTCTTTGCTTAGGGTCCATGCATGTTGGCCCACATGCATTTTCACATGTTGTATGAGGCTTACCTTGATGGTAAGTCACTCAGATATGATGCTACTTTGTTACAGATTTGGGCATGGGAGAATATAGCAGTCTGTCATCTTGTTGGTGCCTATGCTCTCCCGGCAGATAGGCCATATGTGTTCATGTATGATGGTGCTATTGTCCAAACTCATATGGGTCATCTTTCATACTGGTGACAGTAGCTAGATATGATTCCTTATTTCATTTGGAGGCCATACAGAGATTGTCCTATCTAGGATGGAGAGGACATTCATCTTCCATTCTGTCGTCAGCGATGATACTTGATTGGATGCATGATTGATCACATCCATATGATAGATATTCATAACACCGACAGGGTGTTATGTCAGTTTAGAGAGCAACAGGATGTATCTGATTCTTATGCCTACTTTTCTCGGAGGTCGAGGGATGCTACTGTTTGGGGTGTCATGATATCACTTGATGCTGCCTACACTGAGTTCATGGGATTGCTTCCTGTGGCATGGACCTAGCGTTCTACCACTGTAGACCCAGGTTTGTCTTGTTTTTGATTGCTTATGCACTTCCTTTCTGCTCTTGATTCTTTCTTATATCTGGTTTTGATACTTATGTATTTATCTTCTCTGGTACTGATTTTTGAATTTGTCTTTTGCAGGCACTACCCCACAATATGATGCCCATTGGTTGCAGCATCGACCGATTGCATTGACATATGTCTCACATCCTATTCCAAGGACTGTTATGAGGAGGGCCTGATGGGTGTGGCATGGTAGGGGAGGCTATGGTGGAGGGAGAGGTGGTGGTAGGGGAGGGAGGGATGCTCGTAGAGATGGTAGAAGGGGGAGAGATGGTGGGAGAGGTGNGGAGACGATGGAGGGGATGATCCTGGCCCCGAAGATGCTAGTGGTGGGGTTAGGGTTGGTGGAATAGAGCGGGGGATGGACTAGTACTCCCAAGGTTGGGTTGGGTGTTGTTCTGGAGTATGAGGAGGTTGTAGAGGAGGAGGCACCTCAGTTGGTGCGTAGAGTTCGCAGGCGGATGGCAGTAGTTTTGGCTCCCCGTCATGAGGATAGAGTTGATATTGAGGACATGGTTGTGGAGATTGCAGACATAGATGTGGAGGCTCTGGATGAGTAGAGTGCTAAGACAGGTTCCTCTGGGGAGAGTGGCAGTAGTAGGAGTAGTACAGGGGAGAGCTCTGAGAGTGGTGATGACTCAGTGGTTTTGAGACAGAGAGGAGGTGAGGGGCTAGGGGACAGGGTAGAGGAGGGTGATATGGACATTGCCATGGGTGGTATGGATGACGATCCCTCAGAGGTGGAGCGGCTCTCCCAGCAGGTTCAAGATTTGTAGGCCTGACTTGCCTTATCTGATGTATGTGCGACCATCTTGGAGGCCCATGTGAAAGCAGCTGAGTCTAGAGAATGATAAGCTCGGGCCGAGGTCCACTCTTTCATTGATAGTGTATAGGATGTTTCCCATAGGGATATTCTAGATAGGTACTATAGATTTGGGTGAGACACCTAGAGAGAGATTGACTACTGGAGACGCCATTATGAGGGCACAGTTCCTATGGCATGGAGGGTGCCTAGTTACACAGCATCTCAAAGATCCAGTAGGGCTCAGCGTTCATAGAGTAGTGGTGTCAGAGCTCTTGGGTCCTCTCACAGGATAGATTTTGATATGCCTCCCCCTCATGCACCTCCTGGCGAGGGTGGGGGTAGCTCTTGTTGATTATGCTCCTTGTACCATTTTTATAGTGATTCATTATATACTCTAAGTAGTACCATTTTTGTATCCTGATACACTGATATATATTGATATACATGTTGACTTCCTTCTTTGTTCTGACTTGCGACCTTTCATTTGTATTCAGATATTTTGATTTACATTAGATGCAGCTATGTTTTGATATGATGTAAAATGGTTTACTTTGCTATATGTATGATTCTATATGATTTGGTGGTTTAGATGATGAAATGTATATGCCATATGATTCTATTATGTAGAATTGTATATGGATGTTTTTACTTTCCTATGATACTGACATGTCATGCAGGATGGTGTAAATGAGATGCATGTTTATATGAGATTATTATGGATGCATGTGTTTTTATGCTTTATCATGTATGCAACTACCCTATTTTTTAACTTTTCTGATGCACTTAATGAATGAATGCAATATACTATGCACAAAATATCTGAGTAATGCATGTGTTAGTTAGAAAGAAGTTAGTTTGGATAGATGTGCTCTGAGATTGATCTAATAGAATTTGATGATAGAAAAGTTTTCTTTTTGCATTTTTTGGATAGATATGATCTGATAGAAAGGATGAATGTCCCAAGTCGCTGGCCCTATTTCCAATATTTGTCATCATTGCATCTTTTTTTGTATTTTATGATATTCTGGAAGAGCATCAAATGATCCAGATCACATACCACCTGGATACCACCATGACCTCTTGATAGCGGAAGGAGTAGAGAGTTTTAATAGAAAGAGACCCATAGTGCACCCAAATATTGACCATATGGATTCAACTATGTTTCTTGTTTGAAAAGAAAGAGAACCAAAAGCACCCAAATATTGACCATCTGGATACCACTTGTCCTCTAAGTTAATCTAAAACAAAGAAACCAAGATAGAAATCCTATGTACCCAGAGTCCATCTAGATAACACTGTGAGCTCTTAATTTCTAAAAGGGAAAGCCAAACAAACAAGATAGAGCTCCTATGCCCCTAGAGTCCATCTGGATAGCATCGCAAGCTCTTGTTTGTAACATAAAGGGAAAGACCATAGAAACCAAGATAGAACTCCAAAGAAACTCAGAGTCCATCTGAATATTTCTGCTAGCTCTTGATTCTATAAAGAAAACAAGCAAAATAAAATAGAAGGAATGTCCAATTCTTTCCCAGGTTTAAGCTCAGGTTGTGGAACTGCATGACTGTAAGATAAGTGACAGTGCCTATCGCATTTATCCTAAATCATCATGGCCCTGAAATCAAAGTCAACATTCAACAGACAACAATCAAATAAAATAAGTCATGATCTATCATAGCTACTCTCCTCACATGGTGGATCCTAGAGTAGCATAAGAACATGACCATGAAATATAGACTGACCTAGTCAACATTTTTGTATGGTTCCTCGATGAAGTTGGATTCTCTTGATTGGCTCAACTCTTTGGATAGGCTTGAGTGGTTGGATTGCTTTGATCATGTTGTCAGTTGATGAAGTTGTGTCAGATGGGCCCAATGCTTGTTCGCAAAGCTCATGATTGTGGCAGTATTGATTGATAGATTTGATTGTTGTGATCCTATTGGCAGCTGATCAAGCTGTGTCAGATAGGCCCAATGCTGGTTTGCAAAGCTCATGATTGTGATAATTTGATAGTTTGGTTTGGTCGCCTGCTACTTTTTGATTGAATTGATAGATTGATAAAGTTGTGTCAGATGAGCCAAATGCTAATTCACAAAGCTCATGATTGTGACATTGATTGACTGGGCATGATTGCCCCCTTTCCCTCTTGATAACTGAGTTGGCTTTATTGCGTGGGATTTGCAACTCTTGGAATATTTCTTTTTTATGAAGATTGATTTTCTCTTCATATTTGATCTTTTTAGGATTTTTTTGGATATTTGGAATCACCCCTAGTCTGGTGGACTAGTATTAAACCATGGGTAAGTGCTTGGTGCTTAGAGGGGATTGGGCTTCTAGATATTGCTTGGAATAGTCAGTCTTGCATTTCTAAGTGTGCTCAAGCTTTTGGAGCTCATTGATGGTGAAGCTGGATTTGAACACTTGGCGCCTGTTTGCCAGGTTTTCACCAAGGTACCTACTCAATAGCACCTAATTGCCAGGTTTTCACTGAGAGAGCGATTTTGTTTTCTCTTTACTTTTTTATGCTTTTTTGCTTTTTTTTTTTAATTTTTTTTTAATTTTTGGGTATTTTATGGATATGTAGATAAGTGCCTTAACCATAGAGACCTTTAAGGGTAGAACCTCTTCAGGTGCATGCTATTGATGTAGCCGGGGAGTTGATCTCCTTCTAGTGTTGCTAGTATGAATGCCCCACTCTGAGTAGAGATGATAATAACAAATGGTCCTAGCCAGTTAGGCTCGAACTTTCTAGGTTTGACTCGCTCTGCTTGATTCTTCTGATTTTCCATGAGGACGAGGTCTCCTACCTCAAATGTTCATGGATTCACCTTCTTTTGATATTTCCTTCTAAGATGATTCTGATAGCCTTGTAAGTGGTCGAAGGCATGATTCCTTCTTTCATCTAGTAACTCTAGCTCACTGAGCCTTGCTACTCTATAGTCTTCATCTGAAACTAGTTTCTTCAATGATATCCTCAGGGATGGAATTTGTACTTTGAGGGGTAATACCACCTCTGATCCATAGACTAGGGAGAAAGGAGTTGCTCCTGTAGGTGTTCTCACACTAGTTATGTATTCCCATAATGTGGGACTAAGCTCTAAATGCCAGTCTCGCCCTGATTCATTTACTATTTTCTTCAGAATCTTCAAGATTGTTTTGTTGGTAGCTTCGGCTCGGCCATTCCCTTGAGGGTACTAAAATGAGGAGAACCCTTGTTTGATGTGGAACTATTCACATAGGTCTTCAACATCCTTGTTTGAGAAAGGTGTACCATGATCTGTCAAGAGTATTTGGGGGATCCCATATCGATAGATGATGTGGTTAAGTATGAACATTGCTATTTTCTTTCCGGTGATGTAAGTGAGGGGAATTGGTTCCACCCACTTGGTAAAGTATTACGTTGCTGCTATGATGTACTTGTGTCTGTTTGCTAAAGAAGGTATAATTTTTCCCACCAGGTCAAATCCCCACAATGAAAATGGTAATGATGATGTAATGGGATTTAGTTCCTGGGCTGGTGCATGGATGAGGTCTCCATGAACTTGACACTGTCTACAACTTTGAACATGCTTGTGTGCATCTATCTCTATTGTGGGCCAATAGTATCCCATGCAGATTATTTTCTTAGCTAAGTTGTTTCCACCTCCGTGGGTTCCACATATTCCTTCATGTACCACGTACAAAGATTTCTAGGATTCCATGGAAGTGAGACATCATAGTAATGTTCCATCTAGACTTTGTTTGTATAGAGTATTTGAGAGGATGGTATACCTAGAGGCTTAGCGGATGAGGGATTTTTGCTAGTTCCTAGATAAGTTTGGGGGTAAGACATTATTTTGGAGATAGGTATAGACATCTTGGTACCATGGGGATTAAGGACCAACAAGGACACACGTTGATTCTGTGATAGATGCCAGATGTGATGGTACCAAGAGTTGCTCCACTAGAAACTAGAATTTGGTATCGTTACCTGGCATATCAATCAGTGATGCTATGGTAGCCATCACATCTACCACTTTATTCTATGCTCTTGGGACTTTCTCAAAGAGAATGTAATGAAACTTGGTGCGTAGTCATTCCATTTGTGCTTTGTATGGTATGAGCTTCTCATCTTTGGTCATATAATCATTGTTGACCTAACTGATGACCAACTGCAAATTGCCAAAGACTTTAAGGTTCTTGATTCTCCATTGTATGGATATCTTTAGACCGATGACCAATGCTTCATATTCTAATATGTTGTTGGTGCATTGGAAGTTAAGTCTGAAAGACTTTGGAATTGTATCATGATCTGGAGTGATAAGAACTATCCCTGCCCCCGCACCATGGTTCGTACATGATCCATCAAAATAAAGTTTCTATACCTCGATTATCGGTTGTAGTGTCATGATAGATTCATTAGGAAAGTTAGAGATAATAGGCTGGTGGTCTTGAATTTGTGCCTCTGCTAGTTGATTTGCTATGACTTGTCCTTTGATAGCCTTTCTGTCTATGTACTCAATGTCGAACTCACTTAAGATCATTACCCACTTTGCCAGTCTTCCCGTGAGCGCTGCTTTGCTTAATAGGTACTTGAGAGGATCAATATGTGTGACTAATTTTGTTTGGTGACTCAACATGTAGTGTCTAAGATTTTGGGAAGCAAAAACAACTGCCAGGCATGACTTCTCAATGGGTGTATAGTTTATCTCATATCCAACCAAAGTCCTGCTTAGATAGTAGACAGCCCTCTCTTTTCCTACATCATCATGTTGTGCCAAGAGGACACCTAATGTTGATTCTGTTGCTGAAAAATATAGAAGAAATGGTCTACCTTGTACTGGTGGTACCAATATAGGAGACTTAAGAAGGTAGTCTTTGAATATCTAAAATGTCTATTCGCATTGCTCTGTCCATATGAACTTGATGTCTTTATGCAATAGATGTTGGAATGGGTGGCACTTGTCTGCTAGTTGAGCTATGAAGCATCTGATCGATTGGATCCTTCCTTGTAACCCTCTTAGTTGTCTCAGGTTTGCTGGTGAAGGCATTTCCAATATTTCTTTGACCTTTGTTGGATCCACTTTGATTCCTCTATGTGATACTATGAACACTAGTAATTTTCCTGCTGTGACACCGAATGTGCACTTCTTTGCATTTAGACAGACTTTGAATTCCTACATTTTGTCAAAGATGGGTCCCAAAACCTGTAGATGATCCTCGTGAAGTATTGATTTGGCTAATATGTCATCCACATAGTCTTCCATTATCTTGTGGATGAGGTCATGAAATATAGTTGTCATTGCCCTTTGATATGTCGCTCTGACATTATTTAGACCAAAAGGCATTACATTCCAACAATATTTTCCCCAAGGACATGTGAAATATATTTTTTCTTGGTCCTCTGGCGTGATCCTTATTTTATTGTAACCTAAAAATCCATCCATGAGTGATAGCATTTGATGTCTGGCAGTTAGGTCTACTATCATGTCAATGTTTGGTAAAGGAAAGTCATCCTTGGGACATGCTATGTTGAGATCTCAGAAGTCTGTACAAATCTGTATTTGACCACTATGCTTTGTAACTGGTACCAGATTAGATATCCAATATGCATATTTTATAGGTCTGATGAATTTAGCATCTAGGAGCTTTTTCAATTTTTCCTTGACTAATAATGCAACATGAGGATACATATTTCTTAGCTTCTGTTTGATAGATTTGGAATTTGGTAGCAATGGGAAATGATGTAGCACTATTTCTGGATCTAATCCTGGCATATCCGAGTAGGACCACGCAAAATTGATCATTTTTTCCTTGAAGAAAATGATGAACTATCCTCTCTCCTTAGGAGTGAGTGATTTTGCTAAGTAAATGTTCCTTGGGTTCTTGTCATCCCCCAAGTTGATCTTCTTTGTTTCTTCTGCTAATAATGTTGATTTCTCCTCTGTTAAGGGGAGGAGTTCTTTCTTTCCATCTTCTAGCACCTTAGTCAGGTTTTCGCTAGAAGATACATCTTCTTTTAGCTTTTTATTCTTTTGCTCTTTTTTCTTTTGTGGACTGGAAAGAGGAGCTTCCTCCCCAAAATATGTTGCTTTGTCTAGGTTAATGGAGAATCTTGCCTTGTGATCTCCTGACAGAATGCCTTCCCTGAGTCCCATGAAATGAGCTATCACCTCATAATTCTCAAAGATATCTAGATCAAGTGGCCCTTGTTGATCCCACTCTATAAGCTCAGGGTGTACAAGACAGAAACTTTCACTACTGTTCGGCTCTGGTTGACTGAATGTGACCTCTGATATGGTGCCTACAAAATTGGACTATGATGTGGATGCACCACTTGAGGTTTGATAAATGACATGTTTGTCTATACAGGGTTGTTTAGTGATTGTCAGTTGGTCAAACAGGTCTGCTAGATTTATGATAATGTCAGCTCGAGGGGAATAATAGGGGATTGACGGTTCAGAGTCATGGAGGGATCTCCACTCATACTCATGGGAGTCAGTCTCTATGGAATGTTCGTTTGATATCTCACTTCCTTGGTTATCGTTGATCGCTAAGTGTAGGTTTATTTGGGATTGTGTGGTTCCCTCTTCGACAGGCAACAACTGCGCTAATATGCTGCTTATTAGGACATGCTCTCTGTTGTGCCCCCAATGCATCTCTACTATTTTCTCATGATTAACTTGAATGTCTTGGATCACAGGACTAGTACTTTTTTGTCTGTATCCTAAACCTCTTGTGTTTCTCTGGGTTGGTGGGAGAGGCAATTCATATATGCCTTGTTGTCTTTCCCCCAGCCCAGTTGTACCATCATACCCAAATATTTGTATCATTGTGTAACTATTACCATAGTTCGACAAAGGTAATGGAGGCTGGATTGTCTCAGGGGAATCTTGGTATAACTAGGTATTGATGTCTTGTTCAAAAGGATTTTCTTCTACTATGTCTCCCCACCGGACAAAGGTTGTGGGTGGACATCTAAATAGAACAGGCTATGGAGTTTCTATTACAATAACAGGTTGTGGCATGCCATGACTTCTTGGGCTTTGAGGCATGTGTGTGATGGTAAAAGCCTCTTCATATATGTATTCACCATAGCCCTTATCTGTGATGGATATCTTGCTTGCTTTCTGTGTGATATCTTTAAGATTTGAATCTGAAGAGGATGAGATGCTTGCATCTTTTTTAATGACTCTTTCCTGCTACTCATGTGACATCCTTGGGATTCAAATCCGAAGAGGATGAGATGCTTGAATCTTGTTTAATGACTATCTTTCCTGCTGCTTGTGTGACATCCTTGTGATTCAAATCTAAAGAGGATGGGATGGTTGCATCTTGGTTCGACGGTACCTGGTTATCAGTGCTAATTTGGACCGCATTACAATATTGGAAGGGATTGGGATCTCCCTCTATGATGATCTCCTCTCCTTGGTGTGGGAACTTGGTGCATTGATGGTATGTTGAAGGTGCAGCTTACATTTCATTTATCCAAGGTCTCCCTAGTAACATGTTGTATCGCAACTCAAGGTATAAGATTTGGAAGGGTGTGTTTTTTACCACAAGACCAATGTGAACAGGTAGAATGATAATACCCTTAGAGGACCTTTCCTCTTCATTATATGCTTTGATATTTATCCTCCTTGTGACATCAATGCTTGATTTTGAATAGCCTGGTTTCTTGATTAACTTTAGAGTACATATGTTTAAACCAGCTCCACCACCAATAAGGACCCTATGGATAGCGCTTTTGTAGATCTAGACAAGTAAGTGTAGAGGATCATTATGTAGGGGTTTATGTGGTGGTACATCATAGTCTATGAATGTGGCATGTTTGTTAGTTTCTCTATGGTTGACCATCATTTGGAAGCTCTTGGATGTTATGTCCCTTGGGACAGCTGCATTCTGAAGTGCTTGGTCAAGTGCTAGTTTATGCTATGGAGATATGTGCAATAGGTCAAACATGGAGATCTGGGCAGGTGTACGCTTTAGTTGGTCCACTATGCTTGTTTGTGGATCCAAGTTTGCTATAGGATTGGCTGATGTAGTAGCTAAGGATGGTATTCCTTGCAAGATGACTCTAGAACAACGTGTTGTTACAGCACAAATGTTACCTTGGTCTCTGATAGTGATTGTAGCCACATGGTTATCTGAAGGATTTAGGCAATCGATGACATTATCACTGTTGGCATATGTATAGTTAACTTGTTTTGTTTGTCCACCAGACCCAGAGGCTTTTCCCTTGTTGTGATCATGAAAGGTATCATTGAATATAGTGTGATTAGTTGTGCCTTTGGTTTGAGTATTCATCACATCGATGATCCATGTGTCAATCAGATCTTGGATAGCATGTTTCAATCGGTAGCAGTTAGCTATTTTGTGCGCTTTCACCTAATGAAACTTGCATAAATCTTTGTCATTGTACCACCTCAGTTTGTTTTCATCTTGTTCAAAGTCCCTAATTTTTGGGAGAGTGATAGTGTTTTATTGTATCAACTTGCGTAAAGTTGATTCTATCGGCTCTCCTAATGGTGTGAAATCTCATTGCTGAAATTGAAACCGTGGCTTGCATTGATTTTGTTGTTGACTGTTTGACACAACATTCACTTGTACAGGGGGAGGTTGGTTCTGGGTGTATGCTTGTGGAGTGGGCCCTGTGGGTTTTTGGTTTTCCATAGGTGCACCTTCTAGTGACACCTTGGATTGTGTGTAGTTGACTGTTCTCACATTAATGACACCATCACTAGTGACATTTTTGTTTTTGTTCCACCACTTAGCCTTTTCCATTGCATTCTTCTTTGTATTCATTTGTGTGGGATCTACAAGGATTCCTCATTTGACTAATTTCTACTCACAATGAACTCCTCTTTCAATGAGTTGTGTAAAGTTTGGAGCTAACTGTAACTCTGTCGTGAATGACATGTCTGGGATCAAATTATCAATGAACATGACTGTTAAGTCTTGTTTGGGCACATCATATGTTATGCAATTTTCTGTATTCCTCCACCTCTATAGGAATTTCACAAAAGACTCTCCATCCTTCTATTTAATGTCGCAAAAGTCCTTGATGCTGACCTTGCACTCGATGTTATGATGGAAGTGAGCTATGAACTTTTCAGCCAATTCTCCCCAAGACTGAATGCCATGAGGTAGATGTGAGAACCATTCCATTGCTGGTCCAGCCAAAATTTTTGGGAACAGTCACATTAGATACGTCTCATCATGAGTGACTTCAACACAACTAGCAAAAAACTCTTGGATATGCTCAATAGGGTTGGTACTACCCCTATACTTGTCAAATTTTGGTACCGAGAAGTGATTTGGGAATGGAGACATGTGAAGAGAATGGTCAAAGGGATATGGGTATAAATCCTCTACAGTATAGGATTTAGTCTGCCCCTGATTTTGGATATCCATCATTTGGGTTTGAAGGGTTTGCATTTGTTTCATTAACATGTCCATTTGATATTGAGGCTGGTGCATGTGGACATTCCTCTGTGTTGTGGTGGGTATGAGGCTGCGCCTCTATGTCCCTTGAGTAGGAACATATGATTTCATCCTAGGGACTTGATACTGATTCCCCACTGAGTGATTTGTAACTGGAGGGACATGAGTAGTCCATGTTGGGTTTTGATGTGTTTGTTGTTATGGCTAAAATTGGGGTTGATAAAGCTGGGGTAGATATTACTGCTACTGAGGTTGGGTTTGAAACTGGCATTGTTGTCATTGAGGTTGGTTTTGAGGCAACTGAAGCTGGGGTTTCTGTTGCAGGGGTTGGAACTGGGGCAACTAAAGCTGGGGTTGTTTTTGTGGGGGATGGATTTGACACAACTAAACCTAGGGTTGTTGTTGCGGTGGTTGGAACTGAGACAACTAAAGCTAGGGTTGCTGTTGCGGGTGTTGGATTTGAGGCAATTGAAGCTGGGGTTGCTATTGCAGAGGTTGGATTGGTGTCAAAATGGGAAAAGATGTATCTTTGGGTGGGCCTTGACTATAAGTCATTCCGGTAGAGATGGATCCCTATGGGCATGATGTGTTGATCCCAAGACTAGTGTGAATTGATTGCAGTAGCAGCATAGTTTTAGAGCAGTTGGGGTTTGGTGGGATCGAAGGCATAGCATGAGAGCTTGATCATCCTGGCCATGAGGCCAAAGCTAGAGGCATACTAGTGACCATAGGTGTACTTTGTTGTGAGTCTATCATGCTTTGAGTAGAAGATGTGCTAGCCTGGGTTGGGTCATTGGTTTGATTGGATACAGTCTGTGTTGATGTGGGTAAAACCAATGGTGGAAAGATCTATGACACAATAGGTAGTATCTGAGGAGTGTGAGTAGTGTTTTGACCTATGAGAGGGTTTTCAGGCCATATAGTTGATACACTAAATTCAGCGGGGAGTTTGACTCCCTTCTTTATTAACATGGCCAAGTAACATTCAAGATTCCTCTCTACAACAACATCAACTACTTTTGTGGAGTAAGCACCTTGTTCCACATCTTCAAGTTCTTCTTCTGTGATATCTTGGAAAAAAGTTGCCCCACAGGGTTGTTCAATGAATAGAGAAGAACTGGTGTTCATGAAGGGATCATTCTCTTGCTCTATTTCCCAAGTGGGGAAATGGTTGATATATGACTCATCAGGTTGAGTTATAGCCTTAGACCTTGTGTAAGGTCCTCCATGAGGTGTTTGAGACATAGCGTGGTCCAGGTTTTGTAACTAAAAAAAGTGACATAAAGCGAACAAAGAAGAGGATCCTTTCTAAGAAAAAGTCTGAGTTATGTTTTGGACAAGGGTAATTCTAAGAATAGATTTTGATATAACTTGATCTCAAAGTGGTGATGATAAAAGATAAGATTTTCTGACCTTTTCCTTGGACAAAGTCAATTTTATAAAGATGATGATGTTTGATATGATGAGATTAAGATATTTCTAGTCTGAGCTTTTGAACTAACAATGTTTTTTGAGAATAGTTGTGCTTTAACAGAGAAAGGGTAATCTTTTAATGTTTAGAGATCTGCACAATGTTCTTCACATTTTCCTAGGATAGACACTAGTTTTGGACACCAAATGAAGAATTATTTCAAGGTTTTAGGTCAAAATAGGAATATAGTATATCTGGTCAAATGTGGTACAATTTCACAGATTGCGGTAAAATAACTGGTTGATTGTGGTAGTTTATCACATAATGCTACTGATTTGCAAGATAGTTGATTTTGACAACCCTAGAATTTAACATGTTTGACTTGTTTTGACAGTTTGAATGTTTTGTTTTGCGTTTTCAGAAACTGATCAAAGAGACAAGCACAATAGACACTGTGTTTTGAAGAAAGAAGACTGAAATTGTGTATGTTCTACAACTTTTTCAAGTTGCAAGGTTATCACGAGGT
>MU225655.1:94993-107548 GCA_018584345.1 Thuja plicata | reverse complement strand
AATTAATTAATGATAATTAATCAATTAAAGATAATTAATTAAATAAAATTAATTATTTAATTAATTTTGGGAATTTGATTAGATGATTTGGGGAATGAATTTAGAGGAAAATAGATGATTAATTAATAATTAAAAATAATTAATTAATAGATGAAAAATAGTGTTTTTAATGTAAAGTCGTAAGCCTGTCCATTTTAGGGTGTCTACACCTTGATATAATGACATCACGTAAAATCCATCATGAACATAAATCGATTAAAGATCTCAGGCTTTTTATCTCACTTAAATGATCAATCCTTGGATGATTTTGCAAATGTCCAATAACGGTGGATTCTGATCAAGTTGAGTATACACAGAGGTAAAACATCCAAAAGGGTATCCAAAAATGTAAGTATATTATTTTCAAACCCTCAGGATATATCCACTATTTTCCCTTCTTTTTTTCTGGGTGTCACTTCCAATTGTGCACGCGTCACTTTAAAGCTAGTACGTGGTGACTGGAATTGCTATACGCGGCACTCTGCAGTGAGTACATGGTGTTTTCCTGTTGATAGGCATTATTTAATTGATTCCAAGTGGCACTTTTTAGTCACTTACGTAGTGTTTAATAGTTGACAGGTGTCGTTTTAGGTTGATACGCGTCACAAGATTGTTTATAAGCGTCATTGTAATGCTCGTACGTTGCACTTTACCGATCAAAGTTGAATTTTCAAATTTTTTTAGGATTTAAAAATTTTAAGTCTTTGATCAGAGTTGTCAGAGAATATTCTTGTTCAAAAATGAAACACAAACTCAACACACACACATCAAATTTGCATTGTAACCCTAAAACAACACTAAATGTGTATGTTCTCAGTCATTTTTACAAGTATAGCACAAGAATTTACTCCAAGCAATCTACCTAGAGTCAAACAAATATAGATTTTAACAATGGATCTAGAAGGTAGGCTTACTACTTTAACCGGTTTTAATCACACCTTTGTTCTAAATCATGTCAAGTTCCTTTACCCCCATGTGGGCTTCCCACACGCATGAAAGTATGATTTTGCGCAATCCTGAAGGACTACTCGAGGAAGTGAGGATGACTTACACACAACTTAGTCACTTTTCGATTAAGGTAAAGTGCATTTATTTATAGTGGGTTGGATGTTATTATGGAAAAAGTGATTGTCTCCCACTTTGGGTCGTTCCCTCTCACCGCCTTCAAAGAGGAATTCTCGGGAGGAAGGCCCTCTAAAGCTCTAATTTAATCTAGCATATATGGAAAGTGAAAAATGAACTTAGTCCAACAAGTTTGGGAATTTGATTCACTCAAAGAGTGAAGAGCATATCCCTATTGTCTTTCTTCGTTCAAACACTTCAAGCACACTTGTTCTTTTTCAACCTCTTGACAAGAAGGTTCTTATAAATGAAATATTTGGTTAATTCCTCCCTTTCTTTCTACCAAATTGAATTCACACGTTTGGCTTTTTGATCCACTTCAAAAAGTGGAGAGCATATGCCTAATGCTTGTTCAACTTGGACAATAATATGGGTTTTCCTATTACACTAGATTTAAATGAATGCCACAATTTAATCAATGCAAGCTTGATAAGATGAATACCTCATTTTTTAAGCTAGTAAAGGCTAGGCATATTTTTGATTGATGTTTTCTTTTTTACTACTCACCTAGTGGCGATCATTATCACTCCGGCTCCTCCAACAAGTTAGTCAACACAACCAACAAAGTGAAAAAATCTTGAAAATCAACTTGAAAGCATGCTCCTAAGTTCTTTTTAATCCAAATTTACAAGAATTAATTTCAAGAACTTAAAAACAAGAAACCAACTCAAAGTGTAGGGAATTTATTCTTATAAGAAAAAACACTTTTATATAATAATCATAAAGATGTTCCTCTTCCTTTAAATTTAATAAAATGTTGGAAGCATGTATTTTCTTATCATGTTTGGTTTGTGCTCTTACCTCTTTTCTTGGCTTTGTGACTCAAAATTTGGGTTTCTGTACTTTCCTGTGTTTTCTCATTTATAGAAAAAATATAGAGAGAAAGTTAGAAAATAGAATTTAAAGATCTGAGAGCAAAATGTAACAGAAAACAGTAAGTAACATTTAGCAGCTATTACAGGTATTTCATTGTTAGCAAGCATTATTGAAAACATTCAAAGCGTAAATGAAATTTTACTACACGACATTTAAAAATGCACATGCAGGAAAATAAAATTTGAAAGCGTCACAGAATGATTTAAATGTGAAATGAAATAGATCAAATGTGACAATTTACTATTCACAAGCGACACTTTGCTAGTTGTAGGCGATGCTTTACCGTCTTATGCATCACACTTTATTTCATACACGGCACATAAATTAAGACAGAGAAAGATTAGAAATTGCACATGTCATTTGAATGCTCATACGCATCATCAGATCGCTCATATGTGTCATTTCACCTTTTTTTTTGCAAATAGAGACAAAAGTGAAGCAAAAACACACAAAAATTTGATCAAACAATGTAAAATGAGGCCTAAAGCCCCACGATGGGTGCCATTTGTGTGTGAGTTACTACACCTTCATGAAATTAGGATGATTAGCTACAATTCTATGGAAAGAAATAAACAATTTAATCTAAATAATTGAAATTAACATCCATAACATTCCATGGTTCTCTAACTAGGCTTTGCAACTAGAACTCTCAGCCTTAATCTCCACTAGTGACCATCCTAGAATGAGAAATTGATGATAAATGCCTAATCTAGCTCTCAATTCTCTCAAAACTCTCAAAGATGAATCCAAATACTCATGATAAATGATAAAATCTTCACAATTTTCTCTCAAAATACTACTCAATTGCTCTCAAATTGCCTATAGTGATGATGCTATGCATTCAAATTTTCTAGGATCCCTTATTCTTAGAAATGGTTTGTATTTATCGTAAAATCCCAAGGGTAGGAGTTAGAGTGAATTGACCATGCATTAATCCTTGGTTGAGTTTGATCCCTCAAATGGTTTCAAATGGGGGGACCATTTAAATGGTTTCCTCAAAGGTTGGGACAAAGAGACAAAATCCTCAATTCTTATTGGGTGATCAAATTATGTTGAGAGAAATTAGGATTTATTTAATTCAATCAATTAATTAAATTACCCATGTAGGGGTGAATAGGTTCATTTTGATTTTTGATTTAAAACTATACAATTAATTGATTAAAATCAATTATATAATTTTGATTGATCCCTTTTAGGCTTATATTTGATTATTTGATTTCATTATTAGTTAATTCTTTGATTTTATTTGATTTAATCCAATTTGATTGATAAATTTCTATTTATTTGATTTTAATCCATTTTGAAGCATTTTAAAGCATTTTGATGAGATTTGCTAATTTTGGTAATACTAAGACACCTGGTCAATTTTGGGTGTCTACAGTGTCCAACCTTGTTACATCCAAAACATCTACCTCTGAAAGGTTTGACCTGCTCTTTAGGTTCTTCAAAAGTGGGTCTTTCTCCATCAGTCTTTGCTTTAGATTTTTCTTCCTGATTCTTAGAACATTCAGCTTCATTGAAGCCAACTCCAGTCATGTCTCCTTTAGTTTTCTATCTATCTCTATGTTCATCGATCAAGTCACTACTCTTATGAAGTCTCTCAATATGTTTCTTTTCCTCAACAAGTTCTCCTTTATGATCTGATTATATTTCTCTAATTCTAGATAATTGTTCTTGTAGTGATCAAGTTCAGTCTTCATTTGTTGAATCTGAATATTAGGATCCTTTAAGGTTTCTCTAATTTTGTTTTTAGCATCCTTTTCCTGTTGAATATCTTTAGCCATCTATAGTGAAGTAGTTTCATGATTAATCTTCAAAGTATCTTTCTCTTGTTTAATTAGTTTTATCTAATCTAAAGTATCATTGTCTGAATCCCCTTTTATCTTAACCATATGATCTTGTCTCTAACTTCTGGAAAGTTCAATTTTTTCTTTTAGTTTCTTAATAAATCCCTCTACTCTTCTCAATTTGAATTTCAAGTCACCATTCTCTGCTTTAGCTTTTCAAGATCTTCAGGTGCTGGTTCAAATTTTTCCACCAAAGTTTTAGAATCCATCTCGATATCCCTTACGCTATTAAAATTTCTCTCCAAGGGCCAAAAGGTCTAATGCCAATTGTTAGGATTAAGTAATACTAAAATGGGGGTGAATCAGCATTACAACACTTTATGCATGAACTTAATAATTTCTAACTTAACCATATAATTAATTAAATGAAAAGAACTTAAGCACACAACACATAACTCATAACACCATGAATTATTGTCAAGGAAACCCTGGCCAAGGGAAAACCACAATGGGGATGGTACCCACAAATATGTAATAAAATTATTGTGTCCCTGTTAGGAGATGAATATTACTTTAGCACATTTCCTTGTTAGAGGAATACAAAACCCTATTAAAGGTATAATGAGCACACTTCTCATACAATCAGAAATATAGTTTTGTTACAATGAATTATCTGTAGTGAACAATACAAGCATCAATTATGCTTTGATAGTTCTAGTTGTATCTCACATCAACATTTGTTTGAAATCACAATGCATCCATCCTTCAATCATACTATCTCACACTTCACTTTACAAAAATCTCTTCATATATATACAATTACATTATCCGCTTAGATCTAAAATACATTAAAAATACAATTAATACTTATGCAAAAAGTATATACAAAGTCGAGGACCGTATACTACCAAAGTATAGGTTATCCATAATCCCAATCCAACTTAGCATGTTTGGATTCCATGTCATACTACCTCAATCATCATGAATGTTCATGTGCCCTGTATCAGTGTTACTCTGTCTTTGCATGTCTTCAACTATCTGTATCTTACTACGATCAACACCACAACTCAAGAGACCTTAATAGATGGTCTTACATATCCCAAAATAGCTTTTCATAAGCTTTCATGGCTCCATTTTCCATATACTAACTTCACTATCCAAAAATGTACTTCTATACTCTATATTTTTGTTTATTGTACTTAGTCATTTTGCAATCTGTATCTCCAAAACTATACACATCTCCAAGCGATCATCCATACCAGCTATGTTGCCATAAATGAAAAATCTCAAGTTTTCCATAACACTCCAAAATGAATTACTTGCCAACAATCTCATCTATGGTTGATGTGATGCCTTAAAGCCAAAGATTAACATTATTTAATCTTCAAGGCATCACAACATGTCAACACATGTCCTGGGCCCATAGGTTCTTAAAAGTGAAGATGTGATGATCGACAATTGACATTCAGTGAGGATCTATGGCTAGCACTATCCCTTAAAGCAAAGATGAGGGATATTTAACCTTCAAGGGAATGTGATTGGGTGGCACATGTCCTTGGCCCGCATATGTTCTGAATAGTGAGACACAAAGGATACAAATGGAAATACATGATTCATTAAGAAGGATAACAAGGATTACATATCATTTTTGAAGCATATTAAAGTATGAGCTACTAAAACTTCAATCTTTCAGCACATGGGTTAGATCAACAATGATCTTTAAACTGATCAAAAAAGATGATCAAGTTTTACAACAAGCATAAGATTGATCTACGGTTAAGCGAGATAAAATGGTGGGCGTGATACCAAAAAGGTGAGATGAATGATTTTTTACCCATTGCGGCATTGCAAGATGTTGACACATGTCCTGGATGATGAAAAAGACAAAAATCTTGGGTGGTAGTGTGACATGGATTTATTTACTTCATTTTAATACTTTAATTATATCTTTATATCTATTAGGGTTGTGTTTATCATTTGATACATCATTATAATTTTCATCTAGAGTTTTGAAGGTGGTGGATACCATGGATCTATCTGCTAATGGAATAATACAATTTTCAAGGACTAAGAAGACATGTATACATTCTTAAATGAATATTTATGAGGATTGAGGATGCTTGAAGATGGTCGATAAAGCTGAGAAATCAATGATAATATCCATTATCATAATGATATATTTGGATGAATATATGATCGAAGCACCATAAAAACTACATGTAGCATCATTATTTGAATTATCTAAGATAAATCACATGTTATTTGTTAGTAGTTTTTATTATCCCTTATGGTCGACAACCATTTTTAGACAAGAATGTTAATTATTCCTTGATTGTAACTATTGTTGAATTGTTGATCTTAGGGTTAGAGTTTAGTTATGAAGAGATACATTAGTCTGAATATGCATCCCTTGGACTTTATATAAATAGGGATTCCAGGACCATGTGATATATACAATACATAATTATAATTTTTATAGATTGGATAGATTTGGATCAACAACTGTAACATCAACCTAGATGTACCCTTTTTTTCAAAATCAATAAAGATAAGTTCTTTTTTCTTTCATCAGTGGGAATAGATTCAATTTTTTTTTCAATTAGTCTCATGGATAAAATATTTTGATTTTCTTCAAAGTGATAGTTTTATGTTGCATACTTTGGATTAATTTTAAATCTTTATTACCAATTGGTTTTTTCATCTTGCATGGTTAAATTCAATTGATTTTGGCCACAATCAATCGGTTTGTCATTTGAAAATTTAAAATTCAATTGAAATAGTTGTGGATTCGTCTTGAGATACATGTTCATTTAAACACCTTTGAAGTGATATGTTTCTTGGAAACTATCTCTGAGGTTGTACATAGGGTTGGGATGATTTTGACTCTATTGCCCATGATAGAATAAGGCATTGATATATTCATCTATTGGATTATGGTTATTCAATTTATTGTTTAATTTTTGTCACATCTTATCCATCTATTCATTTCAATTTATACATATTTACTAAGCATTCATACAATCTCACAAAGTATTTTAGTTATGTAGTTTATAATATATTCTTTTCAGTTTGATTTCTTTCAAGTGCCTTTGTCAAACTTGAGATAGAGGATTTAGAATGTGTTCTATATTATATAAAAAGACTTAAGACTTGAAGGATAAGCTAAGGTATAGGCCTACCAACCTTGGTCCTACAGAGCCAGAATTGCAGAAGTTCCAACATTTCTTTGGTTGTGACTTGTTAGTTGGCCAAATCACTTGGGTTTCCTAGCATTGGATTGGAAAGTCCATAGGAATCTAATTTGTTCATTTGAGAACCAACAGATTGGAGACTCTACTGGAGAGTTGTCTATGAAGACAGTTTGAAGAACTCTCAGAATATTTGGTAGTAATTTGAAGATTAAGAGTCTACTTGACATAGGAACCCAGAGAAGTGAGATATTAATTTATTTCTGATAAAGAAAGTGAAGATTCTACTTTTTAAACTCTATAACATATAAGTGGTAAATTTATGTTAGGAAGAATGTCTTTAATACAAGAAAAATTTGTTGAATTAGAATCAACAAAGAGAAGTAAGGATTCAAGTAAGAAGATGGTGTATGTATCACGCATAATGCACCTTGATAGGGATGATCAAGATTTTTCCTATGAGAAATTACCTGACTCAAGTCATCATAGTCATGAGAATAATGATGAGAATTCTAATCCTTTTTCTGGAGTTAATAGGGAAGAACATGAACCTCAGCATGGTATAAATCAGGGAGTGGCTGGTAGAGAGGAGGAACATAGAAAATGGGATGTTGTCTTTCAATAAATAGCTAAGGCAAGGTCAGATGATGAAGAGATGGTCAGAGCTCTTAAGAGGCAACCCGAGGACATATTAAAGAAGATGAGAAGACAAAGAAGTGTAATAAAATCACCAAAAAGTGAAGGAATGACAAAGTATGATAGAAATGGTGTATACAATCCTCCTCATAGAAATAATTAGGAGCACATTTTAAACAATGGTCATACTAATCCATTGTTTGAACCAGACAATAGAGGAAGGTGTGAGAAGAACATAAATGGGAATGGAAGGAGTGGTCATTGGGGACAAATAAACAATGGGGAGAATCATAACCAAGATAGTAGAAGGAATCTTTAATGGATCTAAATATTATGAAAATCATGGGCATCAAAATGGCAGAAGAAAGTATAATGGATATCAAAATAATAGAGGACAAAATTATGGCCCAAGAGATTATAATATGAACCCAAATTTTGGACCGAGAATGAATAATCAAGGATTCCAAAATCCAAATCATTAGAATAAAAGGCATGAAACAATTAATCAAAATGGAAAAAATTATAGAGCCCCAATGGTTTCTGACAGATATAGACAGTCATATTTTTATGGCATAATGGGATACACTAATGCTATAAAAAGTGAATTAAGAAATGTAATTCATAAATTTTTAGGGAATGGATCAGAATCAGCTGAGATACATTACATAAATTTGAATAATGTTATCCAAGAGCTTTATGAATATAATGAGGACATATATATGAAACTTTTTGTTCAATCTCTCACAGAAGATGCAACATAATGGTACATAAGTTTACCATATGGATCCATCTCTTGTTAGTATGAATTTGTTAATCAATTCATAGAAAAAATCGGTGATCATACTGACACTTCTTTTGCATCACATGAATTGACAAGTATAAATAAAAATCAAAATTAATGTGTTGTTGAATTCAACAAAAGATTTAATAAATTATTAAATAGGATTTTGAGAGATATTAGACCTTTTGATACCTTTTTGATAAATTTTTACAATATTTCCTTTTATAATTAGACCAATTATGAAATTAGATCTCATAAGAAATCTACTTTAGTACATGCTTTCAAAAATTTTATAACTATTGAGAATGATAGGAAGGTATCTGACAGGATTGCTAAGAGGGAGGACACTCAATTGTTCAATCCAAAAGGTCCTAATTAGTACAAAGAGGAAAATAAATTAGATAAGATTATGAATATGATGAAAATCCTCCAAATGATTAATGGAAAAGATAACTTAAAATACAACCAGAGTAATCGACCACCATTCAAAAATGATAGATATAAATTGTAGGATATGCCTTATAACACAACATGGAAGGACGAAAAAAATAGTGAACAAAGAATTGCATACTCCTGATCAATTTTCAAAAGGAAATCATGTGTTGGAGGAACACCCTTGGTGTGATGTATGTAGGTTGCCTCATGGAGTAGAGTAATATTTAGTATCACAAGTTGTTATAGAACCAGATGAGGAAGATGATGATCCCCAACATATTGCATATGCATTATCAGTAGATCCTATGTGGGGATATGATGATTGCAACTCTTCATATGAATACCACTATAAAGAGAACCTTAACAGAGTGTACTAATATGGGTATTATCAAGAGAAGACTCCAGGGTTAAGAAAATTAACAGAAGAAGAAAAAAGAGCATACACAATAGCAACAATTGAAGAAGAAACAACTAATTATTGATTAAGGAATAAAATAGTGAATGTAGAACAAGGGAAATCTGACCAAGGAAGAAATCCAAAGAAGGTGAAGCACAAATACATTACTCAAGAGAAATAGGCAGAACCTCATGACTTTCCAAAAATAGAAAAAGAAAAAGTGGTCAATAAATATCTTCCCAATGAATGTTCTTTAATGTCTAATACATTATCCTAGGTTAAAATATGTGAGGCCTCACCCCGAACCCCATCATAGTTTTCCATATTTCTGCTTATGATAGACTTAGCACATGATACATTACATTTTGATGCACTATGGAATTTATGGAGTTAATGCTTTATGTCATGGATTGATCATTTTGGATGTTGGGTACATGATACTTTAGGATGCACATGATGAACTATATTATGTTTCTATTTTGGACCTTTTATTTCGAGACATTTGATTTGGAAAAACATTATGATTATGTCATGGATTATTGATGATATGAGGATTATTAGAAATTGACATTTAATCGAGTTATCATGCAATATGAATCTTACTTTATGTTATATGCTTAAATGAGATTATTATTGCTTATGATCTTTGGTAATAAATTCAATATGAAGATGTTTCCTTAAAGTTTTGAATATTGTTTATTTTCCTTATGAAGTATATTTTATCTCCTTGGACTACTGATATTTGGATTTAGTGTGCAAGTATGAGACCATGGTATTAAAATATAGGGAACCAAACATAGGTATATGTGAACTCAGTTTAGGCCAAGGTTGCATCCAATGAGAGACAAGACCTCGTTGTATCGTGATTTAATTTTTAAATTTAAATGTTTGATTGTTGGAATTTAGTTCTTAAATGTTATTTTCATATTTAATTTCTTTGTGTTTTATGCCCAAGTGGATATGACATGTTTCTAGTGATGTGTAAGTGTTTGTATGTGTCACTTGACACTTATGTATGAACTTAATACCATGACATGTCCACTTGGGGATTGGGTGTCCATCTACCTAGGTTGGTACCAAGTAGATCCCCACGTGTTTTCCTTTATTAGAGAGATTGAGGTGTGGTCACTTCAATGGAATTTGGTGAGTATACTTTTAATAGACTTTTGGGGGGTTAGAAAAGTGCCTAGGTGTGTGTTACGATAATTTTTAGGTAGCCCACTTGTTATACAAATGGGTAAGGGTCATTTTTAACCCTAGGATAACCATTGGTTGACCAAGAGACCCTTCCAAAAGTTAGATTTTCAAGTTGGACGAAAATCAACTTTTGGAAGCATGATCTTGGATAGACCACTCTTCCATTTTGATGCAAGGACCTTACTCACCTTTTTGAACTTCCCCTTTTTGGATCCATTTTTAGAAAGATATAATAGACTTAGGGAAGAGAGACCAATGGGAGAATTTCCCTTTCCCCATGAGTTTCTAGTGGTCCTTTTAGTGGTGACTCTCCATGTTGGAGAGTTTGAACACCCACTTTCTAACTTAGAGACTTGGCTAGAATTGGTGAAGTTGGAAAAGGAGGACTCAAGCTTTAAGGGAGCTCTTCAACAAATTTAATTTCCATAAGCTTGGAACTAGGTTGGTGGAAATTTTGCATTTTTTCTACTTATTTCATTTTGTTTTGTAATGAAAATGTATGAAGCATGTTAGTGTGCTTGAGGAATGTAGAGATGTCTTTGGGTTTTGTGTTGTTGTGAGAGAGATGTTCTTGTTGTTGTTTTCATCCTTTGTTGTTGTTTTGTTAATGAGAATTTTTAAAGCCCACTCACCCTTGGGAGGGAAGAGTAGCCTTGGGGGTGGAGGAGTTTGAAATATATTTAGTGTAGAGTCTCTCCTCAAGGAGGAGAGAGAAAAATCATGGATTATGGGATCCATGAAGCCAACCTTTGTTGTTACTTCTCTTGGGGGTCATACAGGTATTTTGATGAATATGGGATTGATTTGAGATGATTTTTTTGTAAGCCTTGTGAGGGATTTGTTATAGCTTTTGAGTTTGGCCTTATCCCTTTGGGTACATGGTCTACTTCACCCCATTTAGGGTCAAGAGAGATCCATTGTGAAAGCCTTGGTTGGGATTCATTGTGAGATGTTAATTGTTTGCATTTGTGAAATTTATATGCTTGTAACTCACCTTTTTTTGGTTCCCCAATCTCGGGGGTGGCCTCATAAGAGGCCTAGATTGGGAGGTGAGCATCCCATGGTCTCCTTGTGTTTCTTCTTATTGCAAATTTTCCCCAATGGATGAAGCTCTTATGGTATCCTAAAGTGGGCATGGAAGACTAGAGAAAATACCCATTTATTTATGCCATTGTAAAAGCCTTTGGGCAATGTATTTTATAAACTTGAATCCTATGTGTAAATGTTATTCTTGTTTTATGAAACTAGGATATCCTTTGAAATTTTCAGATTTAGAATTTGGTGTATTTGTGTAGATTTAGTTCTTGAGAAATTCGACAAATGAAAAGATGAAAGAAGATGTAATGTGATTTTTAATGTTAATAAATAGCTAGTTATTCTTTTTATCCTAAAGAAAAGATTCATTATTACTACTAAAAAAAAAATATAGATATTGCATTTAAGTAGAGGTACATGTTGTTTGTAAAATTTTAATGGTAGAATTTACAATTTGGTACATGGATGGAAATGATTAGAAAAGAAAATCAAAATTTGGGTTTTGTTAGCATATCTAAGCTATGTGGTTTTGTGTAAAGTATAAACTCTGCATATTGTCATCATGCTATTTGTGTTTTGAAAAAAAAGAGAAAAAGATATATACATTATCTCTTACCAAGACTTTTAACCAATTATATAAAATAAAATAAAAAAACTTTGGAGATGAACATCAACATGTCATTTTAGATCTCTTAGTGCATGTAGAAATCTGATATATTTTTATAAACTTTAGTTCATTTAAAAATATATATAATATTAAAAGTAATGTTGGTTATATGCTTACTGTTATATATATATATATAACAACAAGGGTAAAAATCTTATTCTTTATATATATATATATATGAAGAATAACATTTTTACCCTTGTTGTTATATATATATATTTTTTAAATGTAGATACATACAACAGTAAGCATATAACCAACATTACTTTTAATATATTTTTTTTTTTTAAATGAACTAAAGTTTATAAAAATATTAAAAGTATATAATATTAAAAGTAATGTTGGTTATATGCTTATTGTTGTATGTATCTACATTTAATATATATATATATATA
>MU225655.1:55783-76354 GCA_018584345.1 Thuja plicata | reverse complement strand
CCCAGTGTGCAGAATATGCAATTTAGTCCAACTGGGTCAAAAATCTTCAAAATTAGGGTAAAATAGCTTAAATAGGTTGAAAAACCCAAATTTACTATTCATTTTCACTTTTTACTATTGAGATTTTTCTCTGATCATGTGATGATTGACAACAATGGTGGTCCCCATACAAGAGCATCATTTCAAGAGAGCATGTCGTTATTAGAGACCTCCTAACTATGGACCTCCGGTGAGTGATTTCAACCTTCCTAGTGCATTTATTTCTCCTTTTAATAGCATGTATTGCATGATTTGGATGCTTTTTAGAATAGAATATTTAAAATTTCCAATAGGAAACTTTAAAAACCACCTAGACTAGTAAAATTCTGCCTCTGCATGTTACAAATCCGTGTAGGAAAAATCCACAACCGCCTAGGAGCTAGGTCAAAATGTGCAACCCAATGATTTTAACACCGCTTATAAAATCCTTTTCTATTGTAGGATTCTAAAGCCGTGTAGGAATGTTAGAAAGCCACCTAGGACTTTAAAAGGCTGCTTAAAATGTAAAGCGCCGCCTCTAATGTTTAAGGACCGCGTGTGAGATTTTCAACGCTGTGGGGCTAAAAATATATGTACACTTACTCCAGTGCCACCTACAAAGAATGTTGTGTAAAACCTAAGATAGATAGGATAAATTGTCTTCGATTGAACGACTATCTGACTTGATTGATTTCCAAGCTAGAAAATATGATTCCATGATGTCACTTAGTGTTTAGAATATTAGAAAAAATCATACCGATGAATGTTTGATATGCCAATCAGATTGAATAAAATGATGTCAAATTGATCCCTTCCCAAGATGTAGAGGTTAGGAACAATAGATTGATGCACTCAAAATAGAGAAAGGATAGATTTAATGTGTTTGATTGACTTAGAATGATCCACCAATAGAAAGGACTAATATAATTCACTTTGTTTCAAAATGTAGGAACATTACCATAAGTTGTGAGTATGAGGTGTGGTTTCTTGGATATTTTATTTAGTTGATGAGTTGACTCTTCCTGAGAGACGTACAATAGAGACATGTGGTCTCAGTTTCCTCCTTGATCTCCCTCAGTTTCAGCTGAACCAAGGTTTTTTGACAGCTATGGCAAAGTGATGACACTCTAACCATAACACTTTCCATCTACCCCTCGGTGAGATGACTATCGCACCAGAGGATGTATACAGATTGTTGAGGATCCTGACTCATGGAGAGCGGGTATTCTATGATTCATTTTATGATGGTAGTGTATGAAGACGGGTGTTCAGAGACAACACCATTAAGAATGACTACATTACATGGGCGCAGTTTGCTTCATTTCCTACTTTTCCAGCATTAGTAGGAGCAGTTATTGGAGGGTTGTTGCTTCCTGATAGGAGAGTTCATGGTTTTACAGTTAGATGGGGCCATATATTGGAGGACTTGATTTCACATCCTCAGAGATTTGACTAGGGTTCCTGCATGTTGGCCCAACTTTACCATGATTTACATGAGATTGTATATAGGCACAACACATCTATCTCAACAGGTGTAGTTCTATTACAGCTATGGACTTGGGAGCATATCCCTATCACCAGATTTGTCTCATCATGAGTGCCGACACAAGGTTATCCATATGCATTTTTGTACGATGGTATGCTTTTCCAACATCGTCTAAGCAAGGTTGAGTTTTGGCATTGTACTATCGATGATATTGATCAGGTCATATGGAGACCGTATTTAGGATGTGAGTGATGGCGAGAGGATGATGATGAGTTTCCTTATATTTTTTCCCCTCGGTGGATGATTGGTTGATCACCACTACCTATAGAGATATTTTTCTTTGGGAGAGTGCTCCATCAGTATGGCTGAGTACGGGATATGCCCCAGGGTATGGCACTTTATGCTAGAGTATAGGCAGAGCAATCCATGTGGGGAGCTCAGGTTGATTATTAGTTTTCCTGTGTGCAGATTAAGAAGCTTGGGCATATCAGATGGGATATGATGATACATGTAGCTGATGCAGGTATGTTCACTGAGTATCAAGAGTGGTTCTCATGACATAGGTTCCTCAGATTCACAAATCTAGCAGAGCCCATTCTTGATGTTGATAAGCTATCAGATGATGATGACGGAGATGATGATGATGGTGATGGAGATGGCCAAAGACCTCAAAGACAGAGGGTTCAAAGAGAACCTAGGGATCCTAGGGGATAGAGAGTTGCAGGACCTCTAATGTGGGTTGGTCATGTAAGGGGACGAGGTGGTGTATTTGGGCAGCCTAGAATGAGGTGAATGCAGGCATAGGCACCTCCCTAGAGACAGGATCATGGTAGAGTTGGTGCAGAGTGGGCTAGGCAGAGACACAAATGGGTTCAGGTTTCCAGCCAGGTCCCTCTACAAGTTATATTATAGGTATAGGATCCCCAGAGACCTCCATCTCCATAGAGACAGGTTGATCCTCTAATTAGTTCATCACAAGAATAGAGTGGATCGTAGATACATACTATACCACACATACCATTAGAACCATAGGTACCAGAGACATCACAAGAACCTCCAGCATCATGGGCACCTCTAGTTCCTCCTATTGTGGACAACTTAGTTCAAGATGTGAGAGGGTTACAGGCAGGGATGACTGCAGTTACTGATCGATTGGATCATGTTATGACTATGTTGCAGTAGTTTTTGGATACTTTAGCTCAGTTACCTACCAATGATAGCACTATTCAGGCACCACCTTCTACACAGGATAGATCAGGTGACATGGATCCTGATGGTGCAGGAGGTTTAGGTATAGTTATTGCGGGAGATGGATCAGGTGCCCCTACTGGGTCATGAGATAGATATAGATCTATGATATCCAGATATTATATTGATGTACCATGTGGAGTTTTGATCAGGACTTGATGTATGGATCATTTTGTTGATGTATCTTTGATATACAGATTTGTTATAGATATTTGATGATGAACATTTATCTATGATGATCTTCCATTGATTCCCCTTGTATGATGTTTTTGTGAGATTTCTTTTATGCAAATCTACATGATTCTATGATGCATTTACTTTTATTATGCTATGGATGCAACGTCTTAGAGTAGGACATAGATAGATGGATGCAAATGACATTAATGCAACTTATTTCTATATGATTTTCTGATGTTATCATGATATATGGATAATGCAATGCATTGATATGGATGTAATACTTAGTGCAATGGTAAAATGAATGCAACTATATTTTTTATTTGATGTATGGAACTTAATTTATGAAATGCAATTCCTAAATGATGATTGGATAAATGACTAATGATTAATGCTTCTCATTTTTTTTCTTGATATGAATATATAATGAATAATGAATAATGAGTAATGATATGAATGCAAAAGATAATCTCCTATTGATTATTTGAAACCATTGAATTGAGGTATCGCTCACATTAAAAAAAAAACCCTTGAACTTGGAAAAACAATGCTAAAATAAAATCCATTAATCTAACATGAAAATGCAATTAATCTAATGTGAAAATGCAATGCAACTAATTGTGCTTGAGGTTTGCGAAAGAAATGTAAACAGAGATATATTTTCATTATTGAGCATTATGGAACTAGGATTCAATACAATCCTTACTGGTGCCACTACAACCATAAGGATATGAATATGACTTTCATCTCATTTGGTAACCTTCTGCAAAACCAAGTACAACCCTCACTAGTTGAATGACCAACTATGTGAGTATGAATACTGGTTTAATCAGATTCAATGTTGCAAGTGGATGTTGGTATTAAGATATTGAAGATCCAAATAGCCAAGGTATCCTTTTGCATGAACAAACAAAGGTTAACCCTCCTTCCTGTATGAATGTCCTCAATGGTTCTTTGATGACCATGTCCTTAGATGAATTCACACAAGTTAAACGATCTTCCTCAAAATAGTCACACTGAAGTTAAGAAAACATCATGTCTCCATCATCACCAATCTAGTCGAAACATCATCGATTACCTAAAAAGAACATCACTCAAAAAATTCATTGAAAAACCCATCAAAAATTCCAAGTGTTTTGAAATGTATCAAGATTTTCAAAAAGAATTCCAAACATGCTAATCATTTAGGTTTTGTCAATTTTTAATCCTGATAAAATAAGTCAATGAAATTCAAGGATCGTGTTGTCGGATCAAACTGTTTATGGTTGAACAATGATAATCATCAAAGGTTCCAAAATATTTCTCCTCTGAATCTGAAAATCCGCTCCTATTGTGTGACCAAGATGCACTTTTGAATCCGTTTAGTACCAAAATTCATGATGATTGCCCACAAGTGATAAATGTGACCAATGTGAAACTTAGGGCAAATAAAACCTATAATGCAATAATGCAGCTTTGAGACTTTAATATGACTTATGCACAAATGACAGATGCAATGAGGATGTATAAGATGAGATGACAAAATGCAATATGTACAAATGCGACTAGGAAAGACCTAAGGGACAAAAGGCGCCTATTTCCAGGTTTTCACCTTTTGGGATTATTGTTTTTTTCTCTTTTTTTTTTGCTACCAAGGCACCTTTTGCTAGGTTTTCACCAAGGCACTTTTTCTCTTTTTCAATTTTTTTTATTTTTTATTTTTTTTAAATTTTTTTTATCCTAAGGCGCCTATTTGCTAGGTTTTCACCAAGACAACATTTTTTTGATTTTCCAAATATTTTTGATTTCTTCATGCTCAATTTTCTCCTTTTTTTGATTTTCTACTTTTCCAATGTTTTTGGCTTTTGATCTTTTTGATTTTTTTTTTGTATTTTGATCTTTTATCCTTTTTTTATTTTTGAATTTTTCTCATGTACAAAGGTGATGCTGACTTATCTGATACTCTCAACTGATACTCTTTCCTTGGATACTCTTTCATCTAATTAGGTGTGAAACCTCTTAAGATGAATGCTATTTATAGGTTCTTGCAATTCATCCCCATCACAATCGGCTAATTTGTAAGTCCTCGTTCTAAAAGAAGAAACAATGACAAAAGGACCAAGCCAATTTGCTTCTCACTTTCCTTTCTTTTCTCTATCAACCTGATTTTTTAGATTCTCCCTCAATACTAGATCTCCCACTTGAAAGGTTCTTGGTACAATATGCTTGTTATAGTTTCATGAGATTCAATTTTGATACACTTTCAAATGATCATAAGTTTGAGTTTGGTGTTCCTCCAAAAATTCCAATTATTGAAGTCGAGAGACTCTATAATCCTCATCCATGATTTATCCATGCAATGACACTCTTAGGGATGGTATTTTAACTTCTAAAGGTAGAATAGCTTCAGCCCCATAAACCAATGAAAATGGTGTAGCTCCTATCGGGGTGCAAATACTAGTTCTATAAGCCCATAATGCTGGATTGATTTGAAGGTGCCAATCTCTACCTGACTTACCAACTGATCTTTTGAGGATTTTTAGGATATTCTTGTTGGTATCTTTGGCTTGTCCATAACCTTGGGGATAGTAAATGGATGAAGAATGATGAGTAATATGGAATGTGTCACAAAGTTCATCTACATCCTTGTTCTTAAATTGTTTTCCATTATCCATGATGATGGTGTGAGGAATGCCATATCTACAAATGATATGATTAAGGATGAACATGGAAATTTTCTTCCCTGTTACAGTGGTTAAAGGGACATCCTCAACCCATTTAGTGAAATACTCTGTTGCGGTGAGGATGTACTTATGTACATTTGAAGAAGGTAGATAGATCATGCCAATAAAATCAAAACCCTATTGGTAGAATGGCCATGGTATTACAAATGGGTGTAATTCTTATTCTGGTGCATGGATCATGTCTCCATGGTATTGGCATTTTGCACAAACTTTTACAAACTGACAAGCATCTCTTTCTAAGGTTTTCCAAAAGTACCCCATGCGTAGGATTTTCTTATCTAGGTTTAAACCATTCAAACATGACCCAAAAATCCCCTCGTGGACATATTTTAAAGCTAATTTAGATTTATCTTCCTCTAGAATTCTAAGGAGTGTTCCATCAAGACCTTTACAATACAATGTGTCAGAAAGGATGGTATAACAAGCCACTTGTCCTATAAAATTTCACTTTTGAGCATGAGTTTGGTCTATAGGTAAGGTTTGGTATTTTAGGTAGGCATTGATGGGTCCATACCATGGTGAGTCATGTCCATTTAAAAGGGCAATAATTTGGGTATCAGGTAGGTCAAATTCTGGTTTAACCAATTCTTCCACCAAGAACTCATACTTCACATTTTGATCGGGAATTTTAAGAAAAGATGGCAAGCTAGCCATTGCATCCACTTCTCTATTCTTGTCACGTGGGATTTGTTCAAAAGTAATCAAAGAAAAGTACTTTTTCCAATCATCCACCAATTTCTTGTAAGGCAACAATTTTTCATCCTTGGTATTATATTCATTATTGACTTGATTGATGACTAATTAAGAGTCTCCATAGACTTGTAATTCTGTGACATTCCATTATAAGGCCATTTTGATACCTATGACCAAAGCTTCATAATCTGCAATGTTGTTTGTACAAGGAAACAATAACTTGTAAGATATTGGGATTGTGTAACCTTGTGGTGTGATCAAAAGAATGCTTTTCCTACTACCATTTTGGGTGTAAGATCCATCAAAGTATAAATTACATGTCTTAGCTTCCACATTAACATTGTAAGAATCAGGAAACTCCACTTGAATTGGATGTGTAGACTCTCAAGGATATTCGGCCAATTGATTTATAATAACTTGACCTTTGATTTCTTTCCTATCCACATACTCAATGTCAAACTCACTAAGCATCATTATCCATTTTGCAATCCTTCCAATTAGAGATGTTTTACTAAGTAGATATTTCAATGGATCAATTTTGGCTATTAGCTTCACCTTATGCATCAACATATAATGTCTTAACTTTTGAGAGGCAAATACCACTGCTAGGCAATCCCTTTCCACGAAGCTATAGTTTAATTCTTATTTAATTAATGTTCTACTCAATTAGTAGATAGATCTTTCTTTTCCTTCATTATCCTCTTGTGCCAATAAGACTCCTAAATATTTTTCCATTGCTGATATATAGAGTAATAAAGGTTTTCCTTGAATAGGTGGCATCAAGATGGGTGGATTCATCAAGTATGTTTTCAACAATGTTAAAGCTTTATCACACTCCTCATCCCATGTAAATATGGTATCTTTATGTAGCAACCTTGTGAATGAATGGAATTTTTCTACAAATTAAGAGATGAACCTCCTTATAGATTAAAGTCTTCCTTGAAGTGACCTCATTTGACTAATATTCTTTGGAATGTCCATGTCCATTATTTCTTGTACTATTTTAGGATCTAGTTCAATGCCTTTTGCAGAAACAATGTATCCTAAGAGTTTTCCAGATTGTACCCCAAAAGCACACTTCTTTGGGTAAAGTCTCACTTTCAATTGTTCTAGCCTTGTCAAAATATTTTCAAGTATGGGTAAGTGATGTTTTCTTTCATGTGACTTTGCTAGAATATCATCCACATAGTCTTCTAGGAAGGTGTTCATCATGTCATGGAAAATGGTAGTCATTGCTCTTTGATAAGTTGCTCTGACATTTTTGAGACCAAAGGGAATCACATTCCAAAAAAAATTACCCCATGGGCATGTAAAGGATATCTTATCTTGATCTTTAGGTGCAATAAAAATTTGGTTATATCCAATAAATCCATCCATAAGTGAAAACATAGAATGGTCGGCAGTTAGATCCACCATAGCATCAATGCTAGGTAATGGAAAGTCATCTTTTGGGAAAGAAAGGTTTAAATCTCTAAAATCTATGCAAACTCTTATGGATTTATCATGATTAGTAACTGGTACAATGTTGGAGATCCATTCTTCATATGCAATTACTCTTATGAATCCAACCTTGAGTAACTTTTCCAATTCTTCTTTGTATAAAAGGGCTAAAGGTGGAGGCATTTTTCTCAATTTCTTCTTGACGGGATTAACCCCTGGTTTCACATTCAAATGATGCATTATGAAACTTGGATCCAACCTAGTGATGTTGACATATGACCATGAAAATTTTACTTTCTTTTCTTGAAAGAATTCGATGAACTCTTTCCTCTCCAAGGGACTCAAAGATGTTGCCAAGTGAATAAATTTGGGATCCACTTCGGTACCAATGTTAAATTTTTTTGTGGTTTCAATGAGTATGGGTGATCTCTCATATTCATGTGCTGGTAAGGTGTCCAACCTCTCTTCCTTAGGTGCCACAGTTGGGTTTTCACCTTCAGAAACATCCTTTATTTTTACTTTTTTGGGTCTAACACTGCCACATGGTGGTTTTCAGCACTAGACCTTCTCATATTTTTGTATTTTTTCTTTTAATTTTGTGGATTGAGAGGTTGAACACCTGCCCCTATCATCATGTCCAAAGTGAATTCATTGATGGAAGAATTTGGTTCAACCATATTTAGGTATAAGGCCATTGCATTGTCATTTGGGAAATATAGTAAGTCTTTGGCTCGGAAAGATCCCAATCAATAAGTTTGGGTTGCATTAAGGACAAGGATTTATTGGATGGATTTTAATTTGAAGGATTGAGGGACATGACTTCATTTGATGGTTCAGACATTGTATCATCAAGGTCTATGGCATGTACCTCTTCAAGATGGTCCATAGAAGAAGGATCAAAATCCTCTTCACTAGAGTCCTCTAAGATTATTATGGGAAAGAAAGCATGTGGATTAAACACTAGGTTAGAATCTCCCACCCAAAAAGGTACCCAAGGTTGACCTACACATTTATTGTATGGAGTTTCTTGTTCTACATTATATTGTTGAGGCTCACTTGATGTTTGAGTAGAAGTCAACCCTTGAGTCACATGTTCTTGATTCTCAACTTGAGGAGGAGTTGCATAAGTGTGAACAACATCAACCTCTATTTCATGACAAGATTCTATAAAAAAGGAATCCCACTCATAATCCCTAGAATCATCTTCACTCTCGGAGCCTACCATGTGTATATGTGCACAAAAATCATGCATGGGACTTGAACTTTCTCCTTTATGTTGAAAACCTATGCCGACTTTCTCTTTTTTTGCTCTCCAAACTGGTTCAATAGGTTCTAAAAATCTCCTATGTTGACCTCCTAAGGGTCCTCTTCCCTTATATCCCATTTTCTTCATGATATCAAATCCTTTTCCATATTGATCAGTTTGGATGTTGATATGTTGCACTCTTTCAATAGGATTAGCTGAATTATCCTCCTCTTTATAAAGCCATTGCAATACTTCATTATCCTCTTTTTCCATTTCTTGTTTGTCACATTCTCTCACAAAATGAGAATTATATTTGTGAGGTTGATGATTTTTGGATGGCTTCCTAGGTGTCCTTGGAGAGGTAGGTAAATCAAATAGGGAGACATAATATTCCCCTACCCCTTTTTAGTGAATTTTGCATTGTTTCTCAAACTGGTTCATCATGTCACCCATCTTTTGATAACGATCCTTCTTAGCTTGTTCTCTTTCTTCCTTAGTGGGTTTCAAAGTTTCCATTCTCAATGTTGAAGTCTTTACTGAATTATCATTTGAGTTTTCACCCTCATAACTCATCTTTTCTTTTCCCTTAGTTGATTTAGTTGAGTTAGTTTGATTAGGGTTAGAAGTTGATGTAACATTTGATGCTGGCTTTGAACTTTCCTCTTTATCTTTTTCCATGGTAATATTAGGGATGAATCCTTCCCTGTTATGAGGTATGAATAGTTCATGACTTGGCTTCAAGGCATTGCAATATTGAAATGGGTTTGAATCTCCTCCAATCATAATCTCTTCCCCCATGTGTGGAAAATTTATGCATTGGTGATAGGTACAAGGTACCGCTTGCATTTCATATATCCATGGCCTTCCCAATAGGATATTGTAATTTAATTTAATATCAAGTACTTGACATATGGTATTCTTTTTGATAGGTCCCACTTGAATTGGATAACCCTAATGACTTGACAAGGTTTAAAGTGCTAATATTAAGACCAGCTCCCCCATTTATGAGAACTCTCTTGACCCTATGCCTTTGGATTAATACTTCTATGTGCAAGGGTAAATTTTGAGGATGTGTGATAGACATATCATATTTCTCTAAAAAATAAATACAATGAGGGGCTATGAGAAGTCCTACCATGTTCTAAAATTTATCTTCCTCCAAGTTTATAGGAACAGTAGTCTCAACTAAGGATTTTTCCAAGATCTCTTTGTGATTAGGAGATAATTTCAACAACTCCAAAATTGATATTTGTGTTTGAGTCTTTTGTAATTGATCCACCAAAATATAAGGCTTTGTTGTAGGTGGTGTTTGCTTAGCCAAAATAATTGGTGTTTTGGGACCAATAGTAATAGGAGTACCCCCTTGTAGGGTAACTTTTGAGGCTTGCCCCCTTGTGATGGAATTAGATGTTTCCACTTTAGGTTGATCTTTGATCACCACAACATTGATAGTACTCTCATGGCTAGATAAAGCATTGATAGTATTATCATAGGTATGTGCAAATTTAACATTATTGTTTCCTCTCGCATTGTTCTTATTGTTTCCTCCATTGTTTGAATTGGAAGATTCTCCTTTTTCATGTTTATATAAAGGAGTCTTAAAAGCCATGTGATCTTCATTAGTTTGAGGGCCTTCTACCTTTATCACACCATTGTCAATGAGAACTTGTACCACATGTTTGAGATGCATGCAATCATTGGTCTTATGTCCTCAATTTCTATGGTACTCACAATGGTTATTCTCACTCCACCAATTTGGCTTGATTTGAGGTTCATATGGTTGAGCCCTTGGTAGGTCAATAGTTTTAATTTCAATAACTGTTCTTAATGCATTTTCCAATGGTTCACCCAAATTAGTGAATGTCCTTTTGGGTGTATTTGTAAAGAAAGGTTTAGGCTTGTAAGCCCCTTGATTATTCCAAAAGTTGTTATTAGTGTTGTTATTGTTAAAAGGCACTTTGGGTGCTTGATTCAAATTATTGGCTTGAACTGAATTTTGGGTGAGATTGAAAGGAGTGGCCTTCAAAGTATTTTCCTCTACCACTCCATCATTGACCACTCCTTTATTATTGTTATTTCTCATCCAAAACCGTTGTTTTTAGAGGTATTGTGATTTTGATTGGTATTGGAGATATTGTTGTTGTTGTTATTCTTGTTATCCTTGCAAAGTTTAATTTCTCCACTTTTGACCAATACCTCTTTAGTGGTTACCCCATTCTCAATCAGGTCTTAAAATGACCTAGGACATTGTAGCCTTAATTGATATTTCATTTCAGTATTCAAGTTGTTTACAAAGATATCCATCTTCTGCTTTTCAGGTACACTTCGAGGGTATCTAGAAAATACCGCTCTCCATCATTGTAGGAAAAGTAGGAATCCCTTTCCTTCTCTTTGCTTGGTGTTACATAAATTAAGCATTGTAATCTCATGTTTGATATTATAAGAATAATGAGTTGCAAACTTAGAGTCTGATTCTTCAAAGGTTCGGATGTCTGAGGGTAACTTTGAAAACCACGCCATTGCCATACCTCCCAAACTTCTAGGGAATAAGCTCATTAGGTAAGTTGTGTCATGCATGAACTCTAGACTCAATGCACAAAATTCCCTTCAGTGATCTTGAGGATCAGTTGTTCCTTCATATTTGTCATATTTAGGAAAGATAGCATTAGTTGGGAATGGAACCATGATTAATGACTAATCAAATGGAAAATGACACAAAGATTCAATAGAAAAGGGTTTAGGAACCCCACTTTGTTTCATCTTGTCCAATTGCATTTGTAAAATTTGGAATTGCTTGTTCATGATATCAATGGGGTTAGCCTCAGCTTCTTTTTGTTTAAGTTTGTTGACATCATAGTCATGTTGAAGTTTGAGACCCATTTGTGCTAGGTCTAGAAAGAATTTTTCCTTGTCTTTTTCCAATACGTTTTCCATAAGCTTCATAAAGAAGGGACTTTGAATTGCTTCATTGACCTTTTCATCGGTTGCTTCTTCATCATAAGGGTCAATTTTTCTGCCATTTTTATCATTTAACCCTTGGTTATTAGGGTCAAGGTTAATTCCTCCAAGGTTGTTGTTGTTTAACCTTTGATTGTTAGGGTCAATGTTTCCTCCTCCATTGGTATTTTTATATGATCCTTGATTGTTAGGATCACCATTTCCTCCTCCATTGTTATTCGTATCCTTTTTGACATGATTGATTTGGTCAGGGTCCATATTGCCAAATGGGAAGGACATCGTTGGCTCTGTTTCCTTTATAGGTTCTTGTAAAGGTCTTGAAGAACTAAAAGCATCACCTGAAAAAGGACACTCTTTCCTTAGGTAGGATATGTCAGGTTGTAGGGTAGCCTTGATGTAATGAGATCATGTAAAATATGGAATGAACATAAATAGAATAAAGATCTTAGGCTTTTTATTTCACTTAAATGATCAATTCTTGAATGATTTTTCAAAAGGTCCAATAATGGCGGATTATGATCAATTTGTAGTTACACAGAGGTAGAATCCTGAAAAGGGTATCCAAAAATGTTGATAGCTTGTTTTCATACCTTTGGGGAATATCCACTATTTTCCCTTCTTTGTTTCTGGGTGACACTTGCCTGTGTGTAGGCGGCCTTTAAATGTTGGTACGCAGTTACTGGAATTCCTCTATGTGGCACTCTATAGTTTGCAAGTGGCATTGGCCTATTGATAGGCAGTTTTAAAATGTTTTCACGTGGAAATTTCCAGTGGCTTACACGTCTTATGAAATTTTCTAGGCGGTGTTTCAAAGTTTCAGGTGGCACAAAATTGTTTGTACATGGCTCTTTGCTAATCAAAGTTGAATTTGTTAATTGTTTTGGATTTTAAAAGTTTAATGGTTTTGATCAGACCTGTTAAAGAATATTCTTGCATGAAAATAAAGTACAAATTCAACACACACATCAAATTTGCACCATATCCCTAAAACAACACTAAAAGTGTATATTCTCAGATGTTTTTACAGGTATAACACAAGAAATTCTTCCAAGCAATCTACCTAGAGTCAAATTTGGCTTTTAACAATGGCTCTAAAAAGGTAGGCTTACTATTTAACAAGGTTTTAATCACACCTCCATTCTAAATCTTTTCAAGTTCCTTTACCCCCTTGCGGGCTTCCCACGCGCACAAAACTATAATTTTGTGCAATCCTGAAGGACTACTTGAGGAAGTGAGGAAGATTTTTACAATTCTTAGTCACTTTCTGATTAAGGTAAAGTGCATTTTTTTATAGAGGGTTGGATGGTATCATGGAAAAATTGATTGTCTCCCACTTTGGGTCGTTCCCTCTCACCGTCCTCGTAAGGAAAATCTCGGGAGGCCGGCCCTCTAAAGCTCTATTTTAATCTAGCATACATGGAAAGCGGAAAATGAACATAGTCCAACAAGTTTGATAATTTGATTCACTCAAAGAGTGAAGAGCATATCCCTATTGTATTCCTTCATTCCAAAAACTTCAAGCACTTTTTGTTCTTTTTCAACCCCTTGACAAGGAGGTTCTTAAAAATGAAGTGTGTGGTTCAATTATCCTTCCTTTCTTTCTACCACCCAAACTTGACACTTTTGGCTTTTTGATCAACTTCAAAAAGTTAAAAGCATATAGCTAATGTCTCATTTGAAAAGACAATAATAGGGTGCCCCTAATTATACTGGATTCAAAGAATTTTCTATAATGTAAGCAATGCAAGCTTGATTTTAAAAATACCTTGTTTCGAAGCTAGCAAAGGCTAGGCGCATTTTTTATGTATTTTGCCTTTTTTTTTGCTATTCACCTAGTGGTGATCATTCCCACTCTGGCTCCTCCAAAAAATTAGTCAAAACAACAAAGACAAAGTGAAGAAAAACTTGCAAATCCAATTGACAAAATGTTCAAGTTCTTTTTGATCAAAATTTGCGAAACCAAGCTTAAAGAACTCAAAAAACAAGAAATCAACTAAAGAGTAGGGAATTTCTTTTTGTATGAAAAAAATACTTTTATATAGTGATAATACAAATGCTCTTCTTCTTTTAAACTTTCTAAAAGATTGGAAGCATGAATTTCCTTAGCATGTTTAGTTTGTGCTCTTACCTCTTTGCTAGGCTTTGTTACTCTTTTCTCTGGTTTCTGTACTTTTAGATGATTTTTCATCTGCAGGAATTGGAAATACAGAGAGTTAGAATAGTGAACAAATCAATTAGAACTTGATAAAAAATAATAAATTCTATGCGGCATTTAATAGCTAATAAGTAGCTTTTAACTGTTACAAAGGGGAATTTAAAACTTTAAAGGTGGAAATTAAAAATTAACACGCGGCTCTGAAAACTCCACAGGTGGCCAAAGAAAATCCGTAGGTGGCACAGAATGTGAAAATTTTGGTCAAAGAGTAATAACACGCGGCTCCAGAAAGATCACAGGCAGTCTTTTGTTGTTAACAAGCATCCCTTTATAGAACTAGGCGGCACACTTTATCTCATATGTGGCCTAAGATTGAAAGAGATAAATAGAAGAAATCTACAAGTAGATTTTGACTGTTCATAGGTAGCTTCAGAATCTTTGTAGGTAGCTCTTTACCTATTTTCTGTAAAATGATCAAGAAAGTGAAACAAAACACACAAAAATATGATAAAAATGATTGAATTGAGGCCTAAAGCCCCACAGTGGGCGCCATTTGTGTGTGAGAATTTACACCTTCACGAAATTAGGATTAACAACTACAATTCGATGGAAAGAAATAACAATTTAGCCTAAAAATTGCAATTAAATCCATGACATCTCATGGTTCTCTAACTAAGCTTTGTTGAAAGAGCTCTCAGCCTTAATATCTCTCAAGGACAATCCTAGAATGAGACAATTGATACAAAAATTCCTAAATCTACCTCAAATTCTCAAGATGTGTGTGCTTTGAACTCAAATGCTCATGATTATGCTCTCAAATCAACAATTTGCTTCTCAAAATTATCAAAATACTCTTAATTGCTCACAAATTGCCTATAGTGATGATGCTATGCATTCAAATTTTCTAGGCTGTGAAATGATTACAAAATGGCTTGTATTTATAGAAAATTCCCAAGGGTAGCGGGTAGAGTAAATTGACAATGGGTTAATGCTTGGTTAAGTTTGATCCCTCAAATGGTTTCAAATGGGGGGACCATTTAAATGGTTGTCCTCAAAGGGTGGGACAAGAAGACAAAATACTCAACTCTCATTGGTTGATCAAATTGTGTTGAAATAAAATAAGATGTATTTAATTCAATTAATTAATTAAATTATCCATGTAAGGGTGAATGGGTTTAATTTGATTTTTGATTTAAAACTATACAATTAATTGATTAAATTCAATTATATAATTTGATTGATCCCTCTTAGGCTTGAATTTGATTATTTGATTTCATTATTAATTAATCCTTTGATTTTAATTTGATTTTGTCTAATTTTCTTGATAAATGTCCATTTGAATGATTTTGATCCATTTGATGCATTTTGATGAGATTTAGGGCAATTGGCTAAGATTTGCAGATTTGGATGATTAAAAAACACCAGGTCAATTTTAGGTGTCTATAAAGGGTTCTCTAGAGTGGCTAATCCTACCACATCCCTTCAGCAAAAGGGAAAGAAATTTGAATGCACAAAGAAGTGAGAGAGGGCCTTTCAGGAACTCAAGAAAGCACTTACCAGTGCACCTATTTTAGCAGTGCCAGAACCATTAGCAGATTTTTTGGTTTGCACGGATGCCTCCTTGGATGGTTTGGGGGAAGTACTTATGCAGGGTGGGTGAGCTATAGCATATGAGTCTAGGAAACATAATAATCATGAGCTCAATTACCCTACCCATGACCTTGAGCTTGCGGAAATGCTGCATGCTTTAGTGAGATGGTGACACTTCCTCTTAGGACATCAATTTGAGATTCATTCAGACCATTAGTGTTTGCAGTATATATTCACACAGCCAAACCTTAATGCTAGGAAGCGTATATTAATGGAGTTCTTATGTGAGTATGACTTTGATGTCCATTATATCAAGGGGAAAGAGAATGTAGTCGCAAATTATTTAAGTAGGAGGCAACACGAGTTATCATCCATGATCACTGGCATAGATTTGAGAGATCGTATACTACATCATTTACGTGAGGATGAGTTGTATGTGGAATTTTTTCAGATGGTCCAATCTCGGAGACCCCTTGAGGGGAAGTTATTAGAGTATTCCTTGGAGTCTGATGGGTTATTATGTCATAGAGGATGCATCTATGTACCTTTTTCCAAGGATTTGTGTAATACTATTATGCTAGAGGCTCATAGAGCTCCTTATGCACCACATCCTGGAGTCAAGAAGATGCATGTTGATTTGAGACAGCTATCATTGGCTAGGAATGACGCAACACATGGCAGAGTTAGTGGCTCGATGCCTTCAATGCTAGAGAGTTAAGGTAGAGCATGGTCACCCTGGAGGGATCCTTCAACCTCACGAGGTACCTATGTGGAAGTGGGATGTTATATCCATGGATTTCATTGTTGGTCTCCCTATGTCATCTTGTCGCCATGATGCCATCTTGGTAATAGTTGACAAGTTGACCAAATTTTCCCACTTCTCACCCGTCCATACCACTTTTACAGCTCCCACAGTGGCACAGGTTTTCTTGAGGGACATTGTCAAACTACATGGTATTCTGCTTAAGATTATTTCTGATAGGGATTCTCTCTTTACATCCTCTTTTTGGAGAGAATTACAGACAGCTCTAGGCACCAGGCTCAATTTTAGAATAACTTATCACCCAGAGATAGATGGTTAGAAAGAGAGAGTTACTCAGGTGATCAAGGATATGCTCTGTATGTATGTTATGGACCATTAGGTTAAGTGGGAGGAGTACCTAAATTTAGTATAGTTTGCCTATAATAATGGGCATTAGTCATCCTTGGGTATGCCACCATATTAGGCCTTGTAAAGTAGCCCTTACAGGACACCTTTGAGTTAGGATAGGATTGAGGATAGGGTAACCATTGGACCATAGTTAGTTCTAGAGATAGAGCAGTAGGTAACCTTGATTAGGCAGTGCCTTCAAGAGGTGCAAGATCGACAGAAGAAGTATGTTGATGCAAAGAGGACATATCAGGTCTACATGGTTGGGGATAGGGTTTTCTTGAGAGTGTGGTTGCATAAGAGTCCAATCCATTTGGGGAAGGGCTCTAAGCTTGCACCTCGATTTGTGGGACCATTTGAGATATTGGAGAGGATAGGATGAGTTGCCTACCATCTAGCTTTGCCACCTAGCCTGTCATGCATCCATGACGTGTTTCATGTTTCTATTTTGAGAAAATAAAATAATGATGAGTCTCACATGATAGATTGTGATGCCCTATAGGTGGATTCAGATGGGCAGCTAGCATTGGATCCTATCCGCATTTTGGCATGCTAGACGTTGAGCCTTCAAGGCCAAGAGCTAGACTAGGTTAGAGTTTAGTGGGATTGATATGATGAGGTTACAACTTCATAGAAGGACGTCGCGCAGATGAGAGCATAGTATCCCCATCTTTTTGATGAACTCCAGGAGGAAGTTCAAGCCTAGGGGGGAGGATGTGAGGCCTCACCCTGAACCCCATCGTATCTTTCCATATTTCTTCTTATGATAGACTTAGCACATGATACATTACATTTTGATACACTATAGACTTTATAGAATTTATGCTTTATGTCATGGATTGATCATTATGGATGTTGGATACATGATACTTTATGTTGCACCTGATGAACTATATTATGTTTCTATTTTGGACCTTTTATTTTGAGACATTTGATTTGGAAAAACATTAGGATTATGTCATGGATTATTGATGATATGAGGATTATTAGAAATTGAAATTTAATCAAGTTATCATGTAATGTGAATCTTGCTTTATGTTATATGCTTAAATGAGATTATTATTTCTTATGATCTTAGGTAATAAATTGAATATGAAGATGTTTCCTTAAGGTTTTAAATATTGTTTATTTTCCTTATGAAGTATATTTTATCTCCTTGGACCACTGATATTTGGATTTAGTGTGCAGGTATGAGACCATGGTATTAAAATTCAGGGAACCAAACATAGGTATATGTGAACTCCGTTTAAGCCAAGGTTGCGTCTAGTGAGAGACAAGACCTCATTGTATCGTGATTTAATTTTTAAATGTAAATGTTTGATTGTTGGAATTTAGTTCTTAAATGTTATTTTCATATTTAATTTCTTTGTGTTTTATGCCCAAGTGGATATGAAATGTGTCTAATGATGTGTAAGTGTTTGTATGTGTCACTTGACACTTGTATATATACTTAAGACCATGACATGTCCAATTGGGGATTGGGTGTCCATCTACCTAGGTTGTTACCAAGTAGATCCCCATGTGTTTTACTTGATTAGAGAATTGGAGGTGTGGTCACTTCAATGGAATTTGGTGAGTATGCTTTTAGTGGACTTTTGGGGGGTTAAAAAAGTTCCTAGGGGTGTGTTAGGGTCATTTTTAGGTAGCCCACTTGTTATACCAATGGGTAAGGGTCATTTTTAACCCTAGGATAACCCTTGGTTGACAAAGAGACCCTTCCAAAATTTTGATTTCCAAGTTGGATGAAAAGGAACTTTTGGAAGCATGATCTTGGATAGACCACTCTTCCATTTTGATGGAAGGACCTTACTCACCTTTTTGAACTTCCTATTTTTGGATCCATTTTTAGAAAGCTGTAAGAGACTTAGGGAAGAGAGACCAATGGGAGGCTTTTCCTTTCCCCATGAGTTTCTAGTTGCCTTTTTAGTGGTGACTCTCCATGTTGGAGAGTTTGAACACCCACTCTCTAACTTAGAGACTTGGCTAGAATTGGTGAATTTGGAAAAGGAGGACTTAGGATTTAAGGGAGCTCTTCAACAAATTTCACTGCCATAAGCTTGGAACTAGGTTGGTGGACATTTTGCATTTTTTCTACTTGTTGCATTTTGTGTTATAATTAAAATTTAGGAAGAATGTTAGTGTGCTTGAGGAATGTGGAGATGTCTTTGTGTTTTATGTTGTTGTGAGACAGATGTTCTTGTTGTTGTTTCCATCCTTTGTTGTTGTTTTGTTAATGGGATTTTTCAATTCCCACTCACCCTTGGGAGGGAAGAGTAGCATTGGGGGTGGAGGAGTTTGACAGCCCTTTGGTGTAGAGTCTCTCCTCAAGGAGGAGAGAGAAAAATCATGGAGTATGGGCTCCATGAAGCCAAACTTTGTTGTTACTTCTCTTGGGGGTCATAAGGGTATTTTGATAAATACGGGATTGATTTGAGATGATGTTTTTGTAAGCCTTGTGAGGGATTTTTTATAGCTTTAAGGTTTGACCTTCTCCCTTTGGGTACATGGTCCACTTCACCCTATTTAGGGTTATGAAAGACCCATTGTGAAAACCTTTGTTTGGGATTCATTGTGAGATGTTACTTGTTTTCATTTGTGAAATTTCTATGCTTGTAACCCACCTTTGTTTGGTTCCCCAAGCTCGGGGGTAGCCTCATAAGAGGCCTAGGTTGGGAGGTGAGCATCCCATGGTCTCCTTGTGTTTCTTCTTATTGCAAATTTTCCCCAATGGATGGAGCTCTTATGGTATCCTAAAGTGGGCATGGAAGACTAGAGAAAATACCCATTTATTTATGCCATTGTAAAATCCTTTGGGAAATGTATTTTGTAAACTTGAATCTTATGTGTAAATTTTCCTCTTCTTTTATGAAAGTAGGATATCCTTTGAAAATTTCAGATTTAGAATTTGGTGTGTTTGTGTAGATTTAGTTCTTGAGCAATTTGACAAATCATGAAAGGATGAAAGATGTAATGTGATTGTTAGTGTTAATAAATAGCTGGTTATTCTTTTTATCCCAAAGAAAAGATTCATTCTTACTTGTAAAAGAAAAATATAGATATTGCATTTAAGTAAAGGTACATGTTGTTTGTAAAATTTTAATGGTAGAATTTACAATTTGGTGCATGGCTGGAAATGATTAGAAAAGAAAATCAAAAGTTGGGTTATGTTAGCATATCTAAGTTATGTGGTTTTGTGTAAAGTATAAACTCTGCATATTGTCATCATGCTATTTGTGTTTTGAACAAAAAGAGAAAAAGATATATACATTATCTCTTACCAAAACTTTTAACTAGTTATAAATAAAAACAAAAAAAAAACTTTGGAGATAAACTTCAGCATGTTGTTTTAGATCTCTTAGTGCATCTAGAAATCTGATATATTTTTATAAATCTGTAGTTCATTTAAAAAAATTATATAATATTAAAAGTATTGCTGGTTATATGCTAATTGTTGTATGTATTTACATTTAAATAAATAAATAGAACAGCAAGGGTAAAAATGTTATTCTTCATATATATATATATATGATGTAGACTTTACTTCTTTTGTTCTAATAATAAATAAAATGTATAAAAAAAATAAATATATTTTGTTTAACAATCTGTAATTTTTTTCTTTTTAACAACAGGGTATACTCATTATATATATATATATATATATATATATATATATATTAAAAAAATTTA
>MU225655.1:40006-54944 GCA_018584345.1 Thuja plicata | reverse complement strand
TATATATATATATATATATTAGATCCTTCCCTTAGGTATATTAACTTTATTAAGATAATGGGTCCAAAATATTTAGGGACATTGTTGAATGTGGTACACTATAATTTAATAATCTAAACTATATTAAGAGGGACATTTATTGAGATTGCGAAAAGGTTAATAGAATAGTTCAATTAGCTCACTTAAAATAAAAAGGGAGTTAGTCTTTAAGTTTTGTCTAGTAAAATTTAATGGTTTTAAATAATTTTAATAGGACGAGACCTTAATGTAAGGAAATAGAAATAATGGACAACCGAACTAACTTAACATGTTAATTGATTATTACTGTAATATTAAATTGTCAAGATACTATTGAAGCCAAGATAAAACCTATGGTTGACTAAGGAGATTAGAATATATTTAGATTCAAATTAAGTAAGAAGTAAAGTGTTAATAAAATTCCTAGGCCTTTATCAATGAGAGTGTTAATAGATTAGAAATACAATCTTTTGGGTATAGTTTGGGATATTTAAATAAACCAATCTAGATAAAAATAATCTCTTAGGAATAGATTTATTCCAAAAATGTTATTTTTACGAGACCAATATATGTGGCTAGTATATTGGCCATCGTAAAAATAGTATTTTGGGTACCATTTGTTAAGTTAAGATTAATAACATGTTTCCTTGTACTACAAAGTACTAAACATTAGTGAGGGTAAATTGGAGGAATCTATTAATGGGATAGGTTAAATATAGTTTGAAAACACCTTATTAGCCAAATCGGGAATGGTGTAAGAAAGTCCCTCTAGTGAACTTGTTTAACTAAAACTAATTTTTATTTTCAGGGTTGAGAGACGTTGTCACAAGGACATGATTCCCCTTGATTCTACAAGCGATATCGTTTGTAACCTAGTACACTCTGGTTAGTTGCAGCCTTATCCTTTCCGCTTAGTAAACCACTAACTGTGTTCTGAGAGACTATATTTAAACCTTAAAAAAAAAATTGTTGCATTTTTGGGCTCAAATTTTTTAGCATGACAAAATATATGTTCCTTTGCTTGAAATAATCAAAATACCTAAATACAAAAATGAAGCTTTGAAAACATTGTCTAATGTAGATAATAAGGAAGATATTAACCAAGAAGTAAAGGATCCTCCAGTTATTTACCTAGGAACTACACTAAACAAAAATGGAAATCAAAATGATTTGTTCTATCTTACATTGTTGATAAACAATAAATTGGCAAAGAATTGTATGATAGAATCTAGTGCAGAAGTAAAAATTATGCCTAATGATGTTATGAAATAATTAGGAATGAATGTCGATACCAAATTTGGTAGATGTTATGCTATGGATAATAGATCAATTCATGTTGTAGGCATAATATAAAAACATGTCAAATTTCATTTCCTATATGTCATGAAATATCATATAAAATGGATATTATTGTTGTTCAAGTCCCTGCCAATTATGGGATTCTTTTGTCTAGACAATGGTCTAGTTTAGTAGGAGGTAGTATTCAATTAGATCTTTCTTATGCTTCTATCCCAGTGAATGGTAGTGATGTGAGAATTGACAGGGAGACTCGAAGTCCATATATTATCAAAGATGTGGATCCAAGCCTAGTCACATATTTATGTCACTCTAATATGGATGACTTTTAAGTAATTATTTCAAAAGATGCAATGCAAAATACTGAATCTATTGGGTTACATATAGAAGTAAGTAACAATACAACTTGGAAAATGTATTTGGATGGTGCTTGTTGTAGGGATGGTAATGGAGCTGGTGTTATTTTCTTTGCCCTTGATAAGAAAATATTTAAATATTCCTTCTTATTAGATTTCAAATGCACTAACAATGTTGCAGAGTATGAAAATTTATTACCTGGTTTGAGAATAGCTAGTAAAATTGGAATCAAGTGTTTAAGTGTCTTTAAGGATTCTGAATTAATTGTTTCTCAAGTTAGAAATAATTTTTTTTCTAAGCATACTCCTCTTAAAAGGTATAGAAATTAAGTGTGGGATTCTATAGAATATTTTGCTATTTTTTTATTAGCTAGATAGATAGATCATAAAATATCCTTGCAGATTTTATGGCTAAGTTTGCATTAAAGAATAATGACATTCCTTATGAATACATAGTCCAAGTAGAAGTTAAAACCAAGCTTGTTGTACCTGATAACATCAATAATTGGAAAATATTCAAGGATGACAGAGATATAATCAGATTTTTAGCATGTGAGAAAGTATATGAGATCAAATGATAGACTTAAATGCTCATCTTGAGATAGAGGATGGGAAATAAATGTTGTTTGGAAAGGAAGTCATTCAGCTTAAGAAAAATAAGGTTCCAAAAGGCCTTGTATCACTGGAAATATTGTTTGATAATAAATATTAAAAAATAGAAAAGAAAAACACTAATGTCATAATAGATGAAGTAGAGAAGATAAACTTGGGAAATGAAGAATCTCCAAAAGAAATATTTGTGGGTAAAAGATTAACCCCCAAGATCAAAACAAACATCATCAAACTATTGAGAAAGTATAGACATGTATTCCCTTGGTCTTATGATGACCTTAAGGCTTACCGAGAGGACCTATTTCAGCATGAGATACCTTTAAAGCCAAATGCCAATCCTTTCAGGAAAAGGCAGAGACCAATAAACCCTACTTTAGCTCCCAAGATGAAACATGAATTAATCAAGATGAGGGATGTTGGCATAATAAAACCAATTAAACACTCAACATGGGTTTCAAACTTGGTTCCTATCAGAAAAAAAGAATGGCGATATCAGACTTTGTGTAGACTTCAAGAATCTAAATATATCATCATTAAAGGACAATTATGCAGTGCCAAATATGGAAGCATTATTGCAGAAAGGCATAGGAAATGAGTTATTATCAATGACAGATGGGTTCTCAAGGTATAAATAGGTGAAATTAAAATAAGAGGAGTAATATAAAACAACATTTACTAAACCTTGGGGTACCTATGTGTATGCCAGAATGCCTTTTGGACTCACTAATGTTGGGGCTACTTTCCATAGAGAAATGAATGTGGCTTTTGGAGTTTTATTGATGTAATTATGGAGATTTATCAAGTGACCTAACTGCTTACTCCAAAAGGGAAGAAGATCATTGTAATCATTGGGAGAAAAATTTTCAAAGATCCCTTGAATATGGAATATCATTGAACCCAAAAAAATATCATTTTGCAGTTACTGAAGGAAAATTGTTAGGACATATTTTATCCAAAGATGGAGTAAGAATAGACCCTGAAATGATTGCAGCAATAGATACACTAGAGATCCCTAAGAATGTCAAAGGGATCCAATCTTTCTTTGGGAAAATAAATTTTTTGAGAATGTTTGTCCCAAATGTTTTAGAGATAATTAAACCTATTGCTATGATGTTGAAAAAGTGTGCAGACTTGAAATGGAATGATGAGGCTTTAGAAGCATTTATTAATATCAAAAAGGCAATTAAAGAGTCTCATGTTCTCAATTCCCTAGATTATACCAAACCATTTCAACTATTTTATTTGGCATCATACCATACTATTGCAGTTGTCCTATTATAAAAGAATAATGAAGCTTATGAACAACCAATAGCATTTTTTAGTAAGACTCTTCAAGCCTCGGAGTTGAATTATGATATAAATTAAAAACAATCTTATGCACTTGTGAAAGTAGTAAAATCCTTCAGGCCTTATTTGGTTGGGGAAAAGGTAATAGCTTATGTTCCTAATGCAACAATAAAGGATATATTCAAATAGTCAGAAGTCATTGGGAAAAGATGTAGATGGGTGAATCAAATTCAGAAATTTGATATAGAGATTTAGATTACTAAAATTGTTACAGGAAAAGGGTTAGAAAAAATGATGGAAAAATCAAAACATGGATGCATTACAGGTTAATCAGGTGGATTTGAGTGAAACCCAAACAAGTATTGAAAGGTGCCCTTGGTACACTAATATAGTACATTTCTTATAACACATGAAATGTCCAGAAAGTCTTAGAGATAGTCAGAAGAGGGCAGTAAAATTGCAGGCATCTAAATATGTCTTGATACAAGGGGATTTATATTGGAAAAATAGGGATGGTATATGTTATGCCCTGCATCCCCGTCCCTACATTTTGTGTGCAAAATGTTGGGTCCCCCTTTTTTCTTTTGTTTGCTTTTGCTTGCGGTTTTGCCTTTGTCTTTCTTTCCCTTTTTGTTTTCTTTCTCCGGGGTTTTCTTCCCCAGCGTTGTGTCTTGTTTGTTTACTTTTTGTCTCCGGGACTCCGGTCCCGGAGGTTACCTTTGGTTGGGAACTAGATTCTGGACTCCGAGATTCTTCGTCATGATGTTCTTAGGGATATCATCGTGAGGAATCCTCGGCCCCAGGGTCTGGAGGTTTTTGCCTGTCTAGAGATCGCCAGAAGGAGGAGGATTGCCTTTTTACCACGGGTATAAATAGAAGTCATCTGTTATTTTCACGTTTACCACGATTAAAACCTTTGAGCACTTAGAGAAAATTAAAGAGCAATTTCAAAGCGATTAACAAAGAATTTGCAGGAAGTTTATGGTAATCAATGCATAATGATTTTTATTCATTTCCAGGCAAGTGCCAGTGCTCCGCGGTGGTGATTTTGACCGATTGACAACTCAAGCTGTTGTAGAACTCGCGTGGTAAATCCTTCCTTTCCTTCGCCCTCTACCTTCTCAGGTTGGTGTTTCCGCTTTTTTGCCTCTATCTTTATTCCGCTCTCTGGTTTCCTTCCATTTTGCTTTGTTTCATTTTGTTTCTGTTTGTTTTGTTTCCTAGTTTTAGCTGGTCTGTTGCCTTCTGGTTTCACCGCCCGTTGGTGGTCGGCTCTGCCAGAGGGTTGTCCACTCTTTGTGTAGTAGTTTTTTTCTGTAAAGTGGTGTATATAGTGTAGATAGTTGTATATATCTATTTCTGTCTCATATGGTTTTCCCGCGGGTGTCATCCCGCATTGTATATTCATGTATATATGTATGTAGTTGTAATATAGCCTATGTATATATCTCCTCATTTCTATGTATATAACCCTCGGCTCTATTTATATCCTTCTGGGTGGCTTGGAAAACTGATCGAGTCACCCTCGTTTCTGGTTTTCCACCTTCGAACTCGCTTCAAGGTAGAAAACCACCTGTTTGAAACTCGGCCCTTGACCGGTTTCAAACAGGCAATTTTCTCTCTCCTCCATGAAGTCTGTCAGAACCTCATTTATGTCCCATGCATGCAATCAATTCCAGCCAAGTGGCTTTCCCTTTTCGCGCGTTTCGACAGTTGGCTCTGCCGTCATCGCCATCGCATCCATTTAATGCCAACGCACGTGGCTTCCACGTGGGTTTGACAACTTTCCTTTTATACATCTTTGCTAACGTTGCGGTATAAAACTTGCCAATACCAATTCGTCCTCCATCCTCCCCATTTCTGGCAGCCCTAATGGTCAAGGCAACAGGGGTGGATCCCATAGAGGCAGCAGCAATAGCCGATGCAGGGCCACCTTTGGTCACCCGGAGGAAGAGGAAGCACATCAAATAGCCCAAGGTAGAACTGGTACCAACACCAAGGGCATCCCTCCCCCGAGAAGTAGAGATCCTTTCTTCCAGTTCCCTAGAACCGGAGAAAGAAGTAGAGCCTACAATGGTCCTAGCCAATCCCCCTCCGGAAGAGGAGTTTGATGTATTTGCAATTGATGAGTTTGGGAATTTGCAGGGGGATGATACACAAGTAGGGATAGAAGTCCTAGAGAAAGAACAAGAGGCTGCAGACCCAGAAGACTTGGAATAGGAACCTGCACAAGAAAAAGAGTAGGAGGCAGAAGAAAAAGAGCCAGAACCGGAGATTATCTCCGGGGCACAAGAGATGCAAGGTCTGGGAGTGGACCAACTAAAACCAAGTGAACAAATGGAATCCGCTGGGGGAACCAGACCTCTGGGAATAACCGTAAACCCAGCCACCAAATTCCAAGGGCCACTCCTAGGAGTAACCTTCGAGCAGGTTATCACAGCAGCCCAAACTCTAAATCTCAGCCCGATACCTCCCCTACTGCCAACAGAGGAAGAAACCTTGGCAGAAAAAGAACAAGAAGAACAACGAGAAGAAGAGAAGCTTGAAGAAGAAATCCACAAAGAAGCCTACCAAGGTCTAGACCCAACGATCGACATACAGGACCAGGCTGAGGAGATGGAGGTTGAAAATGGTTTTGCTACAGAAGAAGCTGAGGCAGGGAGGACGGATGAAGTCCGCGTCACTAAGGAGCAACAGCCACCGGATACAGGGAAAGAATCAGGAGAAAAAATTCTGGCAGGAAGGTCACCCCTCCCCCCTCAGTGGTTGGTTGAGAGAAAGAAAAGAAAATCTCAGTCCGCTCCGGTGATCCCTCTCTCCCTAGCCAAAATGATGGCCCAAGTTCAGGCATCACCAAGGGTGAAGAAAGCCCGGACAGTTTATACTCTACAAACTGGGCCAAGCGGAGAAACAGTTGCCATTGTGGTGACACCTCCCCCAAACACCGATGAGGAAACTATAGATCCCGCGGATTACAATGTTGCAGAGGTGTCCCTGGGCAAAAGAGGAAAGCAAGGTGAGGTAGAATTGCTTAAGGAGGTGGCAAGGGCAGTTGAAGCCTGATACGAAAAGGAGGCCCAGAGGCTCAAGGCTGAGAAAGAAAAGAATGCAAATCTTATTGGATTGCTTACTGAGCTAGCCAGACCCATCAATGTCGCCCCTCCAGAGACCTCCACATCAGAGGAATTATCGTAGAGTGACATAGACTCCCTGCGAGTAATGAAAAAGAAGGCCCAAGAAGTAGATGAATGGATCGCCCTACAAATAGGAAACACCCAGCGTTTCCTGGCGTCCACTCTCCTAGATTTATACACAGCCTGACAAGTTATTCATTAGGCGGAAGCGCTTATTGAACAGTGGGAGAGTGACGCCAAAAATCACCAAGCATGGAAGGTGGAGCTCAAAGAGCTCCTTACCTTGGGAGAAGATATAATTTCTGAGTCTGGAATTCTGGGTGAGGAATCATTTGATTTTGTAAGAACTCAGCACTCCAGACTTGACCTCACATTGGAGGTAACCAAGCAACTGGTGGATTCCTTGCAAGAAAAGGTAAATACTGTAAAGTATTCTTCTAATTTATACAAGTCTTTTGTGATAAAGGCTTCCGGGGCTGATCCCCTTAGTACAGATACATATACCCCTGAAGATTCAGTTTTGGGGAGTTTTGATGAAATAATGAAATCCCGGTATCAATCCCTGGAGGGGATAGATGGGGCCCAGATGGTGAAACTAACCAAGATAATACTTAAGGTTCATGACGCTGCAAGAATGGTAGATGAATTTAAAGGAAATGTTCCAGACCTGGGGGAACAAGTTGAAGTGGCCAGGCACAGAAGGGCCAACCTAATAGAGATAGATGAGGATGGCATTTCTCGCCTCCTCTAGGCCTTCAGTAATAATAAGAAACCTTGAGCTTTCTCCAGGGGCCGGGGGGAACTTGAGTGTTGAGTATTCTTTATTCTTTTGGGATGTAAGTTCCCAGATCCTGGAGTCCCGAATCCAACAATTTTGTATTTTTTTAAAGTGATCCATGTCCCGGTCCCTGAGGCTGACTAGTCACTTTCAAAAGTGGTTAATAAAAGATGTCATAAGGTAGTTGGCCACATCAAGGGGCGTCGGCTCAGTAGTTGGTCTTCTGACAGGGTGGTCTTCTCAAGGTGCCGCTCAGAGGTACATCTGGCACATTGGAGATAGGGCGTCGCATTTCCCATTTATGAGGCATGTAACCTTGGTCCTCGAGGGACCTACTTCCTTCCTTTCTCTTTTCCAGTTATCCTCTCGAGACTGATTCTTCTGATGTATATTCTTATCTTATTCTTCTGATAGGACAGACCTATTCCGTCTCCAGGTCTTTTGTAGGGTGGCGCAGGTAGTACCGGCCCCCAGATATTGTATTTTATTAAGGCATGATGTAAATAGGGTTAGGGTTAGAAGAGAATTATATAAATAGGCAAATCGACCCATTTCCAAGGGTCGGCGAAATTGATGATTTTTTTGTCCATATCAATAGCAAAAGAATTTCTCTTTTCAAGTTGCAGAGCTAAATGCTCTATTGTTCTGTTCTAAATAATTAGATGCTCCCCTGGAGCTGCCATTGTATCGCGCACCAGTGCTTGCTGGAAGGAACATTAATAAAGAAGGAAGAATTTGTGGCAATGATGTTGTTGGCATTCCTTCTTCTGAGTTAATGGTATTTCATGTTTTGATGTTCTTTATGTCTTCTACTCTGGTATGTTAAAGTAGATTAACGACCTCTTTATTCCCGCTACTGATAAAATGCTAGCTAATGGTTATGTGTTTCTTCGGCATTTAGTGTAGTTTACCAGAGTATTATTGATGTTCCAGACATTTCAACATGACTATAGTTAGATGAAAAGTTTCTAACCCTGCAGGATCTTTTTCGCTTTATTTGCTGAGTATAAAATGCTTGGGAAAGTCTCACTTTGATCAAATCTCTAGAGAAGATGAGTTGAAGAAACCAGCTATCCCCCTCAAAAATAGTCACCTCTCCCAACCGAGCCCCGCACCGTCGTGACCCGACACCCAGGTGCTTGGAGGCGTAGAGGATTTATTTCCCCTAGACAACCTTTGCAGGCGGAGTTGGCCGATTTCCCCAAAACCCGATGACAACTTATGACTGTTGGCGGACCCGGTCAGCAAAACCTCGTCAACAGTATACTTATTTTTTGTTTAGATGTGTACCAAGCTGAGAAAGTGCTTAAGGATCTTCATGGTGGGGCATGTGGGGGACATTTTTCAACAAAGACCACTGCCAATAAAATATTGAATGCAAGATACTATTGGCCCTTTCTGTTTAAGTATTGTTATGCATATATTCATAAATGTGAAGCATGTCAAACAATTTTAGGAAAGCTCAAATACAATGGTGCATTACCTCTTAAACCCATGTCTATTGAAGAACCATTCCAAATGTGGGGAGTAGACTTCATAGGGGAAATCAATGATACTTTTAGTGGTGGACACAAATGGATTTTGGTGACCACTGACTACTTCACCAAGTGGGTGGAAGCCATACCTACTAGATAGGAAACTAGTAAGATTTTGATCAAATTACTGATTGAAAACATATTAACAATATTTGGTGTTCCTTATAATATTGTTTTTGATAATGCCATTTGTTTCAGATCTGCATAGTTTATTGAATTTCATGAGAAATATGGAATAATGATTTATTATTCATCCCCTTATCATCCAAAAGGAAATGGCCAAGAAAAATCTAGTAACAATAATATAATGAAAATCATCAAAATAATGCTCAACAACAACAAGAGATCATGGGATTCAAAATTACCACTTGCACTTTGGAAAGAGAGAATTACAATAAAAAAATCTACTGGATATGCACCATATGAAATTGTCTATGGAAAGAAACCTTAGTTACCATTGAACAATCTACTACCAGTATACAAATTTGTAAATAAAGAACAGTGGGAAGATGTGGACTTCATGGAGGATATATTTTATCAGCTTGTAGAGTTGGATGAAATGATGAATCATGCTCATGAAAGAAATCATGAATTACATCAGCAAGTGAAATTTTTGTTTGATAAGAAGACCATAGAAAGAAAGTTTCAAGAAGGAGATCTAGTCTTAAGATGAAATGTAAAAGATCAAGACAAAGGAAAACATGTAGAATTTGATGCTCTATGGGTAGGTCCTTTTTTCATCATTGGTAAAGGAGGTGATAATTCTTATCTATTATGAGATTTATAAGGTTATGCTCAGGAACTTCGAGTACATGGTCAGTATCTTAAAACTTTCTTCTCTAAAAAGTTTTAAAACACAAGTTCTTTTTCTCATTTCTATACTTTGTATTATATTATATTTTTCTTCTAATCATTTTCTTTTCCAGAGATAACTAGGATCTCATTATATTCACTAGGAATGCACGTCCCCGAAAAGAGCCACTGGTGGAACCAAAATTTACAAACAAATTTGAATTTCCAAACAGCTCAGGGAAGTACTCTTTATATCCATATCATTCATGGTTTATTTATTTTGTATCCATTTATTTCATAAATCATGTTGTTCATTGAATTTATTATGTCTCTCAGCTTATACATTCATTTTCAAATTGATAAATGTAATCGTTGCATGTCTTTATGTGCGCATTTGTTTTCTCTCTTTTACTGAGATTTGTTCGATGACTAAACGTTCAACTAAGATCAACGGCCAATGTTTTTCCTTAATCAAGAAGTGAATGTTATTTATCTATCAAGGCATCACACCTAAATGATGTGTGTCCCAGGCCCACAAATGCTCTGAGAAAATGAATGCATATCATCAGTTAAGTCTCAGTGATAATTGACGGTTGGCATATTCCCTTGAACTGTAGATGAGCGACCTTTATTCATTTAGGTATCACTACTAACTGTCCTGTGTTTTGGGACCCACAGATTTTGAGTGATGAAGAGGAGAAGATCTATGGTCAATCTTTGATGAAGATCAGATCGCATCTATGGTCAGATTGATGCATCAAAGCCAAAGATTAATGTTGTTTAATCTTCAAGGCATCGTGACATGTCAACACGTGTCCCGGGTCCCCAGGTTCTAAAAAGTGAAGATGTGATGATCGGGGATTAATGTTCAGTGAGGAGCTATGGATAGTGTTGTATGCACCCTAAAATGGTCGCCTAGACTTTGGGCCCCATTTTATTATTTTATCATTTTATCAATTTCCTGAATCAATATTTTGGAACATTTTCAATTCAAATCAATTTCCTTGATCAAATTGTAATTTATTCAATTATTCAATTATTTCAATATTCCTAAGGTTTGATCATTTTTATCTAATTAAAAGATTTAATTTTTCTTTTAATTAAATAAAATTTATCTTATTTAATTAAAAGATTTAATCTCCCTTTTAATTGAATAAAATTTATCTTATTTAATTAAAGTATATTTCTTCCTTTTAATTAAATAAAATTCCTCTTATTTAATTAAATTCAATACCCCCCATTTAATTAAATAAAGTTCTTCTAATTTATTTAATTATAAAGAAAACCCCTCTTTTAATTAAATAAATAAAAATCCCCACTTAAAGCACTTTAATTATTGAAAAAGACAATAAATTAAATAAAAATTCCTTTTTCATCACATCTTCCTAAGTGGTGGATTTTTGTCTCTTAATCATAGCCTTTGATTTTTGCCTCTTAATCTCAATCGTTCACTTTCCTTTAAAAGGAGACCTCTCCTAATTTTGATATTAGGTTTTCATAGTATTGTTATGCTGCAGGTTTGGAGAGCAATTTTGGAGGAGGATTTGAGCACTCAAGCTTGGATATTGCAACTTCTCTCTTCTTGTCTCATTCTTCTTGCATCCATGGCTCCTCATGTAGATTAGATTCATATTTATTTTCATATATTAATCTTGCATTTGTATCTCCTTTTATAGATTTAGCCATGCATTGTTATCATTTAGATTAATTTTATTTCATGCATTGTTATCATATAGGGTAGATCTCATTTTCATGTATTGAATCTCTCATTTCATGGTGTACTTGCATAGGCACTAACTAGGTCAAATATAAGGGCCTCCATTTCAAACCTTTGCACTCCATGACTAGAGAGCTATGGATTGATATTTGAGGCTTCATTCTTGAGCCACCTTGGATGGAATGATTCATAGAAGTGTGTCAAAATTTTAGCACATATTTTTAGTGCCCAATGTGGGGCATGATGCTCCTGATTTTCCTCCATTTTATTTAGATCTCAGATTTTCTATTCTTTACATGGTTATTTTATTGAAGTTTTTCAACCCTAACCCTTGTGCAGATTTGCTTGGAGATGAAAACCCTAGATTTTCAAAGATTTGATCATATCTCCCAAAAATGTTAGATTTTTGGTCTAAATTTTTTTTTTTAGGTTTTTGACATATCAAAGAAGCTCCAATAAAAAATTTAGAATTTTCTGAGGTATTTTGAAGTTTTTATAATTTTTTCTTTATTTTTCATAAAACCTTAATTTTTGGTGCAAATCAGTGAATGTTTCAGAAATTTTTACATTTTTAGAAAGGTATTTAAATTCTACAGGGGGTCCATTCCTTGATTTTTAAAGTTGGATACAAAATTATAGCTCATTTGGTTGATTTATGAAAACTGGTCTATTTTGGGAAAATGGCTCCCTAGGGCACAAATGAAAAGATATTTTTAAAATTATAACATTTTTGGAAATTTCTCTATTTTTTAATAGGGGTCTCTTTTCTATATTTAGGGTTTGGGATCTGAATTCATAGAAAAAAAATTAGATCTTGTTGACTAAGTTAAAAATCAAAATTAAAAAAGGGTATTTAATGATTAGCTTGCACTTATTTTTCACATGGTTCAATGCATGATGTGAGTTGTCATTTGGATTATTTTCTGGTTATTATTTCTCTTAACAATTGATTTTTAGATTTAACCCTAGGCTTTTCATAAGTTGAATATACATTGCATATCTTGTTTGCTTGTTTGCTTGTCTTGCTTGTTGGGGAGTTCGTGAGGATTGCTTGGACTTGCTTGGATAAACAACAAAATGATTCATGTTGTATTGGATTTGAGTTATTTTGTTGTTCTCTATAACATTTGGATTTTGGAAATTAAAATAAACATCTCATTTGTTTAGCTTGAGTGTTTCTTGCTTTCATAGATCACATTTCCAAATTGGTGCTCTAAAATAGACCTAGATTTGCTTTCTTGCATATATGTTTCACATAGTAATTAGGCCCTATGAACACTATTTGTGGCGATCTTGAGAGAGTGGGCTTCATTTTCTTTTTTTACATGTGAAGCTCTTCTTGACGATAGATCCCCTTGTACGTAGGGAAGGATTTTGTTTTCATCTCATTGGTCAACTTGGTTTGGGCTTCAAATTTTGGAAATACTTTCTCTCTTTGGGGGATTGGTGTCATTTGTTGTTGTGAGAGCCTTGAATGAGATAATTTCAAATTATTGGGTCAATGAATCATGTTTGCTATGTTTTGGTGAGGTGAAGAGGCTAGATGATTATGCTCTTTTCCCTTTTGGGATAATCAGAAACTTGGAAACCTTGAATCCAAACTAAGTCCCCATGTGGTCCATATTGTGAGTCTTCCTTGTTAGAGAGGGTTAACCGTATTGGACATTCCCTTTATTGGGTCAACCACATGGATGGAACCTCAAGCAGTAATAGCCATTTTTGCCATGGTAGTAACAGCTGCTATATAAATGTCCTTGTGGAAGAAATCTCCACGGGTGTAGTTTCTTGTGGGTTGTCAGATCTCCTCAGTAGCTCCTGATTGATTAAATTCTTGGACTGTGTCAAGACCTCGATGCGCTGGGATTGGATTTCACCCACTTGAAATTACAAAAGTTACAGAGTCAAGTCATTACTAAGAACCATAGTGCAACCAACTTTTTATTTTCTAGGACTATGTGCGTGATTGGAAAACATTTGAGAACATACACAAGTAGCATTCTCATGGAGTAGAAATACTATGACACTATCCACGTTCATGTGCAAGGTTGATTTGTCCCTTGCTCATTGTTTGAAAACATTGATTGCTTGAACTCCCTGATTGCTATCTTATGTGCTTGATTTATGATAAAATTTGTTAATGCATCTAGTTGGTTATCTAAAACAATTGAAATCTGAGTTCTGTGTCCTTTCCTGACGTGAGAAAACTATTTCCTCACACTGTTTGTTGCATTTCCTCGCGTGGCTATCTGAGAATCCATTTAGCTTTCTATCCTATCATTTTTTATTTTCTGGGTTGATCCGGGTCAGATTGGATTACTTACCCTGCTGTTAGAAGCTTGTTTCACTTTGGATTCTTGCATTTTTCACCTCTTGAATTAGAAATCTTTGATTTCACAATTGACCTTGCATGGCGCTTGGTAAGCTAGAAACCATTCTTGTTGAAAAGATAAACCTTTAGATTCTTTGATAACACACCTGGAGAGTTTTGGTGGTCTCTTGTCCATCCACTTTCATACAATTTTAATCTCAATTTATAAAATTTGGGTAAGACCATCCTCCTGATCCATATGTGCTAGGGTATTCACCCAAAATTATTGGGCACCTTTGTGGCAGTGTTGGCTTATTCCTATTTGCAATTGTCTATCTTATCACCTCTTTGTGGACAAGTTAATGCCTTTTCTATCCTAGTTTGGTACCAACATTTCTTAGGGTAAACCCATCAGCTAGTACCTTTTCTTTCATGCCAGTTACAACAAGATATCAAGTAAATCAAGGAAAATGACCTCAAGTGGATTTTAACCAATTACCCTTAGTTCAAAATCGCCAAAGACATAAGAAAAAAGGACCCATATTTGATCAATCTCCTAGGAATACTTCAGAGATTTGGTTTGATTCCAAGATTCACCTTAGTGAGTTGGGTATCCCCTTAGCATCTTCTCATTCTTCTATGGATATGAGTTGCACAATGACTAGGAAGGAGAGAGAAGCCATGGATAAACATTATGAGGATTTGTTTGCAAGGATTGGATATGCTATTTCATTTAGTTGTTCCTCTCACAATAGTAGACCAACCTCACCCCTTATTTCAACAAGATATTTGGATGCACATCAAAGGGTTGAGAAGGAGAAAGGTAAGAAACATGTTTATGATGATGAGTTATCCCAACATGAGAAACAAGGATATGAGCTTCATGATGCTCACATCAATGTAACTTATACCAACAACTTGTTTCAACATTCAAGACCAAGCTCACCTCCTAAAACATCTAACAACTACATGAGTGACAGACTCAAGAGGATTGAGCATGAAAAGAAGGTTTTCCAAGATGAAAAAATTCATAAACAAGAACAAATTAAACATCTAGAGTTGGAGAAACAAGCTTTAATGGAAATGGAAAGGAAAACCCTTCAAG